>JAQFVV010000016.1:417500-590000 GCA_028023455.1 Epiperipatus broadwayi
ATACTAAAAAAGTTTGAGCAAAAATTTTTCTCTCCTCCTGATGCTGCAAAATAAAACCCATATATCACAATGTTGAATCTTGGAAAATCCAAGTGAAATATTGTTCATACCTCATAAGTAAATACATTGTTAAGACTGTTTTCTTAATATTTATCAAGAGAATTAATATTTCAGTGAAAAACATTTAAGAATCCATTTTCATATTAAGCAATATATTTTTTCTGTGCACATATGTTTATCATGCTTGTCCAAACTTTTTTATATCACAAT
The DNA here is from genome assembly GCA_028023455.1 of Epiperipatus broadwayi. NCBI lineage: Eukaryota > Metazoa > Onychophora > Udeonychophora > Euonychophora > Peripatidae > Epiperipatus > Epiperipatus broadwayi. The sequence continues at coordinate 417,771 of JAQFVV010000016.1, forward strand.
CTCATGATAATATTTTTATTAGTATGCATTTATCATGCATTTTATAGAATAAGATTTATTCATTTTCTATTTTTTAGTAGACAACTTTCATCTTTATTTTCTTCAAACAGAGGATACCATTCACACTTATTAAAGATAAATACTTTTTAAAAATTCACTTTTTTTTCTTCTAAATGCTTACATTTCATTCAATATTTTTTTATATAAAATTATACAGCTTTTCCATGCAGGTAATATTATATAACATAATAACAATCTTTAATAATCATATTATAATCCATCTTATTTTAAACAAAGGAAGAAATTTAAAATGTATTGTTCATCCTTTAAATTTTTTAATCCTTTTTTTTTTTTCAAATATAAAGTTCGAGAGTCATTTTCACTCAAATTTAATATGCATCACTTTCAGATATACAATCCATTCAACTTGCTCTTTTAAGATAAACTAGTAATAAAATATTTTATGTGCATTCATAAATAATAAATTATGTTTGTATTTCATAATACTCTTTGATACAGGTTTCAATTCAAGTGCATAATATTAATTTGGGCTTTCTTTTATTTCTTTTAAAATTCCTAAAACTGTTTGAATATTCTTTAACAAATATCCAGTCTCATTGTTATGAGGTTAAACTTTCTTGACATTTTTAGAGTTTATCAAAGTTATTATAGATAAATTTTATTTCATTCCAAACATAATAAATATATTAAATTCAAAATTTTTGCACTTCCTTAAATCTTTTCTGATCGTATAGTTTAACTTCTCATGGCTTCTTTTACAAATTTTATCAACAGTTTGATAATTATTATTGGCTTCCATTAAATTATCTTAACTTTTCATCAAGTTTAGAATATAATGTTACTGATAAGAAATAACTAGTTTATTCAGTCATTATTCTAAATAGTTATTTAAAATTATACTTTAAACTTTTAACTAAAAATAATAATTGTATAAAAAAAATTACAACTGTAAACAAGATCCAATTAGACAAATGAAATAGGATTAAATAAATATTAATAATAATTTTCACACTATCTAGCCTGGTCAAACATCTCTATTTATACTTATTCTATCTAATAATTTCATTGGTTAACCTGGGGGGGGGGAGCAGTGAAATGTGTTGTTACCACAATAATAATATTAGAGAAAGAAAAGTTTATTATTAATTGTAGAATAAAAAATTGGAAATTGACTTTATTCATTTTAAAAATGAATGTGCAAATAATAAAGTTTATAGTATTAATAACATTATTATTTTTCCTTCATTATATGTATTTTCAATACTGCTGTCCCAATAGTAGATTACAAATAATATAGCTAAATATTAAATGTCTCAAGTATGCTTGTACCTTTATTTGTATAATAATGTATTTGAAAATATATAAAAAAGCATGTTTCTTTTGTAGTAAAAAAGGATGTAGTCTAAATTGTTTAGTTTATGTTAGAGTAAAAAAAAAATGGTATTGATATTTGAACATGTGTTGTGTTTTACATATGTAAAAAATTATAAAATATTTATTTTTATTTGTCATTATTTTATCTAATAAGATTTTTATATATGGGATATGTGTTAATGTTGATCAGAGAGTAAATACAGAGCTCTGCTATTGTTATTTTAATGTCAATTAAAAAAAATTATAAATAGAAGCAAACTTAAGTTTCTTCATGTAAATTTTTATTTATTTATATTTAAAAGTAAATAATTATTTACTAGATAGAATAATGGGGTGAAAGCAACAATACTGCCCATAAACTAGGCAGATTTTCTTGGTAATTTGTGATAGGTGACAAATTGTTAAAGAATAAAAATAATTCATAATGTTTTTTAAAAAAATATCAGAATATTTCTTTGCTTTAAAATGAATATATACAGTAATAAATTGATTTGACATTCTTAACCCATTAATGGCATTCACCACTTATAGCCAGTCACAGCTTGAAGTCATTAAAAACTGGCAATGTTTACCTTATCATAGTGAATTTATGCTCATTTTAAAGCCTAAAATGTGATGTAAGATGCTGCTGTCTTTAGAATTATTTTCCAAATAAAAAATCAATAATATTGAAATTTGAAACTATAACAATAGGAGTAGGCAGGCTTTCCATGATGCCTATTGGTGGGTTTTTATTTTGAACAAAAGTAGCATGCCTGTCAATAATTCTCACTGCTCCCACTTTTTTGATTTGATTTTGAAAAATGAAAATGAATGTTTAGTGTTTTCTTTTTTTAGTTTTTTTTACATATTACAGATTACTTTGATAATACATGTTGAAATATAATTATTTTAGAACAATACTTAAGATTTTAGTAAACATTTTTTACTTTTACATGAATATAAATTGAAAATAAAAATCAGCATGTCAACAATTTTGACATTTGTCAATAATTGTCATCACTCCAAGCTCTTTATTTGATTTTCAAATTAAAACAAATATTTTAGAGTATTTTTTGGTATTTTTTTACATATTATAAATTATTTTCATAAAATATGCTGAAAATATAATTATTTTAGAAAAATATTAAGATTTTAATAAAAAAAAATGGTTTACTTTTACATGAACATAAATTGAGAGAGAAATCACTGGTGTAGTAAACATTATCTAATAGGTTACAAACATTCTTTTGAAGTTATCTGCTATAAAATATTTTTATAATTATAAAAATAAATTTATTTTTAAAAAAAACTTTCATTCACTTTCATATTCAGACAAATAATTAATTTGCTTTTTAAAAACAAAACTAAAACAAATATAATATTAAAAGATGAATATATTTTATGGCCGATTTTGTAATTAACCAATCAAATGTTTAGAGTTTTATCTCACTGAACCAAGCAGGATTTTTGACAATGGAAAGGTTAAATATTTAGTAGATAATTAAAAGCTTATTGTAATTAAATACTTATTTATAAGTAATAATTATATTAAGGTAGATTTTTTATTTGAATAGATTTGGTAATTAAAGGTACAAGTATAATAATTATTGAAGAGGAGTAAAGATAATTGCAATTAAATGTTTGTGTATTTAACCTTAAATCATTATTCATTAAAGTGAAAGTTATATTAAGTCAATATATAATCATAAACATTGTAATTTTATTTAGTTATAGAACTGGTCATAGTAATATATTTTATTATGTTACAAATTATAGTGATTTAGATTAATTATATTTAAAGTTTATTGATATGAATTACAAATTCAATGTACATATTAAATTTTAATATTAATATTTGATTATGATAAAAATGAATAATCTTTCACATGTTTTGAAAATTATAGTCAAAAGTTTTAACAACCTAGCTTTATTAAATTAAAGAATAATTGGATATGATTTCTATATTGTATTTGAATAAGTACCAAATAGTAATATATCATTTAATTTACATATTGATGTAACTGAACCTTATTAACTTGAGGTTATTTAACATGTTAATTGATTTTGTATTGTTACTATGTATTCAATCTAATTATAATCTACTTGGATAACAAAAGTATATTGATATTAGCAGAATAGTATAGCTGAGTTAGTATTGCATTTGAATTTATTTAGCTGTAATTAGAAATCAATTATTAAGTTATATATATATATATATATATATATATATATATATATATATATATATATATATATATATATATATATATATATATATATATATATATATATATATATATATATATGTTAGGAATCATTGATATTGTACATTTGTAGGCATATTAAAATTATTATTTCATCCATTCAGGAATTATTTTATTTAAATATAAATAATGTTTGACTTTTGGTACAAATTTGTATTATTATCAACAGGCTGTTGATTCATAAGGTATATTAATGTTTATCTGTATAATTATTTGTCACATGGTTTATATAATAATTTTGATTTTTTATATTCATTCAAAATGTTATTTTTAGGATACTTTGAAATAATAATTTTGTTTTTTTTTATATTCATTCAAAATGTTATTTCAATTCATGAGACTACAAGAAAGATTATTAATGTTAATTTATTGAATTAAGTGTTAGATTGTTATTCACTGATTGATATTCTTTGTTTAGTTTATTAATTTAATTCTGCTATGAATGATGCTATAATTCATGAGGAGTAATAAATATTGATTGTACTTCCTTGATTCATATATTTTATTCTATCACAAATGCTGATTAATAATTAGGCTATAACTAATAATACAATATGACACATGATTTTATTTTTTTTGTAAAAGGTATCTGACTTCAGGGCATATTTTTAATCAGTTACAAAATACCACACCTGTTGACTGTACAAAATTTTGCTATTTTTTTATATTTCTGATGTTTTTCTTTGTTTCACACATCAACATAAAATATATGATAAAATGGTTATTACTTATCAGAAAATAATTTGATTTTATTTGATAGATATTTGTTTACTACTGAAGTAAATTTGAAATGTTCACATTTTATTTCTGTAAATATTAAAAAAATGAGATCGCATTTAAAAATAAGACTTTATACATCATCATTTCTAGAAAGATTATTTTCAGTTTATAAAATCAATGAAATATTTTTATTTCTTATTATTTTTAAACATCCAAATAAATAATATTTATTTCTTTTATTTCTAATAAATTATGCTTTAAAAGTTTACTTTTTTTGAATATTTATTGCAAAATTTTGATGTTTTCTTACTCATAAATATAAAGTAGATTACTTTAAGTCAAAGCTAGTCTTGTAAATTGCTTCAGGTTATACTTATGTTAGCTGCTAATATAATGTTATATTTTTGAAAATGAAGTATTTCAAGTAAAAATAAGTTATTACTAATTTATATTTCTTGATATCTAATAAATACAGTGTAAATTATTTTAAAAAATATATCTAAAACCATAATAAATTTACAAATAAACATGTTCTGCATCATTGAAAACTAAAATGTCATAAAACACCAAACATTTAATAGCTTTGGTAACAGACAAAGGCCAACCATGTCAGGGAGGGGCTCATGTCTATTGTTAGAGCAGGAATTTTGAATTTCATGCCTTTTAGTGCAAAATTTTCAGCAAAAAAGTATTATAATAAATACACCATTTCATGTAATACTTAGAAAAAAATTCACCAGGGGGTGAATTGGCCAAAATGTAATTTTATGTCATCCTGAAATAGATTAAGGTTAAACAAAAAGTTAACTTGGTGAATAAATTTCTTTGTGGATGCATATTACCATATATAGCTGAATTGACATGCAGTATTGAGAAAAGATTAAAGGAGCATGAATTATTACACAAAAGTGTGAAAAGTAAAATTAATAATGATGTAATGACTACTTCAGTTTTCTTGGATCATGAAAGGATATGTAAATGTAAATTTAAGTTTGACATTGAAAGGGTTAAGACTCTTCAGGTGGAGAGTAACCATAATAAAAGAAAAAAATAAGAAGGGAATTTTAATGAATAGAAATAAAATAAATATAATTAATAACCAAGCTGCTAACTTTAAAATTTGGGATTCATGGTATTTGAGTTAATGGTGTTTGCTTCTGTTAAGTTTTTTTTTTTTAATTTAATGGCAGCACATTGATAAATTAATCTAAAGTATTTCTTGCAGATTGAAAGTCTGTACATAATAGTTTTTACTGTTTTATATATATATATATATATATATATATATATATATATATATATATATATATATATATATATATATATATATATATATATATATATTGTAACAGTCAGAATCATCTATCTCACTAACACACTGCAGAATTCAAACCCCAGACATGAAACTGAACATTCTAGGAGGGGTTGCCTTCTAGATATACTAAGTTCGAATCTAAAGTCCAAATTTCACAGAGCCATCTACATGACAATGCATCTGATGCCACTACTAGTATGACCTTTGACCGGTGCCTGGTGGTCAGGGAGAAACAAAAGACTCTATACTAAAAGAAGTTTGAGTGGCTAATTAACATCTATGGATTTACAAAAGAAATGCAGAAAAAATATATATAGACCGAGACAGTGATAGGAATCAAATAAAATAAGAGATCAAATTTAGTTTTAAATAATTTCACAAAATTTATTCATATAAATTATATATATAATGCCACTGTCTGCTTATATGAGACAGGGACGAGTATTAAATAATTGTTGGCATTACATTCCCACAACTGACAAAAAGACTTTAAAACAAAGTGATATATTCTATTCCTTGGGCTAATAGCATTACGATAATGTGCTTGACAAGATAGGAACATGTGCGAGGTGCTTTGAGCAATTATACAAGTTTAAGAAAATATTTGAAATTAAGTGTTATAAAATATTTATTGATTTTGAGAATAACACAGACAAAAGCTTACTAAGCAACAAAGTGGGAATGTGATCAAGGCATTAATTTGATAATAATAATAATAATAATAATAATAATAATAATAATAATAATAATAATAATAATAATAATAATAATAATAATAATAATAATAATAATAATAATAATAATAATAATAATAATAATAATAATAATAATAATAATAATAATAATAATAATAATAATAATAATAATAATAATAATAGAGTTGCATTGGGAGGTCAGTATTGCTGATAATGAATTTATTAAAGTTGGAGGGTGTGACATGTTTAAGTCACGGATGCTTTGTAAAATAAATATAAAATAAAACAATATTGAAGATCTGGAATAATTACGGAGGGCATCTTGCCGCTAACCCATAGGAAAGTATTTTATGAACAGCTGAAACTTAGCGACTGTGTGACGATTGCATTTAATTCCCAGGTGTGTCATTTGGAACACACTCTGCCTGGAAACTTGCAATATACAAAAAGAACGGACTTTGCCGTGTAAAGAATCCTTGGAAAAATAAAACAAAGCGGTCTCAACAACCAATTCATTTACCAGCAATATGAGACTAGTGTATATAAAACATACTGAATGGGTTTTACTCGGATTAAGAGAAATGCCCAATCAAATTCCCAGAAAATCATTTAAAAGGGTCCGCACATTCTCGACGTCAATGATGAACTTTGTAATTAAAGTAGAACACGATAATTAAAATAGGAAAATGCATGCTTGCGGGTTTGAAAAGTAAGTATAGATTTATATACGCAATCATGCATTAGGGGACACATTTAATCATTGACCTCACACATACTCTCATATTAGATTAAAATCAATAACATGTAGATTTTAAACTAAGTGATTATATTATATATTAAAGAATAGAATCACCCTCGAACGAGTGATTTGCAAGATAATAAAATTGGAAAATTATAAATTTAAAATATGCCTTAATAGCAGCGTCTTACTTTCAATAAAGGGAATAGTTCACTCGGTCAAAGACAATTCTGACACATATAATAATAAAATAAAAGAAAGCTTTATAAATAGAAAATATTAACCCAAGGATAGAGCAAAACTGTTGATTATATTATATTAACACGTTAAAGAAATACATAATGAAGTTATGTGTAATATAAGGAAAACAATTTTAAATAGCTATAGTATGTTAGTTATCACAAGAGCTCTTGGGTTAATTTAGGGTTACCTCTGGAGAAGCATTTTCAGGTAGATGTTCGGCAGGTTTTATAATTCAGCAGCAAAATCTGAAAATGTTCATATTTTTGGCAGCGGCAGCAGTTCCAGGTTCCTTGTGTGATAACTTCCGATAGTCTATGTCAGCATATGACCATTTCAGAGAGAAATAGCCTTCTTTCACTCTACTCTGTCATGTCAAGATTTACAAATTACTACTATAATTTTAGTTAGAAACATTAGACCTCAGAATGATTTCTCTTAGAAACATTAGAAGAAAAAAAACTGGAGAACAAAAGAAAAACCTCCTTTTTATAGTAGAATTTAACAATAGAACTGCCCTGGAGCATTACAAAAATATCAGACTTATCAGCTGTAATTAAATCTATCCCAATGTCTAAAGGAATTCAACATTAATTAATTTCTTTTGTTAATTTCCCTGTCGACATTCGGATTACAAACTAGATTTAATTAAAAATTACTTTTATTAATTAAAGAAAACTTTAAGTGGACAACTGCTGTTTTTAGATAAACTTATATAATATTAACTAATTAAACTATTGTCCCTCATTTATTTTAAAAGAAATATTTGGAATGACTTTTATTAGATTATATGAAAATTATTTTACTTTTAAATTGCAATATTTGAATCTATTTACTAAACGAATATTTACTAAATGAATTTTATTTAAAATCAAAAATATATTATGATGGTAATATATTTGTAAATAGATTCAAACAAAATAACTTTAACAATTTATAATTTTGATATGTTTTAAAATGCATATCATAGTGTGTGCACAATTACGACTTATATAACCTACTTTTTAATAAATCAAAATTATGTGAACATATACATAATCTATAATCTTTTATTTATTTGGGAATGACTTATATATATAATACGAGCATTGTACTCATGGTTTAAAATTAGGCGGGATTTTCGGTATATAAGCCTATTGCAGACACACTATGATAGATTGGGGTTCAAACTAAGGTATGAGGTAGGAAATAGGTGAAAAAAGGTGAAATGAAGATCTGCAAAGCAGACCTTACTGTTTCAATATATATATATATATATATATATATAAATAGTTAGATATTTCAATATATATATATATATCTATATATTGAAATAGTTAGATCTGTCTATCCTTCTATTTCACTTACTATATACTTTAGTAGTATTTACTTATGTATAACTATACCCACATCCTCATATATTATGCTAATTTTAAATCTAATTAGACTGGTTATGTATGTGTGAATATATGTTTTATCATACAGTATAGAAAGCATATATATATATATATAAGAAATCAGTAGATATGCATGTATATATTGCTAGTGAGTAAATAAATATAAACATACTATGAATGTGTAACCAGAAACTATATATATGCAGAAAAAAAAATAATGTTATAGGATTAAAACATTAGTAAATTTATTTATTTAAAATATTATTCTAAGATTAATATTTGAAATTATAATATTTCTGCATATAGCATTAAAATGTTTAAATATGTTACATATATGATAAAATTGTTTACAGAGTTTTAGATTTGTTTTTCGAAAAAGGTGATTTAGTAAAATTAATCCTTCTCACTGTATTCTGACCTACTTAACATTTTATGAATAAAAATAAATTTTAAAAGCAAATATGAATAAATTAACCTGGTCAAGATCATGGGACCCACCTTTAAAAAAATGATAACAGCAGGAATCCCAGATTTCCAAGAATATAGCAAGTTAATTAGAAAATCAGATCTGAATATACCAAGAAAAAAGAGAAGTGGGTGAGCTAGTATATAAACTCACTGAAGCCATCTTTAATAGCTTACTCTTTCTTGACTTGCAATTATTTAAGTATTTTGTAAAATTGTGATTGATGATGATGATGGGGTAGAAAGGCAATTCCTTGCTTTTGAGCCTGGAAAGGTAGTCTACAGAATGCAGAGAAAGATTAATCAAAAGCCGATGTCATCTATAGAAAGCACTCAAGAGTCAGCCACCTGGCCACAGCAGAAATGTTATAGTGGTAACAGATCTCCATCAATCTAAAATTAAATTTTAACCTATACTTCATAACTCCTAAAGCTAGCTAAATTTATTATCAATGGCCGATATAATTTAGTGTATTCTAAACTTCTAAATTAAAATGTAAATTCTATTTTCTTTTATTTAAATTGTAAATCTTGCCTGATTTACTGACATTTATGTTCCCAACTTATTTTGCATACTTTAGCATAATATTATTTGCTGTTATTAATAATTGTTGTAAATAAATTATACTGATATTAAACTGAATTCATCTAATTTAGGCTATATTATTCCATCACCTTTTTAAACTATGCAAATAAAGCCAAATTTTAGATTTTACATACATGAAATCTTATTATTAAATTTATGTATCTTTTAGTTAAATCTATGCCAAAATTATTTTCTTTTCAATTATGTATTTGTTTATGCTATGTTTGTTCAGAACATATTTTTACTTGTAATTAAATGATTATTGAGAAGTGATTAGATATTCTCACATGTATATAATTTTGTCTGTATTAACACACAAACAAAAGTCCCTTCTGAAATGGATAAAATAAATCTTATTTGAGATATAATTAAAAGCTTATAAATACTTTAAGTTATGTTTGCTTTAAATGAAATATTTAATTAATATTTAGCTGAAGTGATGAAATACAGCATAAAGCAAGAATTTAATATTATAATTATCCAAATTATGCTGCAGTTCTTCCTAGATTTATATAAATGCCTATATAGCCAGATTAGCAAATTAGATTCATAAGTTTTCCTTAATAGCATAGTTATAGATGCTAGATTATGAACTGATTTACGGTAGTTTCATGGAAGGAAACTATTGTTTTGCATTATATTTTATTATATAATAAAGTAGTCAGTGGGGCGAATGTGTCCTTAGAAAATGCATTAGTGTATAGATTTGTTGCTGTATGTCCAATATGTTTCCAATGGGCATATATTTTAAGGGCCACCCCATTATTCTTAGTTTGACAACTATTTCTTCTTTAGATGGATATAGGTTTTAAGGGACACTCCATTCTTTATATTTAGGACTGGAGCATGAGGATCCAAAATATTATATTAGTTGTTTGATCACCCAGACCACAGTAATGATTATGGTGTTTAGAAAACCAGTTACTTGGTAACAAATCCCATGTGCAAGCACACATTTGAGATGCACAGACTCAGATTGTATAGTTAGTAAGCACATTAGTATCTAAAATCTGGCTGCCTATCATCAGTTCATCTTGCCATAATAATTTATATTTCAGCATTGATCTCAAACAGAATCTAATTTTGTGGGCATATAAGCTATATAGAGAATATGTTAAATGATATGTGTTAAACAAAATATTATTTATAAATAATAATAATCATTTCTACTAGCTGCCTAAAGCAAATCTAAATCCAAATATATAGCATAAACTAGGCATAGATTATCATGAACAAATTAAATCAATTTGTATTGTAATATTAAGTATCATGAAATGTAACTTGATAAATTATAAATCTTCAGCACCTGTGAGTGATATATATAACAACCAAAGTTAAATTAAACAAATTTGTAACTTATAAACCAACATCACCTGTGAGTGATTTGAGATGTGTATGTAAACTTGTGTAAATCAAAACTGCTTGTCTCCCTAAAATCATCACCTGCATGTGAACTAAAACATCAAATAGTAATAAATTGTAACCCCTACAATATCACCTGTGAGTAAGACAATCCATATAATCCTATTGTAACTTTATTATTTTCTTTTATTTACTTCATTATTTAAATTTTGACTTTTATTAAATTTATTTAAATTTTAACTTCTGCTTAGTGTCTCAGTTTTTCTCAGTTTTAATTAGTTAACTATTAGTATTTAGTTACCATGAATGACAATCCAAATTTAATAATGTTGGTTAAGCTACACCTATATAGCTATACTTTAAAATATGTCAATTGCCCATAGTCTCATGTTTTACCATTGTGTTACTTCTGGCACACAAATTATGAAAATACTGGTGTAGCCTCATATATGTCATCTGTAAGGTAGTAAATCTTTGAGCATTAATACAGTAACTGAGGTGAGATTGGATTTGGGGTCTCAGCAACCTCATTTTGATCAGCCTTGGGATGATTTACTAAAACTCTGGATATTGTTGCATGAATGCACAGATATGACTGTTACAATATATATATATATATATATATATATATAATAACTATAGCCAGCTTACAGCATATCTAATGTCAGTTTATTGGTTAAAAGCCATAAACTATGTATAGCGATTATTTATTATTTTTACTGGTATTTTGAATATTGTAGAGAGTTTGTTTCAGAGTTTTTGTTTAATATATATATATAAAGAGCATGCTAATAATTCTTTACAAGCTCTTTCAGAGTTTTTGTTTAATATATATATATAAAGAGCATGCTAATAATTCTTTACAAGCTTCTCTAAATATCCCTATCTGCAAACACATTTCAGGCTGTTGTCTATCATCAGTTAGGCACTAGAATATTTCTGCACTAGATCTAAAAGCCCAACATTTACCGAATAGTTAACTATTAATTAAAAAATCTGAAATTTTCAGACAACTATATATCTTCAAATACAACTAATTTAAATAGCCATATTTGTAGTACAAGCTTCCTAAATTAAGTTATGTGATGTTTGGCTTGCTTATTTTTTAATGTATATATTGACCCATATATTTATATGTATGATTCAAGTGTTGGAATTTGGTAATATTTAAAGGCTAAAATAAATAAGATTTGAAAATCATTTAATGGACACAATTTTTTTTTATAATTTATTTTTAGATATATATACAATAAAAGTTTTTTATGTTTGTATTACCAATTTAATTAAAGTTAAATGTGGAGGGAATAGATATGCATGCATATTCTTAATCCAGATAAACAAAAGAAAAAATTCCAAATGCAAGTAATTACAATCAGAGTTTTACCCACAATTAAATATGGCAACAAAATTTATAAAAAAAAAAAAATGTCTTTGTAGCTAAAAAGAAAAAAGAATGTATAATATTATCAATGTTGTAATTCAGTAATAAAACAAAAGATGAAAATAATATGTGCATAAATCTAAAACTGACAAGTGTATATAATGAAGCAGACAACTGTGAAGAGGAGTTTTTTGACTGGCTGTTTCCATGTTGTCCCAGATAGAGAAAATGTCTCTATCCAAGACTACTCATACATGTGGAAGTGGAAACCGGAGCATTTGTGGACATCTTCTTTCATCATAAAGAGGTCACTCCAAGAAAGCTTTCCTGTCTAGCCTTAAAATGGACCAGAAAAATAAAAATGTTGACAGAAAAATCAAAGTTAACTACCAATAAGCTCTCCATCTCAAATATATATATATATATATATATATATATATATATATATACACACACACAATAATCTAAATAGAAATATATATATATATATATATATATATATATATACACACACACAATAATCTACATATACATAAACCCACATAACTTACTGGTAAGTTATAATTTATATCCTAACTTGTGTCTGATTTCATGTTTGCAAACAAAAATTAAACTATAAGCTTATTATACAAATAAAGAGACATTCACTGTTTTATTATTAAAGAAACTATATCAGTTATGGTTTATTGAAGAAAAGCTCAAGATAGTTGTAATATCAATGGTCTGACTTAATTGTTAGTGTTATTTTCTGTTTGAGCATCTGTAGGTTCCATTTATTTTTATTAATAATTATTGTTTAAATGTTGGAATTTATCTTGATAAAATATTTACTGTTAATAGATATAAACTTTCATTATACATTTTTGAATTTAGTTTATTATATTTTATTACAAAAAATATTTTATAAAATATATAAATTATCTATGCCAATATGCTTGATTAAAGCATGGGGGAAATTCATGTAACAGATTAGTTAAGTGACAAGAAACCAAAATCCTGATCTTACTTTTAGCTATTTGCTTCAGAATTGTTAAGGCGCAATGTGATGGAATTTAGTGGGTCAAAAAACCCTGATACTCTCTTAACACATAAAAAACTAATTCTATCAGCAATTCAAATCACAATAAAATATGAGGTCAGTTAAACAAAAAATATAACAATGTTTTAGAAATATCGGAATTCTTACATAGTTTGGCATGTAAAACCTGATCTATCTGAAAATGGTGCAATATATATATATATATATATATATATATATATATATATATATATAAATATTCATATATCGGATACATATATATACATATATATATATACAATATATATGTTCCAATCAATGTGCTTCTAATACAAGCCTAAATTACATTCTGGTAATGGTCTATAATCAATGAATTGTGGCCATTTGCATGCAAGTATATATTAAAAAATAAATTAAAACATATAAATGTTGCAGACTTATAATTAATCTGGGCTTATATAAAAATAAATAATATTTTATCATTTAAAATTGTAGATAGCAATAATTTTCTTCTAACTTTGAAAGCATCTCTTAACACAGATTTGTGTTATTAGTTTACGGAAATGGATGCTATCGATTAAATTTGCAGTGGCTTTCGATTTTGATATCTTAACAATAAAATTAACTGATCAGTTTCTCTTTATAAAAATACATTGTGGACATAAAAATATATCTATCTAAACTTATTACATTGTCATTTAATAAAAATCATTATCCGAGATCCCCATACTTATGCTTGTTTTATGATCACAAGTATATTCTGCTTACATTCATGGGATTTTAATCAATAGCAGCTATTTGATACTTATACACACCCATTTATATATATATATATATATATATATATATATATATATATATATATATATATATATATATATAGTGACAAAATTAAACATTTGTAATAAACTATTAATATTATAATTAGATTGCATCTTATAATTTTAATAACATATTTACATTCACAATTGCAGGTAGCAATGATTTTACAAAAATGAATCCTTAGTGATGTACAAAATATATGGCTTTCTTTCATTAGATAAAGTAGTTCTATTTCTGAATCTCTGTTAAAGATTGTAAAATTCTTAGCAGAGAAAATTATTCTCTTCTTCTTTATATGACTTTAGCCATCCAATTAAACTTACAATTCTCTTTTCTAATTAGACATCTTATTATTATTTTCTTACAAGGAAAAGATACAATGCTTTTAAAATCCAAAAAGGATAATTGGGAATGTGTTTCTATATGAATCTTTTAATAGAAAACTTATTTTCAAATTTTCAAGAATCAATAAAATGAACAAATTTACTTGCAGGCATAAGATGATTTTAATCCAAGTTCAGATCACTCTTGACAGAAAGTAAATCAATAGTTAAATAATTGACAAAAGCAAACTAGTCAAAGCAACCTGTAACTCATCACAGGTGAAATTATAGAGAAAAAAATCAGTAGGAATCACTTTAGCCATATCGCCACGGTCTCTTTGAGTCATTTATTTAATTACGGAATGTTAATAAAAAATAACAGATGGTTATTGAGTGTAATTTCCCATAAAATTCTTCTATTCACTAATTATTTTTGTTTAAAGTTAAATGAATATATTATTAATATGCAGAATGCTAATATAAAGGAGTTTTAATCGCAAGTTTAATGCTAAATATATATATATATATATATATATATATATATATATATATATAATTAGTTTCCAACCAATAACCACCTAAACATTCACAGTAAATATAGCAACCAATATTTTTAACTGCTGTCAAATCAACCTTTATATATAAAGAGGCAATTAGTTTTTTTAAAAAAATATTATCACCTACTGGCAGCATTTAAATAAAATTTCTATAATTATAAACAATATATAAATATCCACAAATACTTGGTGTAATCTACATCCTTAGAAAATGAATAAATGTACGTATAAACACAATTACAATTATATATTTTAATTACGTATTATTACATGTCGAAAAATATAATATGTAGTTTTATGATTTAGCCCTAAAAAGAAAATTGAGAGCATAAATTGTGATTGAATAGAATAACATATATTTAATTACAATTTTAATAATACATAATCATTTGGCTAATTATTCCGGGGTACATATGACATTTAAATACGTGTTAGTATTATCACAATAATTCTATTTCTTTGACTACTCTGAGCTTTTTCAAAACTTACCAGCTGAAAAATAAATTCTGGTAACTTTAGCTCTAATGCAGCGATCTATTCCAGTAGTACTTTTTAAAATATTTATTAAATAAACAAATAATCAATTAACTTTACTTTTTAGGAGTTCATAAGAGGACTTAATACCGTAAATAAACATAATGATATTCACTGATTAGTCAACTTTATATCAGATGTCTCTGAATAGAAAAAAAAAATAAATAAAAGTCATGATATGCTGAAAGTAAATTCGAAAGTCACAGAACATACCATTTACTGAAAATAATCAAAGTTTTTTTTTTTAAAATATTTACTAATAACTGACGTCACTGAGGTATTGAGTTAGTGTCATTTACATTATATAAGTCATTAATTTGATTAATGTAAATGAAATATAAATGGCTGGTAGATATAAAGCTGAAAAGCCAATAATTTTTTATTTATTTATGAAGGATAATTGCCAGAACCTTATTTATGGATGTTAATCAGTTACTCATTAAAGATTATAATCCTTTGGAAATAAGATGAGTTACTCTTTCTATTTAAGATATTATGATACTTTGTTTGATATGAATCTTTGTGAATTAAGCCCACCACTCTACCATTAATTAAACCACCAAGAGCCCAACAGTAATGATTGATAAAATTATATATATATATATATATATATATATATATATATATATATATATATATATTACAAATCGATGTCTGTATTTCTTCAAAATAATATAAGTAAATTTATAAATAAGTATTAGAAAATATATTACTTAAAAGTTTATAAATAAAAATATATCTATAAATGTCACTTAGGAGCGCTTTCAACTATCCTTGTAGTTCTTGTCAATTAATACTTTGAAAGGTCAACTTTCTCATAACTTCATAATATCAACTTTCCCATCATGGAATTAGGGAAAAGTTGAACTATTAAAGTATTAGTTGACAATAACTACGAGGATCGTTGAAAGTGCTCCTAAGTGACTTTTATAGATATATATTTTTATAAACTTTTAACTATATTTCTTAATAATTATTTATAAATTTATATGTATATAATATACTAAAATTTCTGTACAAAATTTAAAATGCATTTATAAAATGAAAAAAAATTTTCTTTGTCATAGCCAGATTACAGCTTCTTCCACCAACTTGATTAGCATTTCAAGATGGTGGAAGAAGCCATAAGCTGGCTATAGCAAATAAATTATTTTCTTCATTTTATATAGGCACTTTTAATTTTGTAGTTATTCTATTGTGTTTTGTTTATATCATATATATATATATATATATGCAAATTATATATATGCAAATTAACTAAAGGAAAAACAAAAAAAAACACACAATTACTTCTCTATAAAGAAACTTTAATATTTCAATCAGCAGACTGGTTTTCATCAGAAAGCATGGCAAAATGTTTATTTCCTGAATTTAAACACTAAAATATTGTGAACAGTTATAAATCGGATAAGAAAATTAATTTCTATAGGCTAAAAATATTTACAAATCTTTGTATAAAAAATACAAAAAACTCCTTCACAATTTTTTTTTAAAAACTAAAATCATATATATATATATATATATATATATATATATATATATATCAAAAACCATAAAATATACTGTTATATATGTACACATCAATAAACTGTATGAATATATTCTACTATATGTATTTTACTATATACGTATATGTATTGTTTTCAAAAGTTAACCTTGACAATGATGGATGCTAGTTCATCAAAATATTGGTATGTAATGCAAAGTAATAGACAGTTTAAAACAAAAAAAAAACAATAATTTATCCACATCATATAACCGTGAAAACATTAAATATAATATATCTTATATTTATATTTTTTGTGTACTAGTTCATCTATTGAATCTGTTTTAAAAAAAAAAAAAAAACAAAGAATATGATCAGCATAAAATTATGACTGTTATTGAATTATTGAATTTAATCTTAAAGAATTTTTTTTCGTTTTTTACTCTACATATTATTTACAAAAGCGAGATACTGCAATGGGAACAAAAATGGCACTAAATCATGCCAACATTTTTATGGTTCAATTGGAGTGCTCTATACTTACAAAGGCTATTCTTAAACCTCATACTTGGCTGAGATATATTGATAATGACTTTATGATTTGGACACACAATGAAGAAGAACTTCATTCATTTTTTTATTCTCTAAATAATTTGTGTTCTTGTACATTTTCTCTAATGTGACTCCTCAATGATGCCATTTCTTGCAAAAATAATTAAATGTAACATTAACGGGCCAATAATTTTTTTTCTTTCTGTTCTCTGACAATTTTTAAAAATATTTTTAAAAAATTTACAAACCAACTTTATTTTATAAATTACATAATACAAACCAAGCTTTCAGCTTGTAGTCCTGGAATGTTCAGGTGGGTGGGATGGTTTACAGATCTGAATGCTCATCCAATACTTGCACTCATATGAGCAAACAAAGCTTTCAGCATGTACCACTGGAATGTGTGTGTGGAGGGGGGAGATCCGATAATTTGCAGAACCAAAAGATCAGCCAATACATGCACTAGTATGAGCAAACAAATCTTTCTGTGTGTAGTGCTGGAACACATGCAGGGGAGGGTAAATGTTGGTTTTCTACAAATACAGCAAGATTATTACTCTCATAGCTCTTCTCCTGCAAACATGCCTTTTCACATGACATATGTGAAATGGTACTGGGACCTACACTTTTGCAATTTTTTTCACCTTCCAAGATGTGCAGGGAAACATGTTTATGGGCTTACAATTATTAGCATGTAATAGTATGTCAGATAAGTTTTAAGGTCATAACTTTGAATGCCCATTAAAACACTTTGGACAGTGAATTCCATACACTCTCACATCATATGGTAGTGATCTGTGAAGTGTGCACTATTTCTATAGTGATATCAAGCACATCAGTGGCCTATAATATTTGCCTGGTAATGGCTAATATGAACAGTACCTTTCTATAGGCTGTAACATAGGCCATGTAGATGGCATATTTCTGTGCTTTTGCAGAGAAACAATGCCATCAAGCTGTCACATTGGACAAAGTACACAACTATTATAATTTTAATACGAATATACAATTTTGATGAATTGTTCTGAAACAGTGACTCATTTTCTTTTTGTTGAGATTACTGATAGTGATCGTTTTAAGTACTAATATATATATATATATATATATATATAGCTATATAACTTTTATTTTTATTTATTTATATATATATATATATATATATATATATATATATATATATACAGGAAGTTCATAGTTACCTACATGTTTATAATAATCACCATAAGCACTTAAAAATTAAGATCTATTACTTGTAAAATAATTCAAGAGAGAGCAGTATCTTATAGGCCTTGCTCTAAGCTTTAAATCAAGCATAATTTGATCACCATAACTCATAAAATGGCCAAGTTAGAGCAATCTAAAGGTGTCAATGCGATTACAACTTCGCATTGACCCCTATTAAAGTGTTAAATCAAATATTTTTTAGATAATTGCAATTTACATTTACATCTAAATAAAAATATGAACTCTTGGTGGGATAACACTATAAAAGTCATCATTGCATTAATATTGATAAATTTATAATTTCTAATTTAAATAATAATAAAAACTAAGGTTATAAAACAGATAAAAAGACATATAATAAAATGTAGCTTTACAATAAACACTGTGAATTCTATGATTAAAAAAATGAGGAGGCAGTGAGAACTTCACAAAACATATGTTCATTCAAGCAGCAAACAAGTTACTACTAATAATAATACTTATGTCTTGATCAGTATTTATACATAAAATGATCTTCAAATTCAAAATAAACTTTATTATAATAGGTTTTTGTATGACAAATGATTTTTAGACAAGCTCTGAGTTTAAATGTGCTCAAAGTAAACCTGTTTTTTGTTTATTTTAAAAATAGTAACATTGTTTAAGAGGTAATAATTTTAACACTTTTAAATGTCATAGATATTACAGACCTGATAACTATCATATATTTTTGGACATTAAAGTGAATTAAACTATTGACAACATTTTATTATAAAATTAAAAGTAATTATAAAAATAACCAAAAAAATATGTTAAAGAGATAAAAAAATATTTGAAAGCCTTATTTTAAAATAGCACCCAAATAATAATAAAACAAAAACACAAGTAAATAAACATGAAATATGAGGGACCATAATAAAAAATACAGGTTATTAAAGCCAAATTCAAACTTATTATTTAAGTTACTGATAGTCATCTCCTTTGATTTTATTTTATATTTCAATATTTTCGTTATTATATTTTTTAGATTTCCTTTCCTGTGATGTTTTTTTTGGAAATAATAGAATTTAATATTTTTTATTTTACACTGACCCTAAAATATTTTAAACATCTTTCATATATATCTAGATATAAAATAAAGGACAGAAATTTGGGGATAATATTCATCATATAAATAGGAATAACATTTAACCTTTAATGTTGTAAATGATCAATTACTACTAATTGACAACCCTAAAAAAAAAAAAAAACTATTTTTTCCACTAAGCCTATAATAAATCTTTTGTTTGAGTGTTACATCAAAAAAAACCTCAAACAAAAGGGCTATTATAGATTTAATGAAAAAACTGGTTTCAGCTTAGAGATTGTCAGTTAGGAGTAGTTGATAATTTCTTGGTAACATTAAAGGTTAAAGGTTATTTATATTTACATGGATATTATCCCATCATTTCTGTCTTTTATTATAATAAAAATTTAAGGAAATATTTAATTCAATATATATTATTAAAACATATTTAGAAATAATTATAATAAACAATAATAATAATATTGTAATTCAAATTCTAAATATTTTATAACTTAATTAGTATTAATATTACAACAACAAAAAAGGCAGAACTCCTCCAATTATATTACCAGTTCTTCAGATTAAATTGAAATAACTAAAAGTATCTTTACTCAGTACTATATTAATAACAAATATGTATATAAATATTCAATTGTGATATATATTATTTTTAATATCCAAAGTAATTAATTGACTGCAATATTCATCATATTTAGTCTAATAATGTAATAGTAAACAAAATATAGTATAGTAGGAATATTTAATTACTTATTTACAAAAGTTATAATTATATATTGTGTAAAAATGGATGTTATAAAAAAAATAGTTATTAGATGAATACCTAGATTATGTTGTTTGTGGTATTGTAGCTATTTATAATGCTAAAATATTTCTTTAAGATGGTCTCTGTAGAAGTAAATATATATATATATATTGGTTCTATTAAGAAGTAAATATATATATATATATTGGTTCTATTAATTATTTTGAATATATATCATGAAGTAATGCATATTTAAAATTGAATATAAATGCAATATAGTTGTATAACTGAATTGTAAAATAGTGAGCTTAAATGAAGTAAAAATATGTTAAATCATTATTTTAGAAAAAAAATGTTTAAAATACTGACTTTTTTGGTCACGAAAAAAATATTTTATACACAAGTGATTTATAGATTTGAAAAATAAATTGGTGTTGTGAGAGAATAATTATAAAAATGAACAGCACTGTCTAAAAAATAGATTAATATTTTTTTCCACATTTGAATTAGTAAAATATGACAAATGGATTATTGCTTATCAGATGCTCTGTTAATAGACAGACATATATATATATATATAGATAGATAGATAGATAGATAGATAGATAGATAGATAGATAGATAGATAGATAGATAGATAGATAGATAGATAGATAGATAGATAGATAGATAGATAGATAGATAGATAGATAGATAGAAAGACAGACAGATAGATAACAGATAGACAGACATACAGATAGATAATAGATAGACAGACATATAGATAGATAGATAGATAGATAGATAGATAGATAGATAGATAGATAGATAGATAGATAGATAGATAGATAGATAGATAGATAGATAGATAGATAGATAGATAGATAGATAGACAGACAGACAGACAGATAGACAGATAGATAGATAGATAGATAGATAGATAGATAGATAGATAGATAGATAGATAGATAGATAGATAGATAGATAGATAGATAGATAGATAGATAGATAGATAGATAGATAGATAGATAGATAGATAGATAGATAGATAGATAGATAGATAGATAGATAGATAGATAGATAGATAGATAGATAGATAGATAGATAGATAGATAGAATACAGAACCCAGTTTACAAATAGTTAACAGATAGACTTAAGAATATGCAGGCAAAAAGCGATGTGAGTGGACAGATAAACAAATAGTTAGAGAGGTAAAACTACAAATAGATAAACTGAAATACAGATGACAGACAGTTATAAAAAACCTTATATTGATAGATGGATGGATATATAGAAAGATAGATGATCGTTTTTATTGCTAAAAATTATACTCGACGTTTAACAAAGTGATTAAACGAATATTAATTGAAAAGAAAGGTGGAAAAAATGGTATCAAATAAATTTCATAATAAAGAAAAA
The DNA here is from genome assembly GCA_028023455.1 of Epiperipatus broadwayi. Lineage (NCBI taxonomy): Eukaryota > Metazoa > Onychophora > Udeonychophora > Euonychophora > Peripatidae > Epiperipatus > Epiperipatus broadwayi. The sequence continues at coordinate 440,014 of JAQFVV010000016.1, forward strand.
AATGTGTTTATATTTTATTAATGTTATCGTTAATGAAGAGAAAAGGAGAATGTTTTAAAAATTAAAGAGAAGAAACTATAAAAAGTTGTTTAGTATTTTGAAATATAAAAAAACTAAAATAAAAAACAGCAAAATTATGAAAAAAGAAGATTTCCAGAAACATATTAAATAAAGACCAAAATAGTTAGAGAAAAACGTAAAAAATGTATATTTACAATTAAGTAACAGTTTGTGATTAGATACATTTTTTTTTTTAATGAGTAAAATTTGAAATAAAAGAACAGAAACATATTTTATATTTAATTTTGTATTTAAGGGAATTAAAACATGATAAATTAAATTAAAATAATAATAATTGGAAACTAGTAGTAAACAGGAAAACACACAGGATAAACTTTTGTTTGCAAATTTTAGAGCGACAGAACAAATTTCATTTAAATTTACCAAAAATAAAATATTAATCGCGTTGAATCTAATAAAAAAATAATGTCTACATCCTGCGCAGTTTGATGTAATGGCAAAATGGCAGACTCTGAAACCATAATCCATAAATTATGGCTAGCATTATAGCTTCATAGCTTAAACTTCTTATGAATTCTTAAGCAATAAAATCAGTTAATTCTTTTAGATTAAAATGATTAAAACAAGTAATTACAAGGATCATTAATTGTGAGGACAGTAAAATATAAAAAAAGTTTTGCATTTTTAATAATACAATTAATAAACTGGTAGGGTAAATGAAAATTAATAAATAATTTTTAATTGTAAACTCTTTAAAATAAATCTACGAAATGCTGGCTATCAGTAAACTTACAAATAAATTTTATATATAAATATATTACATTTAATTTAATAAAAGATATACTTGAAGATGGTGAAAAAGAAATAGAAATCTAGATACCATTAGAACAAAAACCAAAATAGTTATTAATGAAAAAAGGCAATGTTATATGTATGATAAAAGTTATAACAATACACTAATGTGCTCTAAAATAGGTTGAACAATAGTGAAAGTCATTTTGTAAAAAGTATATCAGTTATAAAAAAGCTGGGAAAATTGTACAAATGTTAAAATTTGAAATGCAAGGATATGAATGAATTACATGAAAACATAAAAATAACATCTATTAGTCATAAAATGATCAGAATTAAATTGAATATTATATATTACCAAATGTCACTAAATGAGCACTGTGTTGTTGAATAGCATTTAAAATATGCTTAAACAAATGAGGACAAATAATAAACCAATCTACCATAAATATCGAATTCAAATCATTTTATTAATCAACTGAGTCGGCTTTGGAAGAAACATAAATTACATATATTTCTTTCTTTATATTCAGTTTTTTAAATTAGTATCTGAACATAGATCCAATTATACAGTTTTATGCAAACATCTTATTTTCTCTCCAGAATTTGCAAACTTATATTATAACTGATAAATATAAGTAATTATTAAAAACGTATCTCATATAATGATTCCATTATATATATACTGATACAATTACATAGTTATTGATATTAATCTAAAAACAAAAAAATTATAAATCAGAGTTTAAATATGTTTATTATTATTATTATTATTATTATTATTATTATTATTATTATTATTATTATTATTATTATTATTATTATTATTATTATTATTATTATTATTATTATTATTATTAATAATAATCATCAATACTTTCATTTTCATGTTATATTCTAGAATATTTCTGTTGAGAAAACCCAATTTTTACTGATTTGAATAGTATTTGTTCTCTGGTTCGTTACATATTTAGTTTTGTAATAAACCATGTCTCTTTGATTTTGTATTTATGATCATTTCTCTCTTTACATATTATTTTAGCATGAATTGCATTAAAACTATGCCATTTTCTTTTTCATGATTAAAAAAAATTCATGTATTAATGACATTGGATTTTATTTGGGACATTCTATGTACTAAAGAATGCTGCTGCATTATTGTTTTAAGATTTGTCTTTGTCTCACCATAGTATATATATATATATATATATATATACTATGGTGATATATATATATATATTTGTATATTATATATATATATATATATATATATAATATACAAATCAATATATATATATCAAAATACAGTACAATTTATATAAATTATATTCTTTTAGAAGTACTTTCGACTATACACTTTGTAGTCTTTATCAACTATATAACATTGAATAATCAAAACGAGACAACCCTTAACAATACCCATAGTTCAATTCAGATTTCCCACAATTCTGTTATCTTAACATTTGATGACTGGCGATTCATTAACATTTGACGATTTCTTGAAATCAACATAGCCTCTTTTATTTTACGTTTATTATGACAACGTTCAATTTGAATAATTTTCATATTTTTATAATCAAATTTAAATCCATATTGACAAGATTTATTATGATCAAATATAACAGATGATGAAGGTTTATTTACATCTGTTCCATATTGATTCTCTTTTTGAATTCTATTATATAAAAGCATATGTTCTTTTATTCTCTTCTCAAATGTACACTTAGATTCACCAATGTATTGTACGCCGCATCCACATATCAATCTATATATAATAGAATTTTGATTAAACTTTGAATTTTGAATTTTAGAATAATTAAGCAATCTATTTATGTTATTTGTACATTTGAGAAGAGAATAAAAGAACATATGCTTTTATATAATAGAATTCAAAAAGAGAATCAATATGGAACAGATGTAAATAAACCTTCATCATCTGTTATATTTGATCATAATAAATCTTGTCAATATGGATTTAAATTTGATTATAAAAATATGAAAATTATTCAAATTGAACATTGTCATAATAAACGTAAAATAAAAGAAGCTATGTTGATTTCAAGAAATTGTCAAATGTTAATGAATTGCCAGTCATCAAATGTTAAGATAACAGAATTGTGGGAAATCTGAATTGAACTATGGGTATTGTTAAGGGTTGTCTCGTTTTGATTATTCAACGTTATATAGTTGATAAAGACTACCAAGTGTATAGTCGAAAGTACTTCTAAAAGAATATTATTTATATAAATTGTACTGTATTTTGATATATATATTGATTTGTATATTACATATATTGTGAAATGAATACAGATATCAAACTTTATTTATTACATATATATATATATATATATAATATATATATATATATATACAATATATATATATATATATATATATATTGTACCCTCACTTCTCAATATATGATATAATTTAAAATATGACTAGCTCAATTAAATCATTATGCTTAGCTAAAAATATGTACAACTATCTTTAATATATTTTATAATATTATAACTTATCAGATTTATTACAAATTTATCAAAATTTAATATAGTTCAATATTATGTACAAATTAAATAAATATTTACTAAAATCATGAGACTGTGAAGTGAAGTTACAATCAGTAATTAGATTTACATTGAGTCAATGTCTCTCCAAGACACTATCTCAATGGCATAAGAATACTATTACCTCTTTATTATCTCATTACTAACTCTACAGCATTCTTATGACTTTTATAAATGAATTATCTTTAATAATAATAGATAAATAAATCTCAATCTTTTGTTAAGGAACTATAATTAAATGATCTCAGGTTCTTCTAATTATCTTAAAGTAATAATAATTCATGTAAATAGGAATGATAAGGGATTTAATATCAAACCTAAATACACCTAACTTATTCTAATAACAATAACTGACAATAATAATCTTTAGTGTATAGCTTAATCTTATTTATTTTATTATACCATTAATCATTAAGAAAATAAGTAAATCATATGCATGTCTTTCATTTCCATATAGTATCTTATTTTTAAAATAGACCAAAATCTTATAATTTAACAATTTGTGGCAATAAATAATATTATACTCTTATATTGTGCATTATAATTACTTTGTGACCATTGTAATATTATATGTTAATGTCAATCAATTTCTATAAATTATATTAAGAAAATACTGTATTTCTTTCTCAAATAATAAAATAATAAATTCATATTGTGCAAATATTATGTTTATTCAAATTATCTGTTGTCAAATGCTGTGGTATAAAATAATGAATTCGACACACTTTTAAAACAACTTAACAAATTTATTTACATCAACTTTAACAAATAATTTATTTACACTATTTACATTTAAATGGAACTAAAGAAAATAAACAAAAATAAGAAAATAATAATACAAAATTTTACACTGTTACTATTCCCATAATCATCAATAAATAATTTATACATTTCTGAAATGTTCTATCAATAATATTTAATCAAGTTTAGGACTTTAAATTATAATAAACATCATTTATCATCAATTAATACAAGAAATGGTTTTGTGTGAAATATCATTCATGTAGCATATACGTAAATAAACAGACTTTAATAATTAAAATGCTATTTCATTTAAGTCTTACTGCTATTTATATTATAATATATTAGTATGTATTAAATGTACCATTAATATTACTCAAAGATCAATTAATGTATAAACTGATAGAACTTTGTAATATAATAACAATTATTGATTATCACTGTTTATTTCATTCCGATATAATGTCATACCACATGTCTTATCAAAATATGCAATAGGTATATGTTCTTTTTAAAAATAACATTTTAAATTATTCACTAATTTCAACTTTTATAAAGTATGATGTTAAATGAAATTCTATGATTCTTTTCTATTTAAATTATTACTCTTCTTTACTTGTTATTCTTATTCCTTCTTAAAAAACTTCTATCTACAAAAATCATTTTAACCTTATTTAATTTCAGAAAAACAAATGACCAATTTTTAAAACAAAAATAATAACGATCCAAACTCTCTTATACCTCATCCTCTATATACAATAAGCCTTCAATCACGATATAAATTTCTATGTAAAATTAACTTTCTTATCTAATAAAAATAAAAATAAAAATATAAACTTTATATACTTCTTACTAACTTTAAAAGAAAAATAAATAACTTACGCTAATAAAATCTAATTCCTAATATTGTAACAGAAACATTAAAATTTATTCAAGAAAGAATCATATAATTATTTCTAGGTTCTCATATTACGTTGTACTAAATTTACATCATCAATTTAAAATATGCATATTAAAATAAAACTGCTATTATTAATCTTATGCGTGTATATTATTTAAATATCAATACATTCATTCAATAATCATATAACATTTGGTTGATCTAAAGAAAAACATAGTAAATACATCAAATTATTATTATTACATAATTTTTACCATAAATAATCCTTCAATGTACAGTCCGTCACACGATGTCCTCCAAGATTTCAGTTTTACAAAATAATTTCACATTTACACTCAACAATTATTCTTTAAAATATTACGTGTTGTATAATTATAAAATAAACTTTATGCAATAAAAAGTTATATTAGTATTTAGTTATTATTTTAAAAAAAATGTAAATGTACCTTTCCTATCTTTAATAAATCAATAATTAATGAAATATATATGTTAGTTAATAAATAAAACATATTCTTTCACTATATTGTTCTTTTTCCTAGGCACAAATTTTCACCAAACATTACTTCCTTTTCCGGTACATCACGTGTTTTTAAAAGTTTTTATGAAATAAATGAAAACGTTTTTTTTTTAAAAAAATAAAGAAAAAGTCAGTTCCATCATAAGAATAAAATAATAATTAAAATAGTTTATGGAATCCGGATTCATTTCTTTTAAAGATAAAAAAAAATATATTATTTAAAAGTTATTATTTTTAGCATTAGTCTATAATTTATAAAGTTCTTATTTAATTATTTTAACTTTACTTGGATATCCACATGTAATTGATTTGCGCATTCCTTAACAAATATTTAGGTAAGATTACTTTTCGAGTCTTTTGTACAACCAGCGTTCAGACTTTTAATATAATAATTATATTTATAGGTACGTCTTTACCCATTAAATTTCCAATTTATTTGCCTTTTAAAACTGTCAAAATGTAGTCTTTTAAATCATAAAGACTTAACAAGGCAAATATTTTTAAATAATCATAATTATTTACCATCTTTACTAAGCTATATACATAGATTTATAATTTACAAATACTTTCTTTATAAAGAAGTATTTTTCATTCTTTTAAATATCTGTTTTATAAAAATTAATTACCATCAGCTTTTAAATTTATATAAGGTCCAACATATTATTTTTATGCATCTAGAAACTCTCCTAGTTAATCCAGCATTTGTTAAATTTTCAGTATAAAGTCTCCAATATATTTTATCCTTATACGATGTCCTCATGATTATTTGATAGTAAATTGAGCTTCAATAGGGAAACGATAAATAGGGAATTATAATAAATCAACACTGCATATTTGTAGGTAAACTTTTATAAATTATTTAAAAAAATTACTCTCTTATAATTTTAAATGATTTTGACAGCGTCTATAATTACTTAGCTATTTCTAATAGCATACTTTACTTTAAGAATTTCAATCACAAGTCCCCTCCGAACAATTGAACCTTGGTTTTATACCGGAAGAAAACTCCCACTTGATTGGTGAATTAAACAATCGACTTGCTAGCTTATTTACATATTTTACCAACAAGACAGAATTAAAAATAAATAATGACTTATTTAATATTTATTATTTATCACATTATTAAATTCTTAAATCAATATTCATCGTTTATTTAAATCCATTAAACATTTTTTTAAAATATACTTTCTTACTTATTTCACTTTTAACTTTTATAAGATTATTTTTATAAACAAACTAAGTCTATTTTTATTCGTTATGTTTTTAAGCAGTATTTTAAAAATCAGATTTAATATTTCACATTAATTATCTTTATTTTTATTTCATGATAGCCAAAATAATATTTATAAATTTTATAACAGAATTTTTAAAATAGCTTTGCAACTTTACTAAAAAAAATCTACCAAGCATGTGTGTATGTGTCTAACTAACATCTGTTTTACAACAGAGCTACAGACGCTTGTAATAATCTAAAAATAAACTAACAATTCATTTTTTAAAAATAAATATTTTTAAAATAAATAATATCTTATAACAACTTTTAAAATAATAATTCGATAGTATTAAAATCAAATATTAATCTTCTATTACGTACTACTAATAATTAAAATATTTATATTCATTTATTAAATATTAATTTTTATCAACAATAAATATAAGCATTTAATTTTAACTTGTCTTTTAAAACTTTTAACTTTAAACATTTATTTATTAAATTATTAGTGCAGTATGGATTATGGCCAGTTTTCCCAACCATATACTATTATCATCCCTATTGAAATGTCTCTCTCAAACATCAGCACAATTTTTACATATCAAATACTCATGAATTACTTTAATTACACTTTTTAAAAAATTGTTATAAACAAAATTTAACATCATATAGTTAAATATATCTTAAATTTAAAATTTTTTAAATAGATTGATACAACAATTTATGGAGACCCATACAAAAGGGCACAATATATATATATATATATATATATATATATATATGCCCTTTTGTATGGGAGACAGGACTGATAATATATATATATATATATATATATATATATATCTATCAGTCCTGTTGGTTGCACCCTACAGCATTAACCATGTTGACTTAATTTTTGTGTAATTAATAAGTTTATTTAAGTTAATGGCCATTCTAAATTCTAGTTTATATCTGTCTGAGCAAATCTGTACTATTTTGTTACTCGTGTGTAGTTATGTATATCCAGGTTTTATTGTTATTTCTATGATTAATGGTTTCGTTTGCTATCAGTACTATTAAATAATAACACATTCAAAGAGAAAATTCTCACACAAAATGCAGTTCTAAATTTTAATAGAATAAGCAATTGTAATGTCAAAATCAAAAAAAGTAAAATTTATAATGTGCCTATTTAAAAAATATATAAACTATATGATAGGAAATGTTATACTAAAATGCACATAGAGCACTACAAACCCTGATTAATAATTGATTTCCAAGAAACATATTAATATGAAACATCTAAATGCATAGTGTAATTACTAAAAAAAGAATTATGTTTTTACCAATACACTATAAAATCAGATTTGTATTAAAAATATCACCAAATCCAACAAACCTAGAGTGGCCTGTGTTGGTGTCACAGAACTTTACAAAAGAGTCCACCACTAATAATCAATTGAAATAATAAACAATTTATTAATAAATAAAGGGACAGATATTCATAAAAAGAATTTATTGCAGAGTTCTTGACATGGATAAATAATGGCCTAATTGTTAAATGTAGAGAAAATGTGTATGAAATAGTAGAATTATGACAACTTGCCTAACCATTAATGGGATTATATGTAATCAGAGGCTAATAAACAGCAATATGAAATTATCATCAAACTTCCTCATATTAGAGGATGTGTAGATATGAAACCACAAATGCCTACATTGCATAAATTGTCAGAATTAAAAGCATTTCTATACCACAATAATTACTTATGTCAGTTTGAATCTGTAAACTTAAGAATACAGTCCTATGTAGCTCATTTGTCGAAGGTATGATACAACAGAACACACATATACTGATACATACAGCACTTCAAAACAAAAATAGCAAACAAAACCAATCACAGCAATAGTAATAAAAACTGGATTGACATATCATATTTTCTACACATAAGTAACAAAATTGTACAGATTTGCTCATACAGATTTAAAGTAGGATTTAGAATGCCTATCAACTTAAATAAACTTGTTAACAACACAAAGAATAAAATACAGATGTTGGACCAACCCCACATGATCTATGCTGAAGGGTGCATCTAAAAAGACTTCATATATAATATGGCAACAGTAAAGGGTAAAACAAGAATGGCACAGTATTCTTTGATATATAAAAACCACAAACAAAATCTGATGCCAATAACACTATCTTTTACAGTCACAAAAAGGAACATGGTCACGTTTTTGAGCCACGGCATGTTAAAATAATGAGCAAACAGAGAAATGTCCATAAATCAAAATCAAAGAGGCATAGTCCATTGTAAAATGTAAATATATAATGAACCAGAGAAAAAAATATTATTCAGTGGAATACCATAAGCATGACACAAAAGCATCAAAAGATAATTCAATAATCTTATTTAAACTCTGATTTAGTTTATATATATATATATATATATATATATATATATATATATATATATATATATATATATATATATATATATATATATATATATATATATATATATGACAACTGTTTGTGAAATTCTTGATTGTTATTTATATTGGGATTGTCTACATGCTGATTAATTTCTAATCATTTCTTATAAACCCATTTAGCCTTGAACATTATTACACTTATTATTTAAGAAATACTTTGTTTGAAAATTGAAAATTATTGTTGCAATTTGTAATATTATAACTATTTATTAGTGTGCATTTAGAATAGGTTATATTTACCTGTTTAAGGAGGTGTATTTAAACTTCTTTCTATCAACAATTTTAATCTCTGTGTTCAAGATGCAATCTTTAGTGTCTATATAAATATATGGGACTATTAAAAGGGGTAAGATTACACCTCTATTTCTAAAAGGTGGTTGCCTTGACAAGAGTTTGAAATTCTTGATTTAAATGATGTAGACACAAATTATCAGATTACAGTACGATTTAAATGACAGATAAATTAATTGCAGAGAAGCTATAGCTTAAGTAAAATTACAGAGAGTACTCATGAGATTTTGGAATACACAGTTACCTCATTTGATCAGTTGAAGTGTCTTCATGCACTTAATTATCTCATGATAACCACAATTGTTCATTATAATCAATTCCAATAGGGTCCTTGGCTGTCCTTTATGTTCACTTCTGTATTATGATTATTAGCTCCAGCATTTGCTCCAATATTAGCAGTACATTTGATTCCTGCAGTAGCAGTTGCAGTTCATAGGCATTTTGATTTATAGTGGGAGACATATAGGTGGTTTGGGGTGACAACATGGCCATTCTCCAAATAGAAAAATAGCATCCTGCCTACTGTACTCTGACATTTTATTTTCAACTGTGTAGAATCTGTTTTGCAAGATCTTTTAAAACCATTCAAATTAATACTACTGTTTCAAATTTGCACTCACTATATGTACCAGCAAGGTGTATAATTAATCTTTGAAACTTATTTTCTCTGTGACATAATAATCTATTAAGAACAATACCACTCTGCCTAATGCATTTGTTATCTACTTGAAGATCGAACAACCTTAGCAGGATGTTGTAGATATACTTTCTTTTGTTGAAATTTGAATAATTTTTAAGATTAAAATTTTTCAAAGGAATACCTATTGTTTTGTTCTTGCTGGCTAAGTACTTAAGCCACTAACACATTCTTGTGCTGTTTTATTAATGAAGTCTATTGTTTATTCTCCCAAAGGTTATTTACTTTTAATAATATTGTGGTGTGATATTTTACTAATTTTAAATAAATTAAATAGCATTATATAATTTAATAACAAATTTGGAATATGATATTGAAGATTTAAATAATGTTACTTTAAACTATTGGAGATTCAAATAACAATAAAACATTATTTTTAATTGCAGTTTTAAATATAACATTGAAGATTGAAATAACACTATTTTAATAACATTGAAATATGTGTGTAAATTCATCATATCTGACTTAAGCTTATATATATATATATATATATATATATATATATATATATATATATATATATATATATATATATATATATATATATATATATATATATATATATATATATATATATATATCAAATCAAAACTACCCCGAATCTAAAATTAAAACAGACCAGCATAAAAATAATATTAAAACACAACCTAAGGTTTCACTGCTACAAGCAGACTTCTCAAGTGTAAAGAACTACAAAAAAACTATACAATATATATACTATTAAAAACTATTCACAAATCCATTCACTTCCCATGCACCCTTAATATTAAAAGAACTCTTAAATAAGTTAATTGCTTCAGAATAATAAATTTTAAATAATAAAGACTCTTTATTCTTCTTTTGATTTCATTTCTCTCAAAGAAGACAACCTTAGCTTCATTAAAATCAATAGTGTGGCCTGTATCTTTTTCATGGACATACAAAGCAGAACTAAGATATATATTTTAACTCTACTTTTATGAACCTTTATTCTTTCATTTAAACTGAAACTACTCTGACCTATGTAAACCTTCTTATGAAATAAACAAGGAATAAAATATACTACACCAGGAATAGTCTTTCTATCAAAAATGTCTTTTGTATTATTTAATAAATTATTCAATGTAACACCCCTTTTCCCAGCAATTTTCTTATTTCCAAACAATTAACTATTTCTACACACAATTTTATAAGAAGACAATTTAAATGGCAAAAAAATAAAATCATATTTTTCTTTAACCTTTACATCCTTACAAATATTACTATTAAATAAAATACTTTTAACGAATTTATCAGAGTATCCAACACTCAAATAATCTTTAAAAAATTGATATTTCTGAAACAAGGCTACCCCACTAGAATTATTTAATTTAATATTCCTATGACAATAATTCCTTAAAGCAGCTACTTTATGAGACACAGACTGATAGCTATCAAATTTAATTATAGATCTTAATTCTTTACTTTTAACTAAATGACTGCACAATAAACAATTAGTTTCTATATTTCTAATCACCAAAAGATCTAAAAATTTTAACTTACCAAAATCTAACCCCCTCCTTCTAACACAAATTTTATAGAAGGATCAAAACAATTAAACTAATTGTTTATTGTGCAGTCATTTAGTTAAAAGTAAAGAATTAAGATCTATAATTAAACCTGATAGTTATCAGTCTGTATCTCATAAAGTAGCTGCTTTAAGAAATTATTGTCATAGGAATATTAAATTAAATATCAATTTTATAAAGATTATTTAAGTGTTGGATACTCTGATAAATTTGTTAAAATTATTTTATTTAATAGTAATATTTGTAAGGATGTAAAGGTTAAAGAAAAATATGATTTTATTTCTTTGCCATTTAAATTGTCTTCTTATAAAATTGTGTGTAGAAATAGTAAATTGTTTGGAAATAAGAAAATTGCTTGGAAAAGGGGTGTTACATTGAATAATTTATTAAATAATACAAAAGAAGTTTTTGATAGAAAGTCTATTCCTGGTGTAGTATATTTTATTCCTTGTTTATTTCATAAGAAGGTTTACATAGGTCAGAGTAGTTTGAGTTTAAATGAAAGAATAAAGGTTCATAAAAGTAGTTAAAAATAGATATCTTAGTTCTGCTTTGTATGTCCATGAAAAAGATACAGGCCACACTATTGATTTTGATGAAGCTAAGGTTGTCTTCTTTGAGAGAAATGAAATCAAAAGAAGAATTAAAAAGTCTTTATTATTGAAAATTTATTATTCTGAAGCAATTAACTTATTTAAGAGTTCTTTTAATATTAAGGGTGGATGGGAAGTGAATGGATTTGTGGGTAGTTTTTAATAGTATATATATTGTGTACTTTTTTGTAGTTCTTTACATTTGAGAAGTCTTCTTGTAGCAGTGAAACCTTAGGTTGTGTTTTAATATTATTTTTATTCTGGTCTGGTTTAATTTTAGATTTGGGGTAGTTTTGATTTTATATTGACTAGTTTAGCTTTATGCTTGTAATGTTTATATAATATATATATATATATATATATATATATAAACATTACAAGCATATGTATGTATATATATATATATATATATATATATATATACATACATCTGATTATACTTTAAATTCAAATATAATTTAGTCAATTTATTATTCTGATGGATTATTAGTTTGCCTATTTATAATCATCATTATGCATAGATTTCAGCCGAATAGTGCAACACGCACACACACTACAATAAGCTGGGGTTCAAATCAAAAAATGGGGGTAGGTGAGGAATGAAGAAAGGTGAAACTAAAATTCACAAAGCAAAATTTTACTGTTTCATTATGAAATACATTGAGAAAATGACTCCGGAATAAGTTTGTACAATCCAATGTATTCTCCTCATAAAGAAACATTAATCAGCAATTAAGAATGTGGCTTATACAATTCTATTGATTACTATTGTTTAGATAGATATCACTGAAGTAAAGTGATAAAAAATGGTCACTTTTATTATATGGATAGCAAAATTGTTTATTGTTTGGACAACTGAAAAATAATCTGAGCTTATCTTTTAACTTTTAAACTATCTGACATATTCATATTTTTTCAAATTCAGCTGAGCAGCATACTACTTTTTTAAAAAAAAAATCAATGTACCACAATAGCGTTATATATATATATATATATATATATATATAAAAATTAAAAAAATATTGAATTCAATATTATAATATATATATATATATATATATATATATATATATTATAATATTGAATTCAATATTTTTTTAATTTTTATTTCATGAAATTAGAACACGAATTAATATAATTTTCTATAATACATTTCTTGGAGTTTGGTGGAAAGCAATAATAAACTACTACTACTTCTTCAACAAAATTTATGTTGAAAGAAGATATTTGTATAAAAAAATAATAATCCAGTTTATTCTATTATTGACAACAACATGTGTAGAATTGAAAATTAGTACATTTCAGATGGTAGTATCAAATAAATGTTCTGCTTAGTTTTTGACTGAATACCTTACTATGTACAAGTATTAAAAAAGACTTGGCACATACCAATAAATATTTATGCCCAAAATCTGTTTTTCAGCATGTTATTATAAATGTTTTTAGTACTACCAATTTGTCTAATTATTACATTCAAACATTAAATTTAGTTATTCTTATGTTTACAGTTTTATTGCAATAATCGTTTCTTTTTTTAATATATATATATATATATATATATATATATATATTTCGACTTTATTAAATTCTTTAAACTTAACATTATTATAAAATTGATTAAGTAAATATAATTTGTGCTTTTAAGAGCAGTTTAAATAATGTCAGTTTGATATTTGTCTTAATAGATGCACAAGTGGATAAAAAATTTATAGATTTTTTAATTGTCTTAATTCATGCTTTAATTTGCTGCCGTTAGCTCTTCTAATTACTTGTCTCAGTGGGGACAATTAAAAGATTACTATTTTTTATACATAAGATTTGACCTTAAATTAAAAAATAAATAATGAAGTTGAAGCAGTGAAAAGAAAATCAAGATGAAATGAAGAAGAAAAACTTATAATGTTAATTTTTGCTAATTTATATCTAAGTCGTTATAAAAAGTATTAAAAAACATTTTTTTTTTTTAAATTAAAGAATTATTCCTCTAATTAAGTGATTATAAATAATTTACCAAAGAAACTTAATCAACCTAATTTACTTTTGGATATATCTATATCAAATTACTCAATAATATGATTTATTATATTTGTTAATTATATTGGATTGTGAAATAAATTTTATGAAAAGGTAGCCAGAAATTATAAACAACTATTAATATTATATAAATAGTGTAGCTGCAGCATATTCCTGTTTACATATTTGTTTGTAACCCGAAATTATAACATAAATTTTATTATCAATGCAACAGTTAATAAAAGCATTTAATTACCAAACAGTTTTATTAAAATAATATGATAATATAGATGACATTAGCATGAAGAGTTAGTTGCTTGTTTATTATCAATATTATTATCACATTAATTTATCATATTACTGTAAACAATTTTATGCAATGGTGTGAATGATAGATTTGTGAGTGAAAGTTTTTTGAATTGATTTACAGTTCAGCCAAATATATCTGGCTGTAGTCAATTGAATAAAATCATTCTATTTAATCGATCACATAAATGCTTTAATGTCACTTGACTTTATGAAAACAATCCATTAACAGGTAACACTTTCTACTGTTAGTCCTAGTGGCAAATTTTACCAACTTTAAAACATTGATTTCAGTATAAACTCTTTCTTCTATATTAAAATTCAATATTGTTAAATTGGATTTTTTTAGAAATTTAAGTTTACAAATAAAAAACATTTTAAAAAATCATAAATAAATTGTGTAAACATTGATAAAGTGAGAATTTATAATGAAGACTAAGCATGAATTCATAATTCAATATTAGACATAAAAAATTATGTAAATGAGTGAGTCCAAAACATCAAAGAAATAATGTTTAAAATATATTTTTAATATGGAAATGAATAACTGTTATTTTTTCATAAATCTCCAAAATTCTGCCTTAAAATATTAAAATTGCTTCATGACTTTCAGAGTGTCTCAAAAAGTCATAATGTAGTGTTAGTAATGATAGGTAATAATAATGCATGATCAGTGTCATAAGATGATGTATAATATCAATGTCATAATTGTTTTTGTTAACATTATGGATGAATTTATTAACTTGCATTTGTAAAAATAAAACATATTCCTATAAAATCAAAGTGTATATGTATATTTTAGCTTTAAATAATTATTAGTTAATTATTATATAAAACAAATCAAAAATATTAATAATAAACTTTATAAAATTCATATTTTTTGTTATTCCAAAATTTCTCAAAAATGATGTGGCAACTTGATTATAAAGAATGAAAATCATCAAAGAGTGGAGGTAAAACAATACTTAGTGATTGACAGAATTTTACAGAAAAGCCTGGAAACCGCTGACCTCTTTAGATATCTATTTTGAATTAATGAATCAATAGTCATTAGCTGACAGGTTTAGCATTTAAAAAAAGTGTACAGAAATATTACTACAGATAGCATTGGAAAAGTTATCTAAATAAAAAGTAACAACCATGCCATTTGTGAAGTTAATAACATGGATGTCAAATCTCATATGAAATAACTTAAAAATTTATTGGTTATAACTTTTATGAATTTAATTTGCAAATAGTTGTCATTTAGTTTTTTAATACATCAATATAAAATGATGCAAAAAATAAAATTAGTCCTACAATTGACTTCAGAAACATGATATAATTTAATCCTAAATTTCCCCTCATTACTAATTTTTCATTTTATTTATTTTAAGTCATTTTAAGCAAGAGTACATATTTTTTGATTTTTTTTGCTAATGAATTCTAAAAGTGATAAAAGGTGGAAATATATAGTTATTTTGGCAACAACTTATTGACATGTGTTCTATTGTATGAGAGTCAAATAATTCTCAATTATTCCTCACTAAAAGTGAAATCTTAAAACATTTTCCACTCTAACATTTTTTAATTATTTATTTTTTTTCCAATTAGAAATCTTCTGAAACCTATACATTTTTGAATATATTGATTAAATTTGTAAAAAAATATATACATAAAATATCTACTATTTACTATTTTTAAAGAACTTGTATAACATATTAAAAAGTTTATTCTCTGTATAATCATTGACTATGCTAGGTGTTTTTGTCACATGAGAGAATACAAATTATCTAATGCTTTGTTATAAATTTTATATACCATATTAAAAGTGAAAGTAAATCTAGATAATATTAATTTATGATTATATTCTTAAAATGTTTATTAACCCTTAAATGGGGTTCAATGCATTGTTGCATCAAAGGCTTTGAATCACTCTAAATCGGCCATTTTTTGAGCTATGGTGACATATTTATACTCGTTGGAAACTTTAGAAAAAGTCCTGTAAGATGCTGCCCTCTCTTGAGTTATTTTACAAATAAAAAATCAATACTAGGAGTGTTTTAACTTTAACAAAAGAAGAAGGCCAGTGCTGATTTGTTGGGCTATCTATTCTGGATGCTTATTGGCTGATGATTCCGATAAATATTTTTTCACTGCTGAAAATGAAAATATATCTTTTAGAGTGTTCTTTTAATTATTTTTCGTACATATTATAAATTATCTTCATAAAATTTGCTGAAAATATAGTTATTTTACAAAAGTAGTAAGGTTTTATTAAAAAATTGTATACTTTACATGATTGTAAATTGAAAAAGAAACCAGTGATAGCAATAATTTTGACATCCTGTCAAGAGTTTAGATTGCCCCAAGCTGTTTATTTAATTTTCAAACAAAGATTAATGCTTTAGAATATTTTTCTGGCATTTATTTACATATCATAAAGGATTAAAATATGCTAAAAATATAATTATTTTTAGAAAAACGCTAAGATTTTACTAAAAAATTCTTAAAAAATTTGTAACGGTAAATCTGGAAGAGATATAAATGACGTTTGCATTGCTTGTAATTTGTTCATAATGTTTTCTTTGATTTTTCCACTTTTGAATATTTCTATAAAATACAAATAAAAATATATTTCTGAAAAAACTTTCATTTACTTTCCTAACATTACAAATAATTAATATACTTTTTGAAAATGAAACTAAAATTAATATATATTAAAAGATGAAAATATTTCTATCAAAGAGTTTGTCAATAGACCAATTAAAAGTTTCTGAGTTTTCTTCACTTGGCCAATAATGAAGTGACCCTTAGAGAGGTTAATATTGAGAATAAATTCACACATAATTGTAACATTTAAAAATGTTTTGCAAAATTAGACAAAAACAGATCATTTCTATTTTTTCCCAAAGGATATAAAATCACACCAATAATGATTGTTATAAAAGTGAAAGTCACAAAAGCCTAAACTTTCTTGTCAATTAGACTTATTCCATCATATGCTTTCATCTTTTAAATATTTTATTTATTATGTGTTTTAGCAAAGTCAAAAATTTTAGAAATTCTTAACTGTGTACAGTCAGTTTTTCCAAACATTTTGTGAAATAATGTAATTTGGAGTTTGTAACATGTTTACCCATTATTTTTAATATTAAAATAGAATTATTATGATGTCATTAAAAGTTTCTGACAGTTTGGACTGCTAATTGCATAATAAATTTTCAAAAATCTTAATCCATAAGAATTACAAGTAATTATATTTATTTATGTAACAATTAATATTAATATTTGTTCACAGTATTCATAGAGACTATCATTAATCAAAAACATTCTTTCAAAGCTAAGTTCAAATTTAATTTTTTTTTAGAAAGATACAAAATCATTCATACATAAACCTGTAATTATGTCAGTAAAATGATTTTTTTTCAAAAAATAAAGCATAATGTCATCATGTAATTTAAAGACAACTTACATGTAAATATTCCTTAAAAGTAATTTAATAAAAATGAAGTCATTTTAAAAATCATTCCTTACAACTTTAAATTGTTTTAAAAGATTTCTAATTGTAAGAACATCACACTGAATTCTTGTAAATCAAAGGATTTTGCTCATATGTTAGCTTGTATAGAAATTGTTAACTTAATAAGTGAAGTAGTCTATAGTTCACACTTTCAAATAAAAATGCTTTAGATTCACCTATATATTTAGAAAATAGGTCCAAGATAAGAGTGGCCACTCTTGTATTTTAAAGTTTTTAATCTTATTTTAAGATTTGTAAAGGTCCCTATTGTCACATCTAGGCATATATCTTAAGATTATAACTTTTATATATATTATTTGATTATAAAGAAGTTTTGTGTTGATACAAGATAGAAATTTGAATACTATATTAGAATAAAAGGTGTATCATTTACATATATATGTAACATAAATGTGACATTTAAAAAAATAATGTATCTATATCAGTAAACATCTATTGTTTTTATGCAGCAAAGCATCAGCCAGGAAACAAACCCGAAAAAACCCAGAATAACTGCTTGTAATGCAGCTGTGTTGATCACTTGGTGACCAATTCTTGCCATCTATAGTTTATTTTAAAAATAATTAAATACAAAGGCACATAAATTCATTATTTACTTATATTTATTTGATGCAATTTTTAAATAGTAAAAAATTATAATAAAATTTTAAACTGTTTTGCATGCTTTTTCAAAAATTAATGTATTGTAAAAAAATATTATTTCATTTAAAATTGTTTTTCTGATTTAAATTTCATGATAAATATTTATTGTAGCATTTCAAACAGTTTATATTTTGTACAGAATTGAAAGAAAATAAATAGACATTTTTTTAACAATTCAATTATTTTATAAAAAAAACAATTTATATTCTGAGAACATATTTTTACATTAAATTAAAATTATATAATCTTGTCTGAAGATAAAACTATTACCAAATTACCCTCATTTTTAAACATAAACTTTTAATATAAAATTTTTAAATCAACAAATATTTAATTCTGGTTATATATATATATATATATATATATATATATATATATATATATATATATATATATATATATATATATATATATATATATATAAAATAAAAAAACAAAAAACAGTAAAATTTACATAAATTATATTATTTTTGGAAGTACTTTCAACTATACATTGTGTAGTTTTTATAGTCTTTATCATCTATATAACATTGAATAATCAAAATGAAACAACCTTTAACAATACCTATAGTTCAATTCAAATTTTCCACAATTGTGTTATCTTAACATTTGACGATTTCTTGAAATCAACATAGCCTATTTTATTTGATGTTTATTATGACAACATTCACATTGAATAATTTTCATATTTTCATAATCAAATATAAATCCAAATTGACAAGATTTATTATGACCAAATATAACAGATGATGGATGTTTATTTACATCTATTCCAGATTGTTTCTCTTTTTGATTTCTATTATATAAAAGCATATGCTCTTTTATTCTCTTCTCAATTGTACACTTAGATTCACTGATGCATTGTAAGCCACATCCACATATCAATCTATATATAACAGAATTTTGATTAAACTTTGAATTTTGAATTTTAGTCATTAAGTAATCTATTTATATTATTTGTTGAAAAAATGGAATATGACACAAACCATTATGGATTCTTCTAATAAACTTGACCTGCTCATATGATATAAATGGCATTGAAGCAAGTTATTTTATCATCATCACTGCAGTAAAAAGAGTTGCAAGACCAAGCCAAAAATAGGACTGTTCCAGTAAACTGCTGTAATTGGTAAATCTACTGGTATGTTACATTTTGGTGTGTGGCTGATTTCAAATCTAAACTGTCAACAAGATGACTTTAAAATAAAATCTCTAGGACTCTTTGAAATGGTCTTTACATCAGAGAGTAAAGAAGAACTGATAATATCAATTTTAATTATATTTTTATCAGTAAATATTAACAAATATTTTAATAATAAATCCATTTATCTATCTCTTTAAATCCTAAAATGAGAATGAAGCTTTAAAGATTTTCAATAATAACAAATATTGCCCTATTGATATTATGTATCCTTAGTTTATTTCATATAACCATTTATATGTGTATTTTAATTTTATAAAATCTGTTTATTGTGTATTAATTCAATACGTTGATTTATAATGTATATCAAAAGGGTTTAAAAGTTGTTTATCCATAATGGGAATTGCTACATATATATACACACAGTAATATAACTATGCTTATATATATATATATATATATATATATATATATATATATATATATATATATATATATATATGTTGAGCATGAATGTTAAAAATTGGTAGCAATTTAGCATTAGAAGAAATTTATTTTTAAAGTAGTTAATGACCTAGATTGGTGAAAATGGAGATATGTAGTTTGAAACTGATTTCTCTAAATGTTCTTATCTCTATGAAGTAACCAACCTTTCTGTACTCATTTCTCAATTAATATTGTTTAAATTTATAAATATAAAATATATGTTAAACACAATAGGTGAGTATGTGCATGCACATATTATTTTTAAAATAAAAATGTTTCTAGGGTATGAGATGTGCACACATATCACATTGTATGATATGAGCATTGAATTTATGTTTCATTAAGGGAAAGGGGGGAGGTTTTTGGTATTATTATTATTATTATTATTATTACTATTTAAAAGCAAACAATAGGCAATTATTAATCATATAAATTTTCTATCTGTATTTTTAATGATTAATCAGTAATAAATGTTAACTTTGTTTTATTAAAAGAGGTGTATATCTTTCTTAAGAATTAATCATTGTCTTGTAAGATTAGTTATGATCATCATCATTGCTGATGAACTTTAATCTGTAAGACATAATTTAAATATAATATTTTAGGTAAATAATTATAGGTTGATAAAAGATAAAATTTATATTGTGATTTAGCTCTAAAGCTGTGGCTGCAAGTATCATTATCATCATCATCATCATCTTATTAATAAATAGTCTAAATAAATATGTTTAATGGCCATATGAATAATTGTTTTCCCTGTATTTGACTATTATTTGTGAGCCATCATTAGAGATGATGACTACCATCATAGATCATCAAATGTCATTTGCAGTTTAGTGAACTTTCACTGATAAATCGGTAATTTTTATGAGGTAGTAGGACTTATGAGAGTGTTAAATATGCTCTTGTGATTTAAAGTCTTATATAATAATTTTATCTGATAATTTATTTTCACAACTAAAGTTTCAAAAGGATGTTTTTTTCTTAATGTTACTGCAAATGTTATATAGTTCTAAAATGGAAAATCTTACATCTTGTTATAATGTACCAAATGGCTTCAAACCAGGTACATCTATAAGTAGGTACATAATGTAACTTTATCTAGATTTAGATAGCATAGTACCACCCAGATAGACTATATATACATAAGTAAAAACTTATAGAAAGGCATACTAGTGATTATAATGTTCATTTGCCCCCCAAGCTTGTTGACTATATTTTAAATTGTTTTTCCTATTTCTCATATAAATTAAGTAAACAAAACTGTGTTGTTACTTATTGAAAGAATCATGTAATCTGAAGACTAAATTATGATCATGTGATTAACTGTTGTGTTTTTAACTACAAAACTTACTCTGGATGAAAGTCAGTATATTTTATTTATGTTTTTTACTTGTTACTTTTTTACAGCTTTAAAATTCACATATATATTTTTTCTAATAATTTATTAATCAAAAAAATTCAAAGATGTCAGGATAATCAAATAAGCATGTTATCAATTTTTTCAATAGTGTGTGTCTTTTATGTATTTCATAAACTTAAACTTTGTGAGATTACTTTTAAAAAATATTGTGATGGTCTAAAGTGACTTTTTGGAAAGTTTATGATCATTTTTCTATTATAATTAATTAATAATTATTGGAAATCAAAAACATACATTATTATTACTTATTTAGTTTTTACTGAAATGTTTTATTTTTAAACATAAAAGAATACATTATTCTAAATATTGTTACCACAGTGATTATGGGTGCAGGAAATGCAACAGTCTGTTATAACATTTAACAATATTGTAAAAATTACAAAGAAATTTTTAACTTTTAAAGCATATTAAAAATAATTTGTTTAGACTTTTAAAACAGACATCAAACAAAGCAGACTTCATTCATTTTGCAAATTGTATCTGCTCAACCTGAAATTTGATGACCAAACAGTGCTTTGTTTTGATTAAAATCTAATTTTTTAAATAATTCTGAAAATCAAATGTGATTTTTAAAAACACATTTAATTCTCAAACAAAAATATCTATCAACTGAGGTCAAACATTACTGTATTTAAATAAATAATAATGGTTTAATTTTAAAGTGAAAGTTGAAGGCTTAGATCTAGTGAGAACAAATGAAATGTCAGAATGCTTGCAAAGTATAGGAAGATTAAGAATTATTAGTCTTATAATTATATTTTTGTCAAAAAAATGGAAAATAAGCAGATACCCAAATTAATTTCACCACAAGATTAATTTACCAAACATAAATTTCATTTATATAGGAAAAAGTTAATAAAAATAAACTCAATTGTATTGCATTTTCTCAAAAGTCTCTTCAATATTTCCAAAAAAAAAACAATGGCAAACAGGATATTAATAATTATCTAACTACCAAGTGAAATAAATTTGAATAGTTTTCCATCTTTGAATTACCTTCTAGTTAATATTATTTGATGATTATATCGATTGACAAAATATTAACTATCTGAAAAAAATCTTAATCTTGATTACAATCTGGAAATTCTTTTAAAAAATGTTCAGCTGAATTTCAAATTCATATTGTAGATATGAAACTAATGGGTTTTCTCTACACTATTAGTTTTTACTTTATTTTTATGTAAATAAGCTAATTTTTCATATTTCACTTTCATATATACTATTTTTTCTTGTTTTTGTTAAGATAAGTTCCCATCTAATAATGTTAATAAAGGGTTTATAATGTTTGCTGCATGAAACCACTTAAAATAATTAGAAAAAAATTCTGAATTATTTACAACTAAACACTATAGTAAACAATCTATTTTATTTTTGTATATAGATTTTTCATTAAGTACAGATCACAAAACATGGGGAATTAATTTAAATAACAAAATTTACACATTATAAAATCTCTTATAAAATTGTTTTTATTATTTTTTTAAATGCTTTTTTCAAGTCTAAAAAGCAATTATGGGTGAATTTCTGTGCAACAGCCTTGTTTCAAATTTAAGTGGAAAATGTTATTAAAAATACAGTTTGTTGAAAAACTCAATATTTATTAGAAGTTAAATGGTTAGCAAAGAACCATTTATGAAAGGAGAGGGACACTATAAGAATAACCTTCAAAACCTTAAACAGAATTTTACTAATAAATAAAATAAAATAAAAAAATATGTAAAGAATTTTCTTTCCAATTATATTGGGATTTTTTTGCTTACAAAAAAAAAAAAAGAAATCCAATTTAATCTAATAAATTTCATGAAAAATAAATTCTGAAATTATACTATATACATAAATTTAATGTAATAAAATGATGGTCTGGCCAATAAATAAGCCCTAAAACATAGATAGATAGATACAAAAAAGCTTAAAGCTTGCTTTTTACTTTATATATTTATATATGTGTGTGTTTTACCAGTTTTAATTATGGATCTGAGACTTGAATACTTAATAGAAGAGTAATACAGAAATTTCAGACCACTCAAAGAAGTATGGAGAGATGCATGTTGTGAGTAATAAGAAGAGATCAAAAATGCAATATATGGCTAAGAGAACAAATATGTGTTACTGACCTCATTGAAAAAATTAAAACATTGAGGTGGAGTTGGGCTTGACAAATTGCTAGAAGAGATGATAATAGATGGAAAATTGAAATCTTAATTTTAAACTGGATTCCATGAGATTGTAAAAGATCCAGAAAAAGACACTATGTGATATGGATGGATAAAATAAGAAAGTGAGCAAGGCTGATATGGAGAAGAGAAGCTAAAGATCAGAGAAGATGGATTAAACTTGGAGAGACTTTCATTCTGAAGTGTATTGATAATAGTTGATATATATATATATATATATATATATATATATATATATATATATATATATATATATATATAGAATGTTTAGATGGAAATCTTGAATATGTAGACTAAAACATTTAAATAAACTTAATTAGAACACATTTAACCTAAAACAACTATATGCATTGTAACGGGATATATATATATATATATATATATATATATATATATATATATATATATATATATATATATATATATATATATATATATTACATTTAAATTCTAATACTTAATGTTTTGAAAATATCTAATACTGAATTAAAAACACAAATGTTCAAAATGCACAAATAACAAATTATTAATATGTTTAATTTAAATATTGAAATAAAATAAGCTTTAAAAAAATTATAGAATCGAATCAAAGATACTAATCTTTAAATAAAATATAATAAAATCCTTTTAATTTTAAAAATAATGAAGAGAGTTTTTAATCTTAAAAATAAAAAAATTACAAACAGATTCCTAGGGCAAAATGACCATTGAAAAGATGATTACGAAAGACATAAGAGTGGAGAAATAAAAATAAAAGGCTTGTTTTTTCCCACCCAAGATAGACACAGACTTCAGTGGAAAAATTTACATAGTCATAAACCCAAAATTACTTGCCAACAAACTCAATAAACTAATGAAATACAGATATGGAATATGTTTGATGGATCCATGCATTCCAGAGATAAGATGCCTCAGGACTATAAAAAGAAATATCCAAAAGAAATAAAAAATTAGAGAGAATTAGAATTTTGAATTTGTTTCATTGTTCCTGAAAAATTAAAATATATATTGTTACTGTTACCAAAAATGTAATCTGTTTAATCACACTTCCCTCGGACCGGCCAGCTAAAGGCGGATTTCATCTCCACGGATCCCACGATCGAACCACTATTAACATCTTCAGAAATCATCAGAAATCTTCCTAAATTATCATCATCCACAAGAAAAGGGCTCTTGCATAAATTAGATCTTCATCGTGAAGAAACAAGCATGGAGAAAGAAAAGAAAGTATACATTATTGATAAAAATGAACTATAAACTCTTTAATTTAAAATCTCCGAACTTTATTTTCCTTTAAAGATAAATTATAGACATTCTCTTTTGACCTAATCTGTACTTTATTTTTATAGACTTTGAAATTTTAAAAGTCTTATCTAAGTTTGAAATGTAATCTCTTAAAATATGTATTGTTTTTCTTTTATTTATTGATGCTTAATATCTGTTTATAATAGGGTAGGGGTCTGCGATTGCAAACTTAAATTTAGAAAAATAGAAACATATATCATTGTTTGTGCATTATTGAATTTAAAAGAAAGAAAAAATAGGTCAAGTAGTATTTGTAGTAAAATAAGTTAAATATAATATGACATCTGAAAATGATTTTAAAACTTTAAACTAAATATTTTTTTTAGAATTAAATTAATAAAATGATTTAAGTGTTAGTTGAGTGTAGATGGCTATTAGACTCCATTTAATATATATTACTTTTAAAGGGTTTTGATTTCGGACAATTTGTTTCGTAGTTTTGTCAATGCTGGTGGAGAGATATATGGATGTTTATATCAATGTAATGTGAAGTGTGTTAGCACCTAGGGTGATGAATCCAACTGAATACATGACATCAAAGAGGTAGTCATATTGTTTAAATGGATGAAGACATTTACTGAACCATTGACCCATTCCAGCTTTATGGATTGGGAGGATAAGCATGGCAAGATAGACCACTCTCCCATCCATATGAAGCATTATTCTTTTTATTATATTACATGAATGATTCCTTCACCAGAGAGACATACAATTCCTGTACTGACAAAGGTCATGATTCTTCAAATAATATCAAACTTTTCAGATGCACATTTCTGTTGACGTGATTCTATGCTAAAATGTTCACATTGCATTGGTTGCTGATATATATCTGGAAGCGAGCATTGATGTAGCTGTGGACTTTTAGCTTGGAATCAAATGTTTGAAAGTCTTTTAAGTGTGTCATCTGGATAGCTCATCTATACTCAACATTTTGAAGATTAAAAATAAAAGTTAAAACAAATAAAAATAATAGTAAATAATAATGAAACAAACATAATTTTTTTTATATAATTATTTTTCAAGTTTGTGTGTCATCACTTTTATATATATATATATATATATATATATATATATATATATATATATATATATATATATATATGAATAAAATCTTTTTGTGTTATTAATACAGACAGTGATTGCTTTTATTATTCTTTATTAAAATATATTTTAATAAATATGTTAAGTTTCTGCATCTACTTGAGCTAGTGACTTGGGCTCACAGTCGTGATCTTAACAGCACGCATCAGTCTACTCTATAATTTTTTTACGTTCTAATAACCTAGTGGCACCCTGTACAGCAGATATTGTAAGACTGGATATTTCACTTCTTTCCCAACCATTATAATATATATATATATATATATATATATATATATATATATATATATATATATATTGTAACCAAATTAAAGTTCGATCACAGATCCAGTGTAACAAAATGAGATCTGATCTATTAACCTTTTAACCGCTAATTTTATTATTGGTTGTATCAGATAAAAATCAAATCTTTTAATTGCCCAACTCACAAACTGAAGACAAAGCCTATTGTTAAAACATATTAACCTATAATATTAAATTCAACTCAGATACGTTTATAAAAAGTATATTATTAATTTTTCAGGTTATGAAGAGAATGAAAGTTCTTTCAAAAATAAATTGCTATTTATTTATTCTAAAATATTCAATATCGGCAACATAAAAGCTATAATATAAACAAAAAGATCGACTTTTACGTTATAGAAAAGTAAATATTTCTTTTTACTACATCTTCAATATTTTTACTTAAATCTTCAATATTTTTCGAAAATAATTTTGTTTTTTTATTATTCTCTCTGAAAATAATTTTAATTTCTCAAAATATTCTTTTATAATAATTTAAATCGTATTCAAAATGAAAATCTCAGCATTTTTCTTTATTTTCTTGGATCAGGCAGTTTCTTTGTTCTTTCCAGCCAATCAGAATGTCTTTTTCGGCTGAGAGCATGCTAAGAACCAATCACAAATAATGTTCCTTCTTTGTTTAGGTTTAAATGCATTTTTTTTTATTTTTTACTTGTAAAATAAATCGGAAGATGGCACCATCTTACAGAACTTTTAAAAACGAATTCAATACGTGTTTAATGAAAATTTTCGTATAAAAACCGGCTGAGTTAGAGTGATGTCAGATGTCGACGAGGAGCCTCGTAAGAGGTGGGGATTAAAGAATCAAAAAAATTCAAGTATTGTAAAAATCTTAAATAGTCCAGTACTGTTAAAAAATGTAACTTAATAAAGATGATGAAACAATCCAAATGTAATAAAATTAAGGTTTATATCAAAAGATATTGATTAAATGAACATGAAATGTCAAATATTATTAAAAAATTATGAATCCAAAATATTCAGTATATTATTATATTCAGCTTAAGTTAATGAAATATATATGCCTCGTTTAATAAAACAAACTAATATTTATTACTGCATTTCTAACGTATACATAAAAATTTCTAGATAAACATGAAAATTGATATGAATAAGAATAATAATAATAATTGATTATATAACAATCCTCAGATTAATTTCAAGTTCTTCCCCCTTTTTCTTCAAATGTATATTGTATTAAGTTGGTTGTCACATTGAACATGATTTTCACTCCATGAAAAAAGTATTTCAAGAAAAAAATATATTATCCACTCATTAGCACACATACTTTATAAATCTAACATGTAAGTAGAATGTTAAAAAATGTTAATAGAAATTAGAAAAATCATGTTCTTAGTAAAGAGTTTTAAATCATTATCTCCCCCTCCCTTCTAAGCGCTGAAATCTATACTTTCTCAAGACAAAATAATTTAATATTTTAACACCACAAATTATTTCACATTCACTCGCAATTATACACATGTAAAATATTACTATGTATGTGTGTTTTATCCCAAAATAATAATAATGTATTAGTTAAAACTAAAATCATAATACCATAAAAAAATTATTTTACACGTTAATATTTCATAACTGTAAAATTAATAAACAAATAAATTTTGTTACATTCAAATCATTTATGTAGTTCAAAGCTATTATTATTAAGACATTCTTGGTTTTCATCGATCTGAATTGTCTTTAAAAGTTCTTTAAGTAAAATATGTGCTAAATTTTTATTAATACTCTGATTTCATAAAAAATAGATATAAAAGTCATATTACCAATCCAAGGGTTCACTTGTCTTGTATACTGTCTATACTTGGCAGCAACAATTTCCATGTTCTTTGGAACAATCATTTTCTTGAAGTATATAATTATTTGATGATGAGGATCCTATTGAGGTTATTTGCTTTAGTGGATAATTTGGAAATCATTATCAATTTTTCTTCTCTTCCTGACAACCATGATTCTTTTAGTGGATGAAATACAGCAGTTGTTTTCATGTTTATAAATTTTCTTGAGTTTAAAATCAGTTGCTGGAACAATTAATTGGACATGATGATTAATATTTATCAGTAGATTAATTCATCTTTCATCGAATGCAGGTGAATGCTTTCTTCCTTCTATTAAGAACATCTTATTTCTCTGGTCAGTTGAAAGGTGTAGAATATTATTTTAGACAAAACATCTTTTCTTTCTTATATGATGTGCAGCTTCCCAGATGGTCAGGCAAAGATGGGACATACATATAATTTTTGTAGCCAATCATTTCTTATATTTTCAACATTCAATTTAATAGTCTAATAATCTGAATCATAATCACAATAATAATTCAACTGATTTTTCCAGACAGCTTTTTATATCCAATTTTTAGTTAACTTAACCAATCAGAGATAGCATCACTTGCCATTTTTGGACAAATGTGTTTTAATTAGATCTCTAATTTATTTTCAACTAAATTATTTTTCAACTGAAAACTTTAATCATTTTTCCAGACACTTTTGTTTAAAAAAAAATAGACTTAATCTTTTTTTTTCTTACACCTTAGTAACACTTCAAATTTTTGAGCTTCCTTCTTTAGATCTTAAGATAAGACAATTTCAAAATTAGAGCAACCACCCAGCTTAAGCTCCCATAGTGACAAACAATCATTTACAAAAGCAAAATTGCTACAAAAATAGATATCTGATTCAACAGATTTCCTCTTTTAACATAAAATTTTACAAAAAACATAATTTGACAGATTTAACCCTTCCTTTTCTTTTAATACTTAATAAATGTAAATTTCTGTATGTAATGTACACACATACTTCATTATTTCAAATCATTCATAAACTAACAATAAATAATATAATTGCTAGCTTAGTAATTATAACCCTATTATTTACTTAAATCTGTAACTTTTATATCCCAATAACAAATATAGAAAAGCAAAATAGAAGTATAGAATAAGATATTAGAATTGATCAAGCATAGGTTAGTTTTAAAGAAAGTTAAAATGTTGAATATTTGAAATATAAAACAATTAAATAGTTTACACATACATTGCCTATACATATGCATTATAACTTTGCTTTTTAAAGAAAAATTAAGATTTGAATAGTTTAAATGTGTGTATTACCTTTCTATCAACACACAAACAAGTAAAGCAAATAATTGTTGACCCACTCTCTTTCTATCTAAAGCTTTTAGAACTGGACCTTGTAGGGTTTGAACTTGGATGACCTACAGCTTCATTATTGTTATATAAAAATGTGATGATGATTTTGTTTTACATTTTCTTACATGCACATTACTATAAATTTAGCTAATGACTAAATTGTAATGGCACAACCCCCCCCCCTTCAGATAAAATCATCAGCACCTTTGTTTTAACTACATCTAAAAAAAAATCCTAACTAATAAAATACACTAATAATAATAAACACACTAACAATTAAAAAAAATTTTTTTCTAACTACTGGTAAATATGATATTTTTCATTATAAAACAAAGTAATTTATTTGGAGATCTTTGCCAGGCTATTCTGCTGAAGTATAAGGGATCAAACTCCTAGTGATATGGGTTGCCTTATTCCCATCAAGAGTAGCAAGCATAAAGGCATTCTCTCCTATTTTTTTAGTAATTTGGAATGGTCCTTCATACAAATGTAAAAACTTTTTAAATTTGTTTCTTTGGGGGTTGCTAACATGAGGGGTGTGTACCAGCACAAGATCATTGATCTTAAATGGATGTGGTTTGTTTTTGGATTGCTTTACCCTTTTTTGAACCATGAGTTTAAGTTGGACTCGAGCCTTATTAAGGTCATCATCATTATTTATTTTTTTCAAGGGTAATAGGCAAGGGGATTTAAATCCGCAAGGGTTCCTGTTTTCCATAATGCAACCTAACAGGGGAAATCCTGTGGATTCATTACAAGTGATATTAATGAGATTTACCAATTCAGGAAGTTTATTCACCCACTGTCTATAATCATCTGGAATGTAGACTCTATAAAGTCTGCTAAGCTCATGCATAATGTGCTCGCAGGGGTTAGACTGTGGATTTCATATAGAACTGATAACACGTTTGCTGCTTTGAGTTTGAACCCATTTCTTCCAGGTCTTAGACACAAAGGCAGTGGCATGATCCGTCAAAATCACATCAGGTTTACCCATGGCTGGCAACTGGTGGTTGGTGAGGCAACCTGATAACACCCTTAGCATCAGTTTGTGGCACAGCAAATGCAGATACATGTTTAGAAAATACATCATATGCCACTAAAATGAACTTTTGTCAGTTATAGGCAGGGAGTGGTCCATAAAAATCAAGTGCCAACAATTGGTTAGGCCGATCCGGGATTATGGGTTGTAAAATACCAACAAATGACCTAGCATGATACTTAGTCTTGGCACAAACTGTACATTGTTTAATGATATTACTGACACTTCTATACATCTGATTCCAATAGAAATAATTCTTTAACACATAATAAATCTTTGAAGTGCTATAATGGCCATATTTGCAATGAGCATATTTTACCAATTTATTAATGAGGATTTTAGGAATCACAATCCTCCAAGGGTTAACATGATTAACCTTAACCTTATACATAAGAATACTTAGGTTGAATTTATACTGGGTAAATACTTTCTTGAGAGATTTCTTGGAGCTGTGGCGGTTTATGGGATGACTCAGGGGTGGTGGTGATTCTGCCCAATTTTAGGTCTTGTTTTTGAATCCCAGCCAAATTATTGTAATCTTTTAAAATATCTCTCTCTAATTCAACATTAACATTATTAATCAAGATATTCTCTGTACCAGGATGTTGGGGCACAAGACAGACAGGGTGACGACTAAGAACATCAGTGGGGATATTCTTAATACCTTCAACATAGACAATGCTGTAATTAAACTGTTGTAGGTATAGGCTCCACCTGATAAATCTTTCATTATTTAAATAGCTTTTAATTAGAAATTCTAAGCTCCTATGGTCTGACAAAACAATGACCTCACAGCCAAGCAAAAACTGGCGTAGCTTCTGAAAGGCCCATACCACTGCTAGGGCTTCTTTCCCTGTTACGGAGTAGTTCAGCTCTGCCCCTCTCAAATGTCTACTTAAAAAGTATAAGACCTGAGGTCTTTGATCTTCATCAAGCTGATATAAAACTACTCCCTGACCATAGTGGCTACTGTCTGTCTGTACAAAAAACTTTTTACCAAAATCATGGTAAGACAAAATAATGTGGTTCAAAAGGTTTGTTTTATGGTATTGAACTCCCTGGTATGCTCAGTAGTCCACCTCCACCTTTCTGATTTCTTTAATAACACAGACAAATACTGGTATCCTCAGCAAAGTCCCTGTAAAACTTATGATATTAGTTACATAAACCGAGGAAGGACCGCAGTTGCTTTTTGGTTTTTGGCATTGAGAAATTCTGAATAGCAGCAAATTTTTTGGGATGGCATTGAGAAATCCTGAATAGCAGCAATTTTTTTGGGATGGGGTTTGATACCCTGTTCACTGATTACATGTCCCAGAAAAGTAATTTCTTTTGCAGCTATTGTACATTTCTCTAGGTTTATCTTGACATTATGGGCTAAACATTCTTTGAAAAATATCTGTAAGTGTTCTAGATGCTCTGTAAGACTGCTGGAATCAATAACTATGTCATCCATATACATGATGATATTTTCTTTTAATTGTTTTGAAAAGATCATATCCAAACATCTGATCAAACCAGCACCACTGTTAATGAGACCGAAGGGCATTCTTGTAAAAATCTAAGTTTGACCTTGAGAGCGAAAAGCTGTATATTTTTGGTCTTCACGGTGTAGTGGTATCTGCCAATAACTGGCTGTCAGATCAAAAGATGAGAAAATTGACATTTGTTTGAATTTAATTAGGAGCTCATGTACAGGTGGAGGAATATCGCATTCAGGAATGGTTATCTGGTTCAGCATACGAGCATCCAGACATACTCTTACTATACCATCTTTCTTTCTGATAATTACCAAAGGATTGACATAAGCAGAGGAACACTTCTGAATAATTTCCCATTCCAACATTTGGTCTATCTGTTTTTGTACCTCAGCCTGATACTGATAAGAAATTGGATACATTCTCTGTTGAAAAGGTTCATTATCCTTTAACTTAATTCGATGAGTATATCCTCTGATGATGCCTGGAACAGTGGAAAACAGCTGTTATAATTGTACATCAGTTGGTATAAATTTTCCCCTATAGTCAAATTGGCAAGAAAAACATGATTAATTTTAGTTTTAATACCAACATCAATTAGTGTGCTTCGAATACATAGCAATTGACCAGAGAGTTTAGGTAACTCCCATTCAAAGGGCAACTGTTCTTGTTGACATAAAAATAGCCCATTCTCATAATCTAATTTACATTTATTTCAGATCATGAAGTCTGAACCTATAATGACATCATGAACCAATTCAGGTAAAATCAAGAAGATATGATCAAACTCAGACTGGTTAAGCCTAAAATTAATCCAAACCTGCTTGTTGGCCAGCCTGGTTCTCTTCCCGTTAGCCAGAGTCACTTGTATCTGTTTAATGGGTAAGGAGGGTATACAACTATTTACATGAAGCATCTTTTGATATGCTTTTTCTAAGATGATGGAGGCTTGACTACCAGAGTCAATTAAGGCAGTTATACTAATCCTCTCCATCGATAATTTAAGAACAGGACAGTTATATTGGATAGGTGGTTCACCTAGTTCAAATGGCTCTAGGTAATCCACATCCAGATCAAGGGTATTTAATAACAACATCTCATTGTCCTTCTTATTGTTAGCATATGGCCCCAGCAGTAAGGAACTATTATACCAGGACCATTCTAGTTTAGTTATTGGAGTTTTTCTTTGGGCTTTCCCCCCTGGTCTTTTTAGCACTGTGGTGATTCCACTTGTAGAGGGTTGCTGATCTCTAGAAATTACTTTCTTCCCAACATTATCTTTAAAATTTCCCCAGGATTTATTAGGAGGCCTAGCCCTATAATTATTCCTATATCCATAATTACAAAAATTCTGATCATGTGTCTGATCACATAGATTCAGACTAGAGACATTATAATTATACCTGTCCTTGGTGCTCTTGGGCCTAGTCTCTGAATCTAGCTCTGAAATCTCTAGAGCATCCAGGATTTCTGATGCCTCCTCTATACTGTGGCAATCAGCAGCAATTAGCATTTGTTCAATGCTTCAGGGAAGATTGTGTCAGAGTATTCTAAGGATTTGGTGCTCTGAGAGGGGAAATGCAGTCAGTCTTTTCAGTTTTACTGTCTGCCCTCTGAAAAATTGTGTATAGCTACCCTTGGTACTGCCATACTTTTCCTGAGTGATCTGGTAGCGCACCTGGTCCTGCCTATCTTCACTCCAAAACAGGCTAAGATAACACAATGAAAATCCCCAAAGGTAGTGGACCTATCAATCAGGGACTGCCACCATTCCTTAGCATAGGTATAAAGATGGTTACATACAATGGTCAACTTTTCCTGTTCACTCAGCCTACACACAGAAAAGAGTTCTTCCAAGTTATACATATACTCTAAGGGGTTCTCCCTGCTTTCCCCACTAAAGGCCTTAATTTTAATTAAATTTGAGGTCATTGACCCTCCTACTCTATATTCATCTTTACTGGTATGGTCAGCCCTATCTACTGATTTTTTTAACTTGTGGATTTTTACCTAAAGTAGGCATCCTTTTCTCTGACTGACTCTTTTCTGAGCTATCTCTACGGTCATCTGGACTGGTGCTACCATCGTTCTGCCCTGAATTTAGGTTTGACTGATCCTGCAGCCCTACATTAATATGACCTTTTAATTCTCCTATTTTCTGGTAGAGATCATCCATCTTGGGTTTCATGTATTCCACAACATAGGCCTTCTGGTTCTCATCAACCTTTTCCAACATTAATACCAATTCATGGTGATTCATTCTGGGTCCCTCTTTTAAAGAACTTGACTTGTCCCTTTTTACTATCTTCTCCCTAAAGCTATCCATTTGTTTCCCCAATTCATTCTTATGATTTTGGTCAATTTGTACACACTCATTGGCCATGCTTCCCTTAACTTCTCGTATTTCCTTTTCTAAACCACTAAACTTATTTTTCATAGTGAGGGCCTGATCTACACAGCCCAAAGTGGCTTCCTTATATGAGTCCACTTTGGCTATCACCTCCTCTAATCTGATACTAATTCCTGCAGATGTTATTTCAGCATTCTTTTCTATGCATTCTGAGATGGATTGGGAGACCAACCCAGGGACCTCATTCCTAACTACTCAATCTCTTTCTTATTTTCTTCAATAGACTGCTACACTTGAGCCTTTAATGACTGTAGTCCCTGACATCCCTCCTGTTTGGCAACTTCCATAGACCTACACACTCCTTCTATCTTCTCCTCTAATGACACAAACCTAATTTTACACTCTATATTGGACCTTTCTATCCTAGTTTCCAAAGCTATGATCATTTGGTTGTTATTGTCAATAGAGTTCTCTAGATTTACCCTTAAACCTTCTATACTTTTCTCCACAGATTGACCTATCTTTTGTTCTAAACTTTCCATACTTTTATTATTTTTCTCTATCTTTTGTTCTAGATTTTCCATCCTTTGCTTACTATCTTCTCTTAGACTCTCTATTCTCCATCTTTTGTTCTAGATTTACCATCCCTTGCTTACTATCTTCTCTTAGACTTTCTATATTGTGCTTATTATCTTCTCTTAGACTTTTGAACATCTGCATTATCATTAATTTCATGTATGAGAGTTCTTTGTTTTTTATCTGAATCTGGTTAACTTCCGGCTCCTCATCTACTTCCACACTTGAGGCTGTATTATTGCTACTAGCATTAAAGGCATCTTCCTCTACTTCCTCTCTTTCCTCTTGTGTTTGTTTAGAGAAAACCTCCCCAACCTCTTCTTCAGTATGAAAACAATCACTGATTCCTGGTATTGGGGCATCTTCCTCTTCCATAATCTCTTCCATACTATAATTTAGTTCACTCATGTTATAAAACTACATATATCTTATCTGTGCTTCCCCGACCATCAAAGATCCACACATCTTCTCCCTGTCTGACACCTACTCTGACCAACTGACTGATTTGCTTTTCACCTTATCATGCATTACAAATACAAAAAATATTTAATATCCTTATATGATGAACTACACAACATCAATCTATATAGAACATGTCTGTCTGTAATGGCCCAAATTATACATTCATCTATTCTCCCAGAAATCCAACAGATATTGACAGTCCACAGAATGACTAGCAGTTCACAATTTTGAGATAAATAAAAGAATTCAGTCACAGCACTATAATCACACAATGCATCTCGAGCACTCAGAAGATCATCCCAATTCGATCACTATTAACTAGCACAACCCTTGATTGAATGATGCAAACTCTGCTGCAATAAAAGTAGTATTAAGTCTTAGAGGCTAAAATAGATCTACTATGCCCTGCTCTCTCTCTTGGAGTCTTATGTGGCAAGTATCAAGGAATGCCCTGCTTATTATAGATTACTGAAAACTAAGCCTTGCTCTCTGTCTTGGAGACATATAGGCTGTTTTCATGGCAGGTCTGCTGTTAACTGCTTCATGATAACAAAGATAACTTATAAATTGTGTTGGAGCATTGGATGGGTTTGATCATTCATAAGTTAAATGAAATACATAGCATTCTCAAGGCAATGACAAAACTCTCCACTCATCATCAAAACTGCAATCTAACCAACCAAACTCCAACGATCAACCATCCAATCAAACCTCTAAAATCATACACTTTTTACAAAATGAACTCCCCAAACATACATGAGACTACTATTCCATAATTCATCACTACTACTATGCCTATCCTATCTGGCAATAAATCATTTTAATGTTCCACAAAAAAAAATTCTATTATTTATTTCACCTACTTTGTCTTAAGTTGTGATATTCATCTCTATTTTCAAAATTGATAAAAACAAAACTAAGCTGTTTTATGGCTGTACCCATTTTATCATCATCAATGAAAAATTAAATCATATTAAACATCATCATCTAAAATAAGACTGTTTGGCCAAGTAAATTTTGTAAGACAAAAAAAAAATTTTTACTGAAAAAATTACTAAAAAAAATTTATCTATTTTAACCACACATCTCCTATCATTCTATAGACTTCCTTTTTCAGGTATATGGTAAAATATCAAGACCCACATTGGGTGCCATTGTAACCATATTAAAGTTCGATCACAGATCCAGTTTAACAAAATGAGATCTATCTGGTCTATTAAAGAATCAAAAAAATTCAAATCTTGTAAAAATGTCAAATATTCCTGTATTGTTAAAAATGTAACTTAATAAAGATGATGAAACAATCCAAATGTAATTAAATTAAGGTATAGATCAAAAGATATTGATTAAATGATCATGAAATGTCAAATATTATTAAAAAAATTATGAATCCAAAATATTAAGTATATTATTATATTCAGCTTAACTTAATGAAATATATACGCCTCATTTAATAAAACAAACTAATATTTATTACTGCATTTCTAACGTATACATAAAAATTTCTAGATAAACATGAAAATTGATATGAATAAGAATTATAATAATAATAATTGATTATATAACAATCCTCAGATTAATTTCAAGTTCTTCGCCCTTTCCCTTCAAATGTTTATTGTATTAAGTTGGATGTCACATTGACCATGATTTTCACTCCATGAGAAAAGTATTTAAAAAAAAATATTATCCACTCATTAGCACACATACTTTATAAATCTAACATGTAAGTAGAATGTTAAAAAAAATGTTAATAGAAATTAGAAAAATCAAGTTCTTAGAAAAGAGTTTTAAATCATTATCTCCCCCTCCCTTCTAAGCGCTGAAATCTATACTTTCTCAAGACAAAATAATTTAATATTTTAACACCATCTATTATTTCACATTCACTCGCAATTATACACATATAAAATATTACTATGTATGTGCGTGTTTTATCCCAAAATAATAATAATATATTAGTTAAAACTAAAATCATAATACCATAAAAAAATTATTTTACACGTTAATATTTCATAACTGTAAAATTAATAAACATAAATTTTGATACATTCAAATCATTTATGTAGTTCAAAGCTATTATTATTAAGACATTCTTGGTTTTCATCGATCTGAATTGTCTTTAAAAGTTCTTTAAGTAAAATATGTGCTAAATTTTTATTAATACTCTGATTTCATAAAAAATAGATATAAAAGTCATATTACCAATCCAAGGGTTCACTTGTCTCGTATACTGTCTATACTTGGCAGCAACAATTTCCGTGTTCTTTGGAACAATCATTTTCTTGAAGTATATAATTATTTGATGATGAGGATCCTATTGAGGTTATTTGCTTTAGTGGATAATTTGGAAATCATTATCAATTTTTCTTCTCTTCCTGTCAAGCATGATTCTTTTAGTGGATGAAATACAGCAGTTGTTTTCACATTTATAAATTTTCTTGAGTTTAAAATCAGTTGCTGGAACAATTAATTGGACTTGATGATTAATATTTATTGGTAGATTAATTCATCTTTCATCGAATGCAGGTGAATGCTTTCTTCCTTCTATTAAGGACATCTTATTTCTCCTGTCAGTTGAAAGGTGTAGAATATTATTTTAGACAAAACATCTTTTCTTTCCTATATGATGTGCAGCTTCCCAGATGGTAGGCAAAGATGGGACATACATATATTTTTTCTAGCCAGTCATTTCTTATATTTTCAACATTCAATTTAATATTCTAATAATCTGAATCATAATCACAATAATAATTCAACTGATTTTTCCAGACAGCCTTTTATATCCAATTTTTAGCTAACTTAACCAATCAGAGATAGCATCACTTGCTATTTTTGGACAAATTCATTTTAATTAGATCTCTAATTTATTTTCAACTAAATTATTTTTCAACTGAAAAGTTTAATCCTTTTTCCAGACACTTTTGTTTTAAAAAATAGACTTAATCCTTTTTTTTTCTTACACCTAGGTATTATTTCAAATTTTTGAGCTTCTTTCTTTAGATCTTAAGATAACACAATTTCAAAATTAGATCAACCACCCAGCTTAAGCTCCCAAAGTGACAAACAATCATTTACAAAAACAAAATTGCTACAAAAATAGATATCTGATTCAACAGATTTCCTCTTTTAACATAAAATTGTACAAAAAAAATAATTTGACAGATTTAACCCTTCCTTTTCTTTCAATATTTAATAAATGTAAATTTCTGTATGTAATGTACACACATATTTCATTATTTCAAATCATTCATAAACTAACATTAAATAATATAATTGCTAGCTTAGTAATTATAACCCTATTATTTAATTAAATCTGTAACTTTTAAATCCCAATTACAATTATAGAAAAGCAAAATAGAAGTATAGAATAAGATATTAGAATTGATCAAGCATAGGTTAGTTTTAAAGAAAGTTAAAATGTTGAATATTTGAAATATAAAACAATTAAATAGTTTACACATACATTGTCTATATGTATGCGTTATAACTTTGCTTTTTAAAGAAACTAAGATTTGAATAGTTTAAATGTGTGTATTACCTTTCTATCAACACACAAACAAGTAAAGCATATAATTGTTGACCCACTCTCTTTCTATCTAAAGCTTTTAGAACTGGACCTTGTAGGGTTTGAATTTGGATGCCCTACAGCTTCATTTATTGTTATATAAAAATGTGATGATGATTTTGTTTTACATTTTCTTACATGCACATTACTATAAATTTAGCTAATGACTAAATTGTAATGGCACATATATATATATATATATATATAATGTAGAGATATATATATATATATATATATATAGGTAGAGAGAGAGATGTCTGATATTTAAGATTTTCCACTTAATAGTTAATTATTAGTTAAATGCTGCACTTGAGTTGTTTTTTTTTAAAATCTAATGTCTGAATATACAAGTGCCTCACTTAGAAAAGCTATCAGCCTGAAACTGGTTTGCGGATAGGGAAACTTCTAAATAAAGATTGTAAATGCTTTCACTTCCAACATTTATTGGAAAAGTTTGTTTAAAGCTATTAGCATGCTCATTATATTATATGTATGTATATATAAAAATGTTTCAATATATATATATATATATATATATATATATATATATATTGTATATATATATATATATATATATATATATATATATAATTATTCAAAACAATACAATAATTGATACAGTAAAACAATATTTTAAAAAAAACAAATATATACCAATTTAATAGAAGTACTTTCAACTATCTATGTAGTTGTTTTCAACTAGATTCAAATTGTTTTAGAAAAAACCGTTACAAATATAAACAAAAACTAATACGTCATACATCAATTTTCCCACAATTCAGTAATTTTTATATTGGCAGCCTGTCTATTTATCAACTGTTGCTTTTCACTTTTTATTAACATAGCTTCTTTAATTTTGCATTTATTATTATTTCTTTCAATACACAAAATCTTAACTTTATTAAAATCAAAATCAAAACCATAATTACATGTTACATTATGATCAAAAAATAATGATGGTGATACATCATCATTTCTAACATTCTCTTGTCTTGATTTTTTCACTCATTTATATAACAACAAATACTCCTTTGATCTTTTCTCCAATGTACATTGAGATTCCCCAATATATGCCTTTCCACAAACACATAGCCATTTATATATTGCACAACTTTGATTTAAAATACTACACCTATTTTTTGAATTATTTATTAATCTATTTAAATTAGGAGTAGTATAAAATGCAACTCGACATATATTTTTATATATCTGTTTTATAAATTTCACTTGTTCATTGGAGAAAAGATCAAAGGAGCATTTGTTGTTATATAAACGAGTGCAAAAATCAAGATAAGAGAATGTTAGAAATGATGATGTATCACCATCAGTATTTTTTGATCATAATGTAACATGTAATTATGGTTTTGATTTTGATTTTAATAAAGTTAAG
Source organism: Epiperipatus broadwayi (assembly GCA_028023455.1). NCBI lineage: Eukaryota > Metazoa > Onychophora > Udeonychophora > Euonychophora > Peripatidae > Epiperipatus > Epiperipatus broadwayi. Next base: position 480,809 of record JAQFVV010000016.1, read on the forward strand.
ATTTTGTGTATTGAAAGAAATAATAATAAACGCAAAATTAAAGAAGCTATGTTAATAAAAAGTGAAAAGCAACAGTTGATAAATAGATAGGCCGCCAATATAAAAATTAATGAATTGTGGGAAAATTGATGTATGACGTATTACTTTTTGTTTACATTTGTAACGGTTTTTTCTAATACAATTTTAATCTAGTTGACAATGACTACATAGATAGTTGAAAGTACTTCTATTAAATTGGTATATATTTGTTTTTTTAAAATATTGTTTTACTGTATTAATTATTGTATTGTTTTGAATAATTATATATATTTTATTATAATTGGAATACAGACATTGAATAATAATTTATATATATCATAATATTGTATAACATTATTGACATTGAATAATAATTTATATATATCATAATATTGTATAACATTATTGAAAAGTTGTTACTATCTCTGTAGCTGTTTTATTAATGATTATTATTAATACAGAGTGTTTCATTTATCATGTTTTTGATCAACACAGTTTCACATATCATCTTTAAATAATTATAGAACAACATAATGTAATGTCATACCGCTACATGAATAAAAGTTTCATAGACCAGAAACTTATAAAACAAATATAGTTTATAGTATTTAAGCTTAAAAATAGCAAAAGAGATTTAAAATGTGAAAACTATTATCAATATTATCATATCAGGTATTATAATACTTATCAGGGTTTATTTTTTTATAATTACAATATGACATTAATATCTTCTAAACTTAATAAAAGTGTTTTGTTTGTAGATAATGTCGCACTAGAAGATGTCAAATATATGTTATCTCTTGTCATTTATAAATGCAATGAGAATTTTGCTTATTTGGTACATGTCTTTATTTATATTTTTAAATGATCACAATAAAGTAAAATATATAAGAGTATACTGCAGGAATAAATATATAAAATAAATCCACACTTTTATTATATTATAATGCCAATTTATCATTGCTAATAATGTTCCTATTATTCATTGTAATATTTTACCAGAACCAATTTCTTTCAATAAATATTTTTTCTGTATATTAAAAATAGAGTTAGAATATGTCAATGAAAATATATTATTTATATAAAAAAACAATTATCTAATTAAGACAGTACAGAGGGATATCTTATAACTTTATGAAATGATGATACTTAATGTTCATTGCTTCATTTCTATTTAATATAAAATTGTTATATAATAACAAAATATTGCATTTTAAACAATAACATTATATGAGTTGAAACCAATGTTTAAAGAATCTGTTTTACAGCTATGTCAAGCTCAATTTTACTAATTTTAAATCTGAAATGATGCTATTTTACATTTATTTAATTTTATTAAACACGGTTGCTTCTGAAAATATGATTTATAAAATATACATATATTTTAATAAAATAACCTCTTAACTTCCAACAATCTGGACAATCAATTTTCAGGCTAGATTAAATGTTTGCCTTACTAAAGAATGTAAAAATTCAGTCAATAATCTTGCAAACATATATTTTGAACCTTTAATAAATGTCTCCAGCTAGCTATGGATAATCACTAAGCTACCATATTATAAAGTGTAATATAATAGTTTATAAATATTACACCATAAATTGAATGGGTTTATTATTTAAAGTAATTAAGTAGATTATTACAATTAATTTCAGCTTAGTATCAAACATATTGGCTTTATAAAAAGAAATCCATCATTGTTTATGTATTACCTTTTATACAATTATAATTTTATAAATACACAGCATCCAAATATTGTGTATATCCAAGGTAGGCAAAAATTTAATTTAATTTAAATTATATAAACCTCATCAATTGAATCAAATATATACATAGAATAATTAATTATATAATTTTAATTAGAAAACTACCTTATGAATAAAAGCAATTAAAATATTACATTATGATAATTTTGAATTTAATGTTCTATTAGCTCATTTTTTAAATAAAATGTGTGTTATATAATAACCCAAATTTGAATAATGAATTTTACATATATTATATTACCAATTATGGCTACTAGATAAAAGATGTTTCTATAAATAAATATACTGAGCTAACATAAATCCCTATTCGGTCTGCTATACTATTTTATATATTAATGAATTGAGCATTGAATGGTTGCTGAATGTGTTTTTTAAGTTTATATATATTAGAAATAGTTAAAATTTTAAAATTAGTAAAAAGAATGAATGAATGTATGATATATTATTTATTAAAAAATAATAAATTCAAAAAAAAAAAAAAATGAATTAGACATTTTTTTTAAATGGTAATAGCAATGAAAATAATTCTGAATACGCGTTTCATAAAAAAAATGAAATATAATTTTAAAAAATAGAGTAATAAAGAGTATTTATGAATAAACAAAAATATACATAATATGAAAAAGATAATACAATAATATGTGAAATCTGTCGTTTATAAATGCTAATAATTATCGTCACTATTACTTATCTTTCCAAGGCATGCTCTATATATAATACTAAACTGTGTATTTCAAAAGAGTATCATATTTTTAATATTTATTTTTTTCTTAACATATTTTTTTATTACATTTTTTCCTCTTTATTCACAATTCTTTTTCTAAATACATGACCAATCCATTTGCTCTTTTGTTTCACTTTTTTCATACAGATTGTTCAAGCATCTTAATAATGAAGCTACATCAAAAATGGTGGTAAATTATTCTAGAAAGTCTGTCCTACAGACAGAGAAGTTGCATATTGGATATAAATCAAGCAAAGGTTTTGTTGACTGGTAGATCATATAGTTCATTTTAAACTATTGATTTTAATTGGTAGTTGTCTCATTAAATCAATCCTGAAACTGTTTTCTAGTTTCATCATGAACAACTTGTATAAAAGATTCAATGTTTATATCTTAATTCCAGGGAAAACATTATATATATACGAAAATATTTAAATATATAAATCATGGTAGCTTTTAATTTTAAAACATTAAATATTAAATAACTTGCAGAAATTTAATTAATTAATGTCACAACAATTGCAATATATATATATATAGTAAAGAGTTTATATATCTTTAAAAAAAAAAAAAAAACACATCATTATCATGCGTTTTAATTCCACATATTTTATATTAGTCTTACACTATTCCTCTACAATTCAATATTTTTTTTATTAAATTCGATGTTTTTTCCACTATAATATTTCCAAAATATATAAAATAAAACAATATAACCACATATATTATTGTAATAACTATATATATATATATATATATGTCAAAGCGTTGATCGGGAAGCGAACCGACGCGGCTGACCGGAACTTAACCCGGACCGATTGCTTGCAAGGCAGCTATTGCTAACCGCTAAGCCATAAACGCTTGACACCTAAATATAAAATTTATGGCACATTTTAATTTGAAAACATTAAGTTGTAAATAATTTGCAGTTATATATATATTGTTTCTTATAAAATTTTTGAACGAAATTTAATTTGATGATGATAATATTAAATTAAGTTTTATATAAATGAAATATTTATTATGTTGAGCGAATTGTAATTTATTGATTGATTAATAAAATATGTAGTTTATCAGATATTATGAATTTTAAATGTACAAGTTATTTATTTATTTTAATCTTTAATCAATAATAACTTGAAAACAATATACCGGTAACAAATGAAAGTATATTCTTTACTTAGTCAATTTTGGGTTGCTATAGAAACAAGGGCAGTTGTAAAAAAAAAAAAAAAAGGGGGGTGGAGGAAATCTTATACTGTCTGCTTTTTAAACTTGAAAGAGAAAACTTCACTTATCAATTGTGCTACTTATAGAATGAAAGCAAAGATAATTTTAATTCACACCTATGTTTGCATAAAGCAATTAAAGGGTTAGGATTGGAGTGCATCCCCTTAATTATTCCATGGATGCAGTTTCTTAATATGAGCTTTAAAAAATTGCCTTAATAATCAACACCACCTTGACGCCAATCCTGAATTTGTTGTGAATTATACAGTATAACAACACTTCAGTCTGACATAGAAACCTGCCAGTTAACTAATTGTTTTTTCAGAAGAAATTAGTCAACAAGAAATAGATTAATAGGTTTTATATATTTGATTCCCTCAATCATGAGGAGCCACTCTTTTAAAAGGAACAAAGTTAAAAAAATAAACTACTAATAAATTAAAAATATTAAACTATGATGATTATGTACAGAGATCTCAATTTAAAATTATTTATATAAAAAAAAAGTTGAGTTCCACTGAAAAATATAATTAGGTAATTTAGTAAAACTCTTACAATAACTTTTATGAATAAGAATAATTAAAAATATTTTTTGTCAACTTTTACAATAACTTTCGTGAATAAAAATAAATAATAATATATTCTGTAATGTAAGTTCTCTATTATGACTATGTACATATGTAAATATAAACAGTTATATTGGTTTTTTTTTTTCTATTTTGTTAATTAAAATTATTGTTACTATTAATAACCTACTTGCTCCTACATTTTCTCATCTAAAGTGCAAGTAGACTATTTTACATTGCCTTATAATAATATCAGAAATATGGAGAGAATTATGAACAAGAAATATGGTTGAATCTGTATAAATGTATGTCTTTAATATAGGCCCATTCTGTTAATTATCCTTCATTATTATTAAATTAGTTAATAACAAGAAAAAATGTACCTTCACTCCACCATGTACACAGTCACTTGTTTGGTAATCACTTTTTCCTAGAATAAATTAATTCATGAGGTTTTTTTCATTTTTATTATATTTATTTCAGTTACCAGTGTTAATAATACAGATGAATCACATTACTATTAAAATATATATATATGTATATTGTTCACCTAAAATATTGTAATGACACTTTACTTATTTCAATGATGTAAAATTAAATGTTTAGAAAATTTAAACATTATTTATATTTTTAAATGCATTCAACTACAATATAACATTTCAAGTAATATTACTCTCTTTTTATCTTCATGTGTTTATGGTTTAATGATAATGTAAATCTAATTTGGAATTTTTAGATTCGTAAATACTAAATCTAAGAAGAAACTCTAATATCTTTGATGTGCTATTACTAATAGTTGAATGATAGTTACTTTTTTCTCAGTTGAATGACAGTTAATTTTTTTAAAGACATACAATACTCATATTAGATGATGAAATTGGCCAATATATAAATACAACTAAAACCTCATCCTTACAAACCTTCAGAAAAACTCTAACCAACTAGCTTTTGACATAACAGATTACTTGGATGAAATGTCATATTAAATTCAATATTCAGAATTCAACTGAACTCAGTTTTGGTTCCTGTCACAGGTTGCCATTAGGCAACTCTGCATCACTTGAAGATGTGATGCTAATAATATCATTTGAAGCATTGTGTAATATACTAATTTATGAGCTATTATTACCAGATGAATGTTGAATAATTCTAAAAACATTTAAAAATTAATTTTAAATGATAAAAATTTACCAATATACTACATCTAACAAAGTGCATTATCTAATATTTGTAAGTATATATAATAATTATAACATTTTTAAATATTGATAATTGAAATAGAACTACCTCCTATTGATTTTATATATATATATATATATATATATATATATATATATATAGCTTGTTAGGCTGGGTTTGAAGACATTATGTTTCTGAAAAATTCATGCGTGCAAACTGATAGGAACTTGTTGCATAATAGCTTGGAGTTAGTGTTTAGATCTAGTTGCTGGTCCCTACACTTCACTGATGATAGCAAATTAGCTTGAAATCAGCTGATCTGAAGGTGGAGCTAATAAAAAAGATAGTAAATTCTGACTCTTTTGATGGTTATGTAAACAAAATAAGCTTATATGGAGGTTTTGGTAAAGCTCTATCTATTGATCATAAATGCAAGCTATAGCAAGTTACGTGATTTATAACTTGTTTTTGTTTTTCATAAATGTACCTTTGAAGGTTTTTGCAATGATATATATTGCAAAGACTTTGATTATGTGCTGACACTGAACTGATATCAGACTCATGTAGCTATCTGGCTTGTTAGACTTGGTTTGAAGACATTACATGTCTGAAAAATTCATGTTTGCAAACTGATAGGAACTTGTTGCATAAACACTTGGAGTTAGTGTTTAGATCTAGTTTCTGGCCCCTACCCTTCACTGATGATAGCAAATTACTTTGAAATCAGCTGATCTGAAAGTGGAGCTAATGAAAGAGATAGTGAATTCTGACTCTGTTGATGTTTATGTAAACAAAATACACTTGTACGGAGGTTTGGGTAAAGCTCCATCTATTGATCATAAATGCAAGTGATAGCAAGTTATGTAATATATATATATATATATATATATATATATATATATATATATAAATTGTGGGTTCATCCATGTTAAAAAAATTAAATATTAATATACCAACATTTTGACTTGCTCACACACAAGTCATCTCCTGGGTAAAATTTATTTTCTAAATTATATTTAAAAAAACATAAAATAGCAGTTTTATTATGTTTGGTTGTATTAAAGTCATAGATTTAATGAAAATATGTGCAATCCAAATAAGCCATATAAACTTATCTATGCTAATGTGATCAGAAAACTAAATAGCTATTTTATTTCTACCCATTACTACCATGTTGCTAGACTATATTTTAGGAATATGTGACAAGAAAAAAACGATAAGTTAACCATTTGTGATTTACTTCTTAGTGATCTAGTAAGACTTTGTGATTTTAAAGATTTTACATAAGTTATTCTGCTTGATGAATTTATTTGGGTTGTACCTGAAGACAAACTTTTTGATAAAAGCTAGAAAGATGGTTGTCGGGGTGCTACAATCACTGATTTGTAAAAAAAAACATTAACCCTTTTCCCGCCTCCTACGAAGCTCCTCGTCGACATCTGACGTCACTCTAACTCTGCCAGTTCTTATGCTAAAAAATTTGTTTGATAGGTTTTGAATGGGTTTTTAAAAGTTCTGTAAGATGGTGCCCTCTTCTGAATTATTTTACAAGTAAAAAATATAAAAAAATGCATTTAAACCTAAACAAAGAAAGAACATTACTTGTGATTGGTTCTTAGCATGCTCTCAGCCGAAAAAGACATTCTGATTGGCTGGAAAGAACAAAGAAACCGCCTGATCAAAGAAAATAAAGAAAAACGCTGAGATTTTCATTTCGAATGTAATTTAAGTATTAAAAAAATATAATTTCAGAAATTAAACTAGTTTTTTAAAAAATATACTAAAAAAACAAAATTATTTTCGAAAAATATTGAAGATTTTAGTAAAAATATTAAAGAAATATTTAAAAGAAATATTTACTTTTCTCTAACGTAAAAGTCGACCTTATTGTTTATATTATAGCTTTTATGTTGCCGAAATTGAAAATTTTAGAATAAATAAATAGCAATTTATTTTTGAAAGAACTTTCGTTCTCTTCATAACCTGAAAAATTAGTAATATACTTTTTATAAACGTATCTGAGTTGAATTTAATATTATAGGTGAATATGTTTTAACAATAGGCTTTGTCTTCAGTTTGTGAGTTGGCCAATTAAAAGATTTGATTTTTACCTCATACAACCAATAATATAATTAGCGGTTAAAAGGTTAAATTTCCACCAATAGCAACAATGTTAAATTAAGCATGTTTTTTTAAAAAAAATCTTTCTAAATAGGAGATATTTGCATGTATCATGTTGCTTATTGATACAATGTGGCATTTTAAGCATTGCAATGACTTCTCTGATTTTATACTGGTAGATATTATCACATCTTGTTACTAGAAATATCAATTTTATGACCTGAATCAATAAGATGGATTGAGAATGCTGATGATGATGAGTGTTGTTTAACTGCATTAGCACGTTCGTCTCTTCTAATTCTGATACAATGCTTACTCATACCTATATAAGATGCTTTACAATTTTCATGAGATTTGATATACACAATGAGATTCAAGAGGGATTGATTCCTTAAGCTTGGTTATTATATTGCTGATCTTTTGATGAGTAGAAAATGCTGTTTTTATATTATAGCAATTTAATACATGCCAACTATTATCTGTAGTTTCTTTTACATATGGAATACAAATCCCTGTAGCTAATTTATCATATTTTTGTTTGCTATGTTGTCCACTTTGGATTTGAAATAAGTCTTTTTTTAATAAATTAATATTTATAACTATTTTCTAATAAAACACTATTAATATGATATATTTCTTCTTTCAGGTGTAACTTATCTGAAAGGTTAATTGTTCTATTTAAAATTTTGTCTACAGAAACTATCTGAGTTGGGTGTTGATGAGAATGGAAATATAAATATCTGTTTATGTGTGTATTTTTTCTGTAAATCGAAAATGATAAACTATTTGGTGTCCTAGTCACTAAAATATTAAGAAAAGAAAGTTATCCATCAGACTCTGTCTTCATTGTAAATTTAATATGATGATGCATATTATATAAATGTGAAAAAAAATCATCCTTTTTTTTTTCATGTTGGCATATGATAAAAGTGTCATCTATGTATCTGAAGCAACTAGAGGTTTTAAAGATGATGATTCTAAAGCACGAGTTTTTATAATCTCCATGAATAAATCAGCTATTACTCCTGAGATAGGTGAGCCCATACACATACCAAAAACTTGTCTATAATGTTGTCCATTGTATACAAAATATGTGTTCAAGAGACAATGTTTGATATTTAAATGTTTTAACTTGGATAAACCTGCAAAACATGTCTTTTTTAATGAAAATAATTCTAAATTCTGTTTGCCTTAACAGTGTAAAGAAATTACATTAAAAAATAATTAAAACATTTTTTTTTAAAAAAAAAGACAAATTATTTAGGAATATTAATATTACATTTAATATTTGCTACTACTAGTACTAGTACTACTACTACTACTACTACTATTATTATTATTATTATTATTATTATTATTATTATTATTATTATTATTATTATTATTATTATTATTATTATTATTATTATTATTATTATTATTATTATTATTATTATTATTATTTCTTTTATAAAGACATTTTATTTTAAATAAAGATTTATTTTACCATAGCGTCAGAATTCTGATATTATACAATATTAAAATATAGATTTATACCTTTTTAAAAATCATCCATAAGACACACACACATATATATATACGTGAATGTATGTGTAGATATTTATTTTATATCCATAAGATATATATACATATATATATACGTGAATGTATGTGTAGATATTTATTTTATATTAATAGCTAAATTATTTAGAAAAAAGAGCATTTATTTTATATTTTGGATAGCATTCTTTTTCTTCAAAATATCCATTCATCTTCAGTCAAATCTCAATGAAAAAGCAAAAGAACTTAGTCACAAAATAAATAATTTCAAAACCTAGAGCAAAAAGCAAATCACAATGTAACAAACTACCAATTGAATCTTACAAATCAGAAAATCAAATTATTTGTTTAGCTTTATTGGCTCTCAATGGTATTAGGAATAAAATCTGGAATATCAACTTGCTGCTAATTTGTTGTATTCATTTGATATTTTTGCATTTACTTAATAATATTCATTTTGTTTTCATGACTTTGTTTTTTTTTTAAATATTGTAATTAATGCAAACTGCAATCTTTGTGAAAGGGATGATGAGACATTTAATCACTTGATAAGATCATGTTAGGGGTTAAATGTCTAAAAAAATCATATTTGGTAACTCAAAAATAGATTACTATTAAATAATTTCACTTAAAAAAGTATACAATGTAAACAATTTGCAATAATAAAGCTCTCTTTGTTTATCACATTTGCCCTATGGTTAGTCAGATGGCATAAGACATAATTTCTCTCAGCAAAATGAGTAACAATTTTTTTTAACTTGCTTTCAAAGATAAAAAGAAAGGAAAGTATATTGCAATCTAATAGATACAAAGACACTTCGGACCTATTCAACATCTAATCAAACCCTCAATGCAGCATACTTATATTGCCAGGAAAAACAAAACTCAATGATAACCCATAACCACTGCCTGATTTTGGAACCTATTGATTATCACTACAATGGATAATCCTAAACCAACCATATCAAGAATTGCTATTGAAACCATCCTAAAACTTAAAGTATGACCCTACAACATACTTTTTCAATTTTATTAATGTATTTTTTTTTTACTGATTATATATAATATACTTACTTGAATAAATATTTTGGAAATAAGTTTAATAATTAGATATTTTATAAACTTTCACCATTGTAAAATATTGCAAAATAAAATCAAACTTTATTTGAATATTATTTGTGTGTTTATTTATTAGAAAATTAAGTCAAAAAATATAACAATGTGAAAGAAAGTGATTAGAAGCAAAAAACCAAAACAAAATACCTAAGGGGAAACATGTCACTCTTCCTCACTCTCTTTATTTGTACTTGGAAGTAGACTTTTAAGTTTTAAAGATTATATTCATTATCTGAATTTAATCTTTAATGATATGTATTATTAATGAAAATAGTGCAGAATTACTTATTCATTGAAAATATTTTTTTAGTGTGTTACTAAAGTAAAACTTTTATTATCATTATTTATTTCATTTTTTATTTATTTGCAAAGCTGATATATTATCTTTAAAATGATCTTCATTTTTGAAATTATAATTTCAATGAATATTATACAAAATATAAAATTGTAATGAAGAATCCAAATTTATTTATTAAAAATGAAAAGCAAAAAATTGATACCAAATTTCCCATATATAGTAAGAAAGAGATCCTGAATACCAAAAAGACGAATAAATTGAACTATTAATATAATTTTTTGCCATTGCTATTTACATGATAATTATTAAACTATATTAAATTAATTAATTATTTAGAAAAAAAAACAATCTGTAACATTTGATGCAAAAGTTTTATCAATTTACTCCTTGATATCTTCAGCTAACACTTATCTGCTCTTTTGTTCAACTCATTTAATATTAACCACAACAACTATTTAATTTATGTATCTAAATAACTTAAGTCCCACAACATTCATTATGACAGTATGGTGAAACTTTTATAAATTTTGAGAAAAATTGCTTTTACAATAATATATTTTAACATTATTATTAGATAATTACTCCTATTTACCAAAAATACTGTAAATTTTAATTAAATTCGAAACAGTAAATTATTGTGTGAGGATTTTTTCTTATTATGTATAAATTGATAATTGTATTTATAAAATAGCAAACATAATATTTAATTATTTTTTATGAAAGTGAGATGAAACTCTCTCTTATACCTATAATAGACTGGTTATTTAGTGAACGAATATTCAGAAATTATTTTTTTTTTAAATAAATAATTTTAATTATATATATATATATATATTCTAACCTGGTCCATTTGCATCTTCACTTCCGGGTAACATATTATATAAAATAAAACGGGTTCTAGCTCAGTTAATAATTAATAAATAAAATATTCAGCATTAAAATTAAATGTTTCACTAGGTCAAATTTAAAATATGAATAAGGTTCAGTTTGTAAAATAAATTAAATAAACATTTAATATTTTCATGAGACTTGGAAGTGAAAATACAGGTGACAAGATAGATTATATTGAGCCAATATCCTAGAGGATACTATCTCAATGGCAAAAGAACACTATCCCCCCTTATTACTATTTCAAATAAATAAACTTATAGTATTCTTACGACTTTAATAAATCCTACTCACTAAGATTAAGTTAATAATTAAATCTTAATCTTCTATTCAATATAATTTAGCTCAATAAAATCTCAAGTTCATAAATGTATTCTAAGTTAATAAAATTACGGTAGTAAAATATGAGAAGTAATTTTTATGTCATAATCTACTACACTTAAACTAATAATAATAAATAATAATAATAATCTTCCTTGTATGAACTAATTCTGTATATCTTTTCTTTTCACTATAATTTTATTACTATAATAAAATAATAAAACAATATAATATAATCTTTATTTTCACGTAATAATATAAGAAAATGTGGTAGCATTATTAATCTGACAAACAAAGGTGTGTGGCAACTGATAGCATATAATTCGATATACTATTATGATAATTAATTTATGACCATAAGATAATGTAAATGTGATTACTTAATAAATAGTCCATTTCTTAAGATAATTCTTTATTTATTTCTGTGCAAAAAATATTGTGTTTAATTTTATTAACTCTGTGTTTCCATGAAGATGGAAAAATAGTAAACCAAACACACAAATTTTGAGAAAACAAATTTTAATAAAGTTTATTATAACATTAACAACATAACAATCTATTTACAATATGTACATTTAAAACATCTTAAAGATTGGTGCCATTATATTATTCTTATATATTCGAACCTCGTTAAGTCTTTACTCTGACTTAAATAAAAAAAAAAAAATACAATATTATTAATCCCTGTTTGATCAATCTTATATAAAAAAAAATAAAAAATACATGTATTTAATGCTTACTCAAATTATATTTTACATCCTTTAGCTATTATTCAAGTATGTTTTTTTTAATTAATACATCTATAGAAAACATAGTGTGGATAAACATAAAATAATACTAATCGAAAAACATGGATATCCTCTTTTTTTGCTAGACAATTTCACTTTAGCAATATTATCAATATCATGTAAAATATCCATTGATAATTTATCTCTAAATTATGGATGCAATTGTTCACTACAGTGTATTTATTAACTATAATACATTCCATTATAACAATATTATAGTACTATATAATTATAACTACTATACATTCTCTATTATTTAATAAATATAAATTGTACCTAAACTTATTGTGTAGATCGTTTTTTTTTTTGTTTTTTTTTTTTACTTTGTAGAATTATATTAAAAATATGCAGTACTTATTTTTAAAAAATTGAAATAAATATTTTAATATTATTTAATATTTCAAAAGCAACTTTGCTTTACATATTTTATTCTTAAGATCTTATATTTATTTCCAAAAAATAAAATAAATCTATAACATATTTTATGATTCTTTCATTTGAAGTCCATTGGATTTTCAATTCCAATTCATATAAATTCTATTTCTTCATACAAGTAAATGAACTCATCTCATTCCAAACAATTCCATATCTTTGACTTTAAATCATCTATTATTTTCTTCTAAATATACCATACTGTACAATGTAGCTACTTTTTGGAAAAATAGATAGCGGATAGATTTGTAGGATAGGAAGAAAACTAGTGTATAACACATAACTCATATTGAATAAACATATACCATGGTACAGTGCATTTATAAAACTAGAGGCAAGACCTTTTCCTAGTCTAATATCCTCAAATACTATAAATGATGTCAAGCTATCATTCAGCTTTATTTATTATCAATTCTCCAAGAAAATAAACACTGTCCAAAATAAATATACAATTACAGGGCTTTTGTTAACTGCATTGCACATTCACAAATATTATAAAATACTTTTCATATTCTCCAAATATTCTCACTTAATAATCTTTTGGACATGTTAACCATATTACTAATACCAGGTTACTATCTTATTTTTATTTCCTAAAGATTTACCAGGTCTTACATCGACAAATTTACTAGCTTGCATATTCAAATAATAAATAAAATTCAACTATAATTAGAGCAATCCTGCTAATCCATAAGAAAAGTTTGCTTTACTTTCTTATTCTAAACTAAACACATAATATTTTGATCATCCAATAATATGAATGTTCTTTAAAAAGAATCACATAAATATTTATTATCATGTTGTGTTATATTATCAGTATAAAATCATAGCATGCATATTCCCAAATAAACCCTGATCTCATAATGTTTTAAAATGTTGTATAATGCATATATTTTAACATTCATATTTTATACATTATTTTATAGGCAATCTGTAAAAAAGAAAAACAAGAAAATACATCACAATAAATATCAATAATTCACTTGTTATTACCAAATGACATTAGCTCATCATTAGCACTTTTTGCAGTCTTCTTTTCTCCAACTAGATATAGCATCGTTGATACAAAAAAAATATACATCCATGCTTCTATTTAAAATGTTCTTATTTAAATTTTTAAAATTATTATATTATAGAATTTAAATGTTATCAATGGATTAATTTTCATGTTCCCTAATCTTATAAAACATAAAATTTACATTTTAACTAAGTTAATAAATAAATAAAAAAATCAAGACTATAATTATGTATATCTTCAATTAATTCTTCAATTGACAAAGGTTCTTTAAAGTTCAAAAATGTTTATTATTTTCTGGAGAGTTTTTTTTTTTTTTTTTTAAAAATGTTCACTTCAAGAGAATTTTACAATCTCCCCTGTTGCTATGTTTCTCTTGCTTGACAATGAACAATTGTCGGGCAGTCGGCAGTGAGCGATTTTTCAAAAAAAAAGACTAACATCGTAAAAAATAATACGATGACATCTTTTAAAATCTTGAAAATTAAACAAAATAATTATCAATCCGATGTATAAAAGTTTATAGATGGTTTATGGATTTCATAGTCCAGAAAGATAATTGTTGAAATTATAATACTATAATAATCCCATGAAGCTTTTATAATCCATATTGGCATACTGATGCATCCATTTGGCTTAACCTGATATATCCGGTAAACTTTTTCACAATATAAATCTATTTTCATGGATCCATCTTTTTATTTACCCATATATTCACTTTCTTATAGGTTTTTATCATTTATTTTTATTTAGTATTATTCCCATCAGTTTAAAACTCCAAGTTTTTAAAAAAGTCTTTTCCAAATGTGTTTAACCCTTTTAAGACCATAAGTTTTATATACCAAACGCTTTAGCAAATATTTTTCATGATTCACTTTCTTAAATAATTTCTTGTAAAATATTCTTTAAAAATGTTTCCTTTAAAAAGGATATAACATTTTACTCTTTTAATATGATATTTTTATCAAATTATCACAAAGTATAATTGTCTTATTATTTCTTATTTTTGGACAAGTTTATCTTCTATATAAAAATAATGGGTCTTTACTTTTAGACAGCAAATATCTTTTCCATCTAAGCTTCTTGTATAATGTCCATACTGCTATTTTATTCATTATAACAATTCTTTTGTTCATCACTAATGAAACTGTATTAACAAATATTATATACATTTTTAAAATATTATAAACTGAATACACTTTACTTTTTGGCATATCCATTTTATTATCACAAAGTTCTAAATTAGACTGTGATAAAATACTTCTGATAACAGTCTTTTAAAATTAGCAACACATGTTAAATGAAGTTATTAAAATATTTTTTTTAGTTTACACTCTCTTTTTGCAAGATATTTTTAAAATATCAATTAGCTTTTGCAAATAAAATTATAAGAGAGCACTAAAATTGACTAAAGTAATAAAATTAAAATTACAATCACCTTGATAGCTTCTGATATGACTCTGATATCTTTAATACATTTTTAAATCACCCCTAGACCCTCTGTTTAATTGATATTTATACCCTGTAAGAATACTTTATCCTATTGGATGATTCTTACTTTTAGTTTGATATCAAATTTGCATATGTTTCAGTTTTACAAAATTAAATTTCAAAATAAAAATTATGACGATATTAAAAACTTTAAGAAACATTTAAAAATATTACTTTTAGATCTATTATTATTTTACTAAATTGATTAAATACCTTTAAAACAACTTTTAAAACAATATTTAATGAATTTATCTACTTTAATATTTAATTTATCTAGTTTATTTTAAAACAAAAATATTAAACTTTTTTATTAACTGTATTCATCTTTATTACACTATTTAAACATTTATAATGATAGTTAACTTACTATTTATTATTTGCTTTATAATAGGTAAATAATTATATTCAATTTTATAATGCAATTTTACAATATTTTAAGCTTTATTAATTCAAATACAAACAAGCATGTGTGTACAACTATATTATTATATAAATCACATGACTAATATAACTTAAGACAGACTATCTGATTTTTCTCTGTCTGGGAATAAATAAATTGCTACACTTATTCTATTAAATAAAATACAATTATAAAAAAATTGGAAGAACAATTTAAAAAATATAGAACTAAATATAACTTTCACTACCATAAAACTTACTTTTAAAATATATGATATTAATTATGATTATTAAATATGATTTATAAATTTAAATATAACATTTACTTAATTATAAATTTAAACTATTAAAATTTAACTTTTAGACATACTTTTAAATATTTCTAGCTGAATTATTTATTATGGCCAGCTTTTGCAACCATATGAAATAATACTTTCAACTTTATTTAACTATTCTTAAGTGATTCATTATAATATTATGTGCTACATAATTTCATTAGCTTCAAATCATACTTTTAAGATAATATTAATAAAATATAATCAACACATTAAGAGAACATATTCTAAAATTTAAAAATTGTTTTTAACAAGAAAGGAATGTAAAAATGTGTGAATTGAAGATAAGATAATAAAAAACTATATTTTGTAACAATAAAATGTTCATTTAGGCAAAATGTAAAGTTGGAAGCTGTTGGGAAAAGAAATCATAGTAAGTAAAGAATATATTTTCCAAAATAGTATGTATATGTAACAGGATTTTTATTTTTGATTGTTTTAAAAAATTTTATGGATTTTTTTTTTTCCTCCTTTTTATATATTTTTAGTTCCTTGAAAAAGACTATAGAAAAAAATAAAGAAATAGTCGAAACGTTGAAAATCTATTTTAATATATATTTCATTTTGGTGGCAAAAAAAATAAAAAAAACAAGTTTTTAAAAGATTTGGTGTATGTTCTAATTATTTTTTAAAATTTAATGAGCTATTAACTTTGAATCCTCCCTTTGTTATTTTTTTTTAACTTAAAAATCATTATGGAAGACTTACTTCCCGTAAATTAATTAATAGAAAGTTCGTTTAGTTTTGTATATCATATATATATTTATTTTGAATGATTTATTTTAAAAGTATCTTACTATTACCTCCAATTTAAAATAGCCCTGTAATTATTTCTGAAAGAATAAATAAGTTTAGTGAATCAATTAAGTAAAATTTATCATAGAATTTTATCAGAATATATATATCATACATATATTTTATTTGTCAAAAAATATTAAAATTATGATTTACAATTTATTAGTTTGATATTTAATGCCCGTCTATGTTAGTTAAAAACAGTCTTATTTTGTAATCTTTGATAAACTATTTAAGAACTTATTGATAATGAAATATTTGTGAAGTGTGGTAAACAATTTATATTTTAGTTAATTCTTTTTTTAATATATATATATTTATGATTCATTCATTAGTGAACTAAGGTTTGTGGGAACTTTCTATCGAAGTCAGGGAACTGATTATTTTAATCAGGAATTCATTTAATAATGTTGTTAGTGATACACTATCTATTTATATATATATATATATATATATATATATATATATATATATATATATATATATATATATATATATATATCTTAGGCATTTTGTATTTATAGCTACAACCAATCACTTATTATTATTATTTTTATAATTTTAATGCGCAAATACGCGCACAACAACCGAGCTTCATCAGGATTAAATAACAATATATTATAAACTCAAAATAATTATAATATCTAAAGAATAATGCCCGAGCGCTTTCAAGAGAACTTAGCTCTCATAATCATGGGCAACAAAAAATAAGCATAGCGTGTTGGTATATGCTAAAATATGCTGATATATGTAAATTAGTTGAAAATAAATGCGTCAGCTCTAAATGATCCATTTCTTAGAGATTTTGTAACACGCATCTTTCCTATTCATAGCCTTATCATCAATAGCAATAAAACATGCTTCTTTAACTTTTCTCTTAATGTCATTTCTCTCCCTGCAAACTATTCTTGCATTTTTAGGTTCACATGCATGACCAGCTGATTTCTGATGTATTGCAAATATTGAGTTGCAATTTGGGTCTACTTGGGCCTTATTGTAAGAATATCTGTGCTGGGATAGTCTTGTAGAAAGAGTTGCTTTCGTTTCCCCATAGTATGATGCCATGCAGTTATTTTCTGGACATGAAATATTATATACGGCTTGAGAGGTGTTGTTGGGTGTTATAATGTCTTTGGTGTTATTAATAATTCTATTTGTATTAGGGGGTGTATGAAAGCTTAGTTGAAATTCTTTATTAAACACTGAGTAAAACTTTCGATGGGTAGTTGCAATATATAATAACAAAATTCTATTTTTCTGCTGCTTAATAACATTGCTGTTTAATTTACTGTAAAATTGTCTAATCTACCTATCAATTGTGTAATGCTTGAAGCCGAAATCTAATAAATCGTTTCTATATAAGATTAAGTTTGGTCTTTTGTCCAATTCAAATCTGCAAAGTTGCTCATTCCTATGCAAGAAAGACGCTAAACCAGCTAATTTATGAATAGAAGGCGTGTTTGAAGTAGGTTGAATATTGCCTCTTTTTTCTATTGGTTTTATAATCATTGTATAATTTAGTCTTTGATCTTCTCTTTGCACATACATATCCAAGTATTTAGTTTTCCCTTCACGATCTTTCATTTCTGTGTTTAGCTTCAACTGCGTACTGTCTTGTATGTCCTGTTTAATTTTATCTATAATTTCTTCAGTAGCAGTGATGAAAAGGTCGTCAACGTATCTTGTGTATACAATTAACTTAAGTGTTTGTTCGTATTTAGGAATAATACTTTTTTCAAAATAATTAAGTACGATACTTGACGATGATCCGATCTCACCAGAATACACTCAAGATTAATACAAATAACTGGAATACAAAATTAGCGCACACTAAGAAATTTTTAGATACTGAACGAATAGTCTGCATGAAGGAAGATAAGGGCCAGAGATTTGTGCTTATGAGTAGAGAAAATTTTAACTTCAAAGTTAACCAGCAAATTGAAAAACTGCAATTCAAAAGAATAGCTAGTTTCAATAATAACTTGAACAGGGACAAATTTATTGCCTCTATTCTCAAGACACATTGTAACAAAGCTATATCAAAAATGGAGTATTATAAACTATATCCTTCTGCCACTATTCTACCACGGATTTTTGCAAATGCAAAAATGCACAAACCCAATGTTCCTTTATGCTTAATGCTGGATTTTGGGGGTGCACATTATTTTAGCACAGCTAAATTAATAAATCGTTGGCTGATTGACAGTATTGGATTTGGAAGATATACTATCAAATCTTCATTTGAATTTGTAGCCAGAATTAAGGACAAAATTCTAAACCCAGAAACTAAAATTGCAGTGCTTGATGTCACTGAGTTATACGGATCAATTAATAGAAATAGGTCCATTGATATAGTAAAAGAAGAGCTTATGAACAACGACGTGGATCAAAAAAAGATAGCTTTCATAATTGATTTCTTAAAATGGCTTAACAACAACATTGTGGCAACATTCAATAATCAATGTTACCAAATGAACGATGGATGGCCGATGGGATTACCCATGAGCGGTATCATCTCAAGTATCATACTTAATTATTTTGAAAAAAGTATTATTCCTAAATACAAACAAACACTTAAGTTAATTGTATACACAAGATACGTTGACGACCTTTTCATTGCTGCTACGGAAGAAATTATAGATAAAATTAAACAGGACATACAAGACAGTACGCAGCTGAAGCTAAACACAGAAATGGAAGATCGTGAAGAGAAAACTAAATACTTGAATATGTATGTGCAAAGAGAAGATCAAAGACTAAATTATACAATGATTATAAAACCAATAGAAAAAAGAGGCAATATTCAACCTACTTCAAACACGCCTTCTATTCATAAATTAGTTGGTTTAGCGTCTTTCTTGCATAGGAATGAGCAACTTTGCAGCTTTGAATCGGACAAAAGAGAAAACTTAATCTTATATAGAAACGATTTATTAGATTTTGGCTTCAAGCATTACACAATTGATAGGAAGATTAGACAATTTTACAGTAAATTAAACAGCAATGTTATTAAGCAGCAGAAAAATAGAATTTTGTTATCATATATTGCAACTACCCATCGAAAGTTTTATTCAGTGTTTAATAAAGAATTTCAACTAAGCTTTCATACACCCCCTAATACAAATAGAATTATTAATAACACCAAAGACATTATGACACCCAACAACACCTCTCAAGCCGTATATAATATTTCATGTCCAGAAAATAACTGCATGGCATCATACTATGGGGAAACGAAAGCAACTCTTTCTACAAGACTATCCCAGCACAAATATTCTTACAATAAGGCCCAAGTAGACCCAAATTGCAACTCAATATTTGCAATACATCAGAAATCAGCTGGTCATGCACGTGAACCTAAAAATGCAAGAATAGTTTGCAGGGAGAGAAATGACATTAAGAGAAAAGTTAAAGAAGCATGTTTTATTGCTATTGATGATAAGGCTATGAATAGGAAAGATGTGTGTTACAAAATCTCTAAGAAATGGATCATTTAGAGCAGACACATTTATTTTCAACTAATTTACATATATCAGCATATTTTAGCATATACCAACACGCTATGCTTATTCTTTGTTGCCCATGATTATGAGAGCTAAGTTCTCTTGAAAGCGCGGACATTATTCTTTAGATATTATAATTATTTTGAGTTTATAATATATTGTTATTTAATCCTGATGAAGCTCGGTGGTTGTGCGCGTATTTGCGCATTAAAATTATATACATGTATAGCAAGCACCTGAGTTTAATAATTTCTTTTTATTATTATTTTTGCTTTGCTAATCACCTCTTAGGACCTTCAGAATCTGACCAGTCCAACCTTTTACATTCCCTCAAAGTAGACGTAGTTCATACCAAGAGATTTTTTTTGAGCATTGCCATTTAAGATGTGTATGGGAAGTACAGCTCATCAAAATATTTTATTATTATTCAGGGACATGCTTTGGCTAGAGGTCCAACATTTCTCTTATCTACCTGTACATATCAGGAATTTGTTTTAGTAAAGCCACCCAGAGGTTCATAATAGACCTCATTTATTTTGTTGTAATCTATGATAGCATACTGCCCTCTTCATCATTTTATATCTTTATTTAGGAAACCTGAAATGCTCTCTGACATGATGGCACGTCCTTCACAAACAATTTCGTTAATTAATTAAATCTGACTGTATAATTGTCAATTATTTATTTAAGAACTATTTTGCTTCCCACACTCATTATATACAAATGATTTTGAATGTAATAGTGTTTTAAATGCCCATCTTTCATATTTTGTAAATATATATATATATATATATATATATATATATATATATATATATATATATATATATATATATATATATATATATATATATATATATATATATATATATATATATAACAGATTTATTTGTAATATCTTATTTTATTGCTGATTGGTTTTTGGCCGACCAATTAACAAACTTTTACATTGTTTGTCAATGCCACATCAAAACGAATTAAAGAAAATAACCAAGTTGTATAAACAAAGACTTAACTTATTTTGTACTAAATTCCTTAATAAATTTCTATAATATTGTTATTTTAAATAAGCTTACTTGGTCATCACTCCCAATCTCTAAGGTTAATTACTCTACTTATTTAAATATTTCTTTGATTTAAATTCACTTCTTTATAATGTTGCCAGAAAGAATTATCATTATTACTGTTCAAAACCATTAGTTAATCTTATATATAACTGAAAAAACAAATCAAAATATGATAAAGACAGTTTCTATATTTAACTAAATCAACAGTAAGATAATTTGGTCTAGTTATCATATTATTGTAACTAAATGTATTATCCAATGGCTGTTGAAAAATTCACCTTGTTGAAAATACATTGACAATTTCTACTATAAGTAATGAGTATGTGATTAACTAATTATTAATTACAACTATAAATACTATTTAAAATATATTTTCATTTTAAATGAATTGCAATGCTTGTCAAATTAATTAGGAAAAAATATTTGAAGGATATCATATTACATTTTATGCCCACTATTCTAATTATATTAGAGGTAAACACTGCATTATTTTATTTGATCCTATGTTTTTATAAACTTTAAAAAAGACTAATTTCATTATATTCAAAAAAAATTTACACTAAAGTTGTTAATTTTCAAAACTCATGCATAAGAGGTGGCAATTTAACTGCAATGGATTAACAGCCACATATAATGACTCAGCATTTGGATTCATTGAAATATAGACCATTAGTTTTATTTATTATTTGGACTATTTCCATCATCTAATATGGGTATTGAATTCCTTTTGAAAAATTTAACTTTATTTAAATATTCTGTAACTCATCAAACAGATTTGCATAAGCACAACATTTTGAGAGGTATTATTCTCCCCTCTTTTTCAAGTCTTGCTGTCCTGACCAGTGGCAGTACTAGCATGGAAATTGAACCTAAACCTTACATTTTTGAGTATTGAATTATAAAAGTAATTATCTAACCAACTGAGCCATCCTGCCAAAGGCAACAATCAATAGAAATTTCATATACTTATCTATGATGTTCCTCCAGATTTCTCCACTTTTTCTTCTTAAAAGCAAAGTTGATGAGTGATTTCCATGCCATTGTTATTTGAGCAGCTTCTTTGTACCTTTTCATTCTTTATCTAATATTTTTATGTTTTCCTGATTGAGTATATGTTCATTGGTACATACATGGTATTCTATCTTAGACACATCTGTTGTCTCTCTACTACTCATCAGTTTGTGTTCTTACAAACACTTTTCAATAGGACAATTGTATAACCCAAAGAAAATTTAAAGAAGCTACTCAAATGACTATGGCAAACAATCATATAAATAAACCTAGCATGTCTATACATAATGTATGGAAAGCACTACTCAACTTTGCTCTTAAGAAGAAAAATTGGAGAAATCAGGAGAAACCTCATAGATAAATATATGAAAATTATACTGAATGTTGCCTTTGTCAGGATTGATCAGTTGGTTAGAGTGTTACCTTATATATCACTATTCAAGAATCTAAGATGCCAGATTTGATTATCATGCTAGTACTTGAAGGGATGTATATATACTAACCTGTTTCATGTGCCATTGCTAACAGTTAATTGTATTTGAAATAATTAAAAAAAGTTATTTTTTTTCTAAAGACATTGAAAACTCAGAATTAGATGATAGAAATAGTTTAAACAATAAATACAACTAAAACACCATCATCACAAACCTTTAGGAAAACACAACAGGCCATTCGTGTTTTATCTGGAATTAATGCATTATTCTTAAATCTATTATAAACATTTTATTTAAATCACCAAATAAATAAACTTGGTAATTAGTATATTTGCTGTATTTTCTTTAGTAATTTTGCAAATAGAATTTGTTATACTTTTTATAACCATGGAGAAGTGAGGCAAAAATATTTATTAATATATTCAATTATTGTTTACATCTTCATTCTTTTAAAAGGATTTACACTATGACAGCTAAATGGCAGTCTTATATCTGTATTTATATTCAAGATAAAAAATGGACCAAAGATATATGCATGTATATATTACATAATATCTGGTAAAATGAAATTACATACAGAAAAGGTATTTTTTAAAATAATATTTAGCTTTATGACTGCCTAGCATCCTTTCAATATATTTTTACTATATCATATTTATGGCACATAGAAGTATTATTATATTGTTCTTTATATTAATATTTAATTAACTGTTTGTGTACTCAATTTTAATTTAAATTTTAAATTTGAATATTTAAATAGCCAATTTCTTTGAAATATGTGCACTTGTTGCTTTTTTGTTAATACAAAAATGATCAGCTATTGCACATGATATACTCTCATTCTCTCTCTCTCTCTCTCTGTTTATTATATTTGCTTTTGTTAGGTTGAATCATCTTAGTTTTCTACTTTTGGTCAAATACTGAAATGTGTTGTCTCTAAGGGCACTATTGTATAAATATTTGTGTTGATAAATCTTGTTGATAAATTAGCCCTCAATTATTTATAATATGACATTGCAAACTGATTGGATGGATTTAATTCTATAGGGAATTTGTTGTGTCAATACATTTAGTATAGTGTCTTTAGAGTTATTTATTAATTCGTTAAGTGATGGAGGGGTTCAAAAAACTTATATTAAATTTATTTTCAATAATAATAATAATAATAATAATAATAATAATAATAATAATAATAATAATAATAATAATAATAATAATAATAATAATAATAATAATAATAATAATAATAATAATAATAATAATAATAATAATAATAATAATATTGTTATTTGGGAAGAGGACTTTTTTTTTAAATAAAATCTCTTTACAGTGTTTATAATTTTATGATGGTGATATCAGATATTTCAAAAGTCATTTGTGTATTGTTAAATGTTATTTTTTATCATATTCAAACCTGCATAGTGTAATATTTGTGTAAGAAACTCTTTAATCCCACATAGTTATGTGATATTTGGGTTATTGATTATAATGGATTACTATGCAAGATTGAAGAGTTTCTTACACAGAAATCATATACTATGCAAGTTTGGATACAATAAAAAGAACAACAATGAATATTACACAAATGACCTCTGAAATATGGGAAATAATTCATGTTAAAATCACAACCACCATAAAGAGATTCTATAAAAAAATAAAAAAAAATTATTGCACCAACCAAGAAGTGGATCCTAAAAACTGGAATGTATAAGCCTATCTTATATTCCAAAAATTGGACATAAGTTAATATATATATATATATATATATATATATATATATATATATATATATATATATATACATATATATATATATATATATATGTAAAAAATAAATTTAATATAAGTTTTCAAATAGCTCCATAACGTAAACAATAAATCAATAATTCTAAAGACACTATATCAAATGATTCAACACATCAAGTGGTCTATAGAATTAAGAGCAGCCAATCAGCTTGCAGTGCTGCATATTATGGGTATCAAGGGCCAATATTTCAACAATATTTGACAAATAGAGATATTTAAACAATAAAGCCTTCAAAGACAAAGAACACTTCAATATTTACAGACCATGAGCAGAAATCTGTTTTTAGATTTGAGCTAATAAAAGCACCGATAGTATATATAGACAGAAGGATAGAAAACAAAAGATTAAAGAAGTGTGTGCAATAAATATTAACCATTTTTTTCTATTAACAAAAAAGAAACAAGTGTACCTATTTCAAAAAAATGGGGGTATTTAAATATCTAAATTTAAATTTTAAATTAAAATTGAATATGCAAGCAGTTAATTAAATATTGATATAAAAAAACAACTTAATCACACCACTATATACCATGAATATGATATAGTAAAAATATATATAAAAAATATAAGCAGTACTAAAGCTAACTATTATTTAAAAGCTATATTTTCTGTATGCATTTTCATTTTACAAGATATTAAGTTGGCTCAGAAAAAAAGAAAATTAGTAACAACTGATGTATATATTACATTATTGATATTAGATTACTAATGACATCAATTTAGATCGATTTAGAAAGTTTCAGCATTATTGAAAAAGTCCTACTGCCAGAAACTCTTAGTCCTTCCCCATATTCAGTGTTTAAAGAGTAGTTGATTAGAGACTTTTTATTCTATCTCTCTTGTTTATCAATTGTATAATCTTAATTTATATTAAACTATAATATTAATTACACATTTTTTACAGTTTTTAAACTATGTATAAATGACATAAAATCTATTAAAAAATGTACATACCACTTTTGTAAATATTGATTGGAAATAATTACAGTTTTAATTGAATATAAAAAATTAAAATTTGATCCATCAGTTTGAAAACTTAAAATAAAAGAATAAATTAAAAATTATACCATTAGCAGACAATACTGTTAATAGATATTGCATAATAAAAACTAATATTTTTAAACACTGCTATGGAAATATCAGTAAGCTTTAATACCTAATAGATGTCAGATTATAATGTGTAGTAAATGTCAATGCAACATTTCTTAACTATTAAAGTTTGCTGTAGTTGGCACAGCTATGGTGAAATTAAGAAAAAGTATGCTGCTGAAACAACAATTAGCAATCTGGAATCATGTAATCAAGTCATATGATTAAAAAACATATTTTGAAAAAATTAACTTGGACTATTTTTCAATGGAATTTTCTATTGCAGTATTATTTTAGCTTTTGCTTTTCATAATTTTATTAAAAATTAGATTTAGTAATGTTTATACATTTTTTTTACAATCTTTATCAACATTGAGAATAATTTTGAAAATATGAACTTGCTTTTTTTTTTCAACCACTTTTTTGAATCACAGGGTTGGCTATTGCATTTGGAAGTCACCGATATGCTGTATTAATGTCAGTGGATTGGGCCTATATTTTTGTGTACATGTGTTACTTATAGATATACGTTATTGATCATGCTTTTGGTATAAATGTTTTAGCTTCTGTAACTTTAAATTTAATTAACTTTAGTCAAAATAGTTTTGTATGATTTGCTTTTGCTATTAGAATTTTGAATATATACTGAGATTACATTTTAATTTTTTATGTAAGCTTTATTGAATATACTACTGATAAAGATAATCTTAAAAAAGGTCATAATGTCAAAGTTTTAAAAAAATAAAAGAAATTAAATACTTTTAAAATATTTTCAGCAATATTTCTATAAAAATATTTAAGAAGAAAATCTATTTACTTTCATTTATAATATTTCTATGCATGTTTCAGTTAGTAAAATGCTATGGTTGGATGATTTAGTCTGTGTACAGTATTTTAAAAAATCATTTTTCTGTAGCTATTTTTTGGTTTATTTGTTTGTTTTAAAATAAAGAATACTTTTATAGCTTTTAAAAACTTTTAATTTATTTGAACATATATACATCAAATTACAAATCATATTAGTGACAAAAACACTCAATATCTGATTGATCCTTATTAATTGACAATGAATGATTATATCATGTGACTATCATCAAACATCTGCTCAAAGAATGTTTTACAACCTATTCCATTTTTTTTAATTTGCTCAAAGAATGTTCTACAACCTACTCCATTTTTTTTAATTTTTCTGTGACTATTTTTTCCACAATCATAATCTCAGAATTAAAAAATAAACTGTTTTTTTTTCTTTATTTTTTTATTCTCTTTTAAACCTATTTTTCATTAATACTCAATTTCTGGATTGTTCTATCAAATTCATTTTATTTATAAATTTATATCATTAATTGAAAGTACTTTTTTACAAATTCATATTGTTCAATTGATAGGTCTTTGTGAGTTTTCAAATAAACCAAAAAGGTTGCTCATATTTTTAATAAATGTACAGTTTCAAGGGTCTATAATCTATCAAAGATGTTTTAGTTGTTAAATTAAAACAAAATTAAGAAAATCAATTGTTAAATTTAAAAAAAAACAATAAATTCTAGTAAACTTCATTAAGAAACTATATGACTTTTTTTTACTTACAATTAATAAGGGATGAGACACTTTTAACCTTGTCAAAGTTTGGTTCAATTCAGCAATGTTCTTTTTGTCAGCAGTTATTTTTTTGAATTGTCATAATGATAAAACTTTATGACATTACTGGGACAGAAGATGATGCCATTGAAATTGTCCAAAGGTATGTGATTCTGTCTTCCCAAAAAGTGTGCAGTAATGATCACAAAATAATTGAATGTCATTGACATGAATAAAGGCAATTATTATATTTATACTCTTTATCATTTTTCTGTAAATAAGTTAATCCAAAAAATAAAAAAAAATTAAATTGTCAATTGCAAGTAATTTTTCCACAATGATTTCTTTTTTTAAAATAACAGTAATAAAAAATAAAATGAAAGTATTAAATACAATGTTTTCTAGCAAGCATTTTTTGTAAACATTATTTGAGCCCCCAAAACTATAAATTTATTAAAGATATGGTCTGCTACCTTGGTTTACTGAAAATCTCATAAATATTATTCATTTTTTATCTTTACTATGCTCAAACTCCAATGTCTCCACTAATGTTTTTTCACTTTATATATTTATAAATGAAAGATAACTGATATACTATAAGATATCTGCTTAATAAAATTTTTGACAACATAACTATTTTTTGAAAAATTATTCATATAATTATTTTATGTCATCAAAATATTTTTTTATAAAAATATAATTAAAATATTATCACTTTAGGATGCTGTTATATTTGTTCCCCTGAAAACTTCAACAATATTCTATTTTCATTTATGTTAAAAATTTAGTTTATTAAAAATAACTTATATTTTATTATACATTCAATTTAATAATGACAATATTATGCATCATTTATAAAATGCAATAAGAGATATGTTATATATTTATATTTTTCATTAAAAATCCAATAAAATGGTTTTTGAAATAGTGAAATTGAAGTTTAAAAAAAAAACATTTTTTTTTTATTAACTGATTTATTTACTTATCAAAAATGCTACCAAATTGAAATTCATTTAAGCAATATAAAAGTAACTAAAAAATCTAAATTCATTTTAATGTATATTTCTTAAGATATAAAATTTAATAATATAGCGTATTTGAATTAAAAAAACAATATATTGATTTTCGTATTTTCTAAAAAAAAGTAAAGTATTAAATTAATGACTTTCTTTAATATAAAATAAATTTAAATACTACTAACAATCACCAACCCTTTGAATTTTTACCCATAATTAAAACATAGCTTTCTTCTTACTTTAAATATTTCACAAATTTATTATATGTACACTCATCTCACCATTACTAAACATTATAATTTTATTAGAAAATAGGACATATCGTTTATATTGTGAGTTTGATTATAAAAGGTTACCAAAAATTAAGTAGTCTTATCCGATATGACCAATTTCTACTGACAGTAAATGATTTGCAATGATATTTGTTTTGTTTTAAAAGATGGTGTAGTTATACTCATCTAACCAATTAAAATTAAATTACGATCTTTATTTTTTGTTAAATCTGCTAGACACACATTTATTAGCTGCTAATGGATGGATAGCTAGGTTGTACTTCCAAATAAAATCATTTTTATTGTGAAAAGAAGGTTGCATTAATAACAGATTGACATTGTTTATTGTTAATGATATTGGGATTATCTAAGTGTTGACAGGTGTTAATATATATATATATATATATATATATATTAACACCTGTCATATAAAATATATCTGATATGCATATATGAACTTTGATTTATATATATATATATATATATACACTTATATATATATATATATATATATTAAATCAAAGTTCATATTGCAATCAGATAGGAGCAAATGATTACCAATTGAGATGAGTGTGTTTCATGCTGCAGCTTTTGATATTGATTATGTACTTATGAAAAGTACATTAAAATGAAAATGCGTTTATTTTCCACATAAAATAAATAATAATAACTATTCCAGAATTAAATAATATATTAAATTTAAGAACAATACATTTTCCAGGGTATTTTTATAGGAATATGATAATAATATTACTGTATTCTTAGATACATATGTTATGTGATGATATCTCTTGTAATAAATACTTTAATACAAATTGATATGCATTTTTTTAAATATGGTTAGCCAACTAAGACTTGCTCATTCCTAAAATAAATGTAATGTTCAATTAATCATTTATCTCAGAATTAATTATGAAATCAATTTTAATATTTCAATTAAAGATGTATAGATTTAAAAGATATTAGATTATTCTAGATATAATGAAGGTCAAAGAGAATTTTATTGTACATTGCCATACCCTATGAATATGTATTCCAAATAACAATAGTAACAATTAATGGTATATACAAAATTAATAAATGAGTATGTAATTTAATAGCTTGAAAATATGACCTTTTATTTGAACAATATGTAAGCACAATGACTTCAATAAAGACAATAGAGGTATTTAAATATAACAATTGCTCTATTATAAATAACAAGTATATAAACAAAATAAAATTATAAGTACATAATAAATACAATTTAATAACAAAATTGTATAACAATATTAGTAATTGCTTTTCTGTGAATAAGTTAATCTTGGGTTATGATTATGTGTATAATTCTAAAGTTTAGCAAAGACAAAGTATTAAATTGGAGAAAGTTGAGCAATATTAAGTCAAAACATAATTCTACATACAGAAGGATAATAATGATTTATAATGTTCTTAATTATCTTTGTAACAATAATTAATAGATTATCAACTTCACTCCATAAAAGATGGCTAGTTCATTAACTCTTTTGGAGAAAAAAATATTTACTTAATACTCCCAATACTATGCAACATACCTAGTTTCATTTATTATAGCATTTATATCTTTTGTCAGAATAAATTGAAATGCTTTTAACTTATATTTAAAGTTTGAATAATTAGTTAGAAGTGTAGCTTAACTAATAAGTACATTTTATTGCATTAGTATTAAAAGGCTGCTTTGTTTCAGAGTATAGCATTTCCAATTATAAAAATATCATAGACACATAAATAATCCTTAGTTATTTAATCATCTACTTAAGATGTTGAGCTACCTATTAATCTGAAACTGAATTCAAGCACTAATAAAACATAAAGTCAATTAAGCATGAATTAGTCACTAATGTTTATAAGTTTGTTTAACTAAATTCAACCTGACACTAATATAAATTGTAAATCATTATATATTACACTCATACCCATGTCACTAATAATAATACAAAATTGTTACCTGGTCTTTATTATCTTCACATTATATTTATTTATTACTAAACTAACAATAATTATTAACTAAATAACTCAATAAATACAAATAAAGTTTATATAAGTAATTCCTGAAATACATAATCCTACTTTCACAAATGGTTGAAAATATCCCGGAAATATTTGCACTTTTGCAAAATATTACAACAATTCTAATTTACTGGTAATAATTTAATATAAGCACTAATAATCCAATTAGAAGCACACAGTTATTTATTTTGTAGGTTAAAATCCATAGTAATACTTAATATGATGATATTAGTAATATAAATGTTTGGACATTTATACAGAAAATATTATATATATATATATATATATATATATATATATATAATATTTTATATGGATAATATATATATATATATATATATATATATATATATATATATAAATTTTAATGGTAAGTACAATATTATAGTGTAAATTTTTTTGAAGTGCTTTCGATTATGTGGTAATCCTCATCAACTTTAACTGAATTTACCTCGTAATTGAAAATGCTTCAAAAGAATTTAAACTATAATATTGTATTTATCGTTAAATTTTATTTATTTATATATATAATATTTTATAACAGTACTGGATTATATATATATATATATATATATATATATATATATATATATATATATATATATATATATATATATATATATTACACTTTTCCATTATAACATTCATAATCAAAAATCTATTATTATGGGTTTGATGTTGAACTATAATTTTATACAATGAGAGTGGTTTAATTCTTTAAAGAACACTTGTAGATTAATATTCTTATAGTTGGTATTTATCACATATTTTAATGACAATAGATTACAAATTCTTTAGTTTGAATACACTTAATTTATTTTGCTATGGAGTTCAGGCAGTTTTAATAACTTATAAAATTTAATAAGTAAATAATAATTCACAAACCAAATTAACTTAATTGACTTTCATTAAGAATTAAACAATTTCTTCAAATCTGCTAATTTATACATGGATTTAGAATTATACTGTATAAAGTTTTAACTTTCATTAATTTATGGGTAGATAATGAATATAGCTTCCAAATAGTTATTTCAAAACTATTTTGAAAGAAGAAACAAATAATTTTATTGATGTTAAAACATGCAACCCATAAGCAATTTTTCAAAATGCCATTAATAGTCAAAGGCAGTAAATTATTTTTAAAAATAGTATTTGGTGATAATCTTTGTTGTAGTTTATCTAAGTAGTTTTAGGAGAAGATACATTTTGTCAGCTAGGCAAAACTTCCTGTGTAGATTTATCTACTCAACCCTTTATAAAAAGTTGCTATATTAAAATTTAGTTTGATTGGATTATGAATGTGTTATAGTTTTAAAATACTGATTTAATTTTGCCAAGATATCATATTTATGGCTTCTGATCAGTTAGTATCTTAATTAGTCACAATCACCACAACTCTTTAAAGTTTTTTTATGAGAAAAGATTGTCCATTACTATGAAAATACAGAATTTCAAATGATCTTAAATGTCTGGTTTCATTCTGAGCACAAAAATTGACAAACATTAAATAAACTGAAAAAACATAATAATAATAATAATAATAATAATAATAATAATAATAATAATAATAATAATAATAATAATAACAACAACAACAACAATAATAATAATAATAATAATAATAATAATAATAATAATAACAGTAATATTAAATCAATGTTATAACTTAATTAGAATTATTAAAAAAAATATCTACAGCCATTTTTTTTAACAACTAAATAATTTATAATATTCCTTTTAAGTTCTAAGGTGTTTTATTTTAAAAATTCATTTTAATAAATCTTTTTACACTTAATTGTAACACTAAATAAAATAAATTAAAATATTTATAAATTTTTATTTGATTAATTAAGTTTCAAACATATAGAATTTGCATGCATGCACACATATATTTTTAATGGACTGTTAGATCTATTATTTTCACTAAATGTAATTTCAATTATAATTATCATAGAAAAGTTATTGTAGAACTGTTTCAAATCTTATATTTTATTATTTTTGATTTAGTGTATCCTATTTTGTTTTGTTTTTTACAATATAAATTACATTTATGTGATGTTCTGTTTATAGGTAAAACAAAATTCAAGTGCACTTTTCAAGTAAAAAAATAATAATAATAATAATAATAATAATAATAATAATAATAATAATAATAATAATAATAATAATAATAATAATAATAATAATAATAATAATAATAATAATAATAATAATAATAATAATAATAATATAGAAGCACATATTTTAAATACACATTCATTAATAAAGTCTACTCATAAGAAATCTTTACATACTTTCCACAAAACTTTATTCTCTTAAGTAGTACTGTGAGAAACTTTGAAATTTCATTTTTTTACTGTATTACCTGCTATCTAATCAATAATAGCAGTGTACTTAGTTTGTTTAATCAGAAATGAAAGTCAATCCAATTTTACAGTTTTAGGTTATATTAATTAACTGGGATGATATATATAATAACCTTATGGTTGGGCTTGACATGTGTCAAGCTTTATTTAAATGGTCAATTATATAAATTTTTAAATTTTAATTGGTATTAAAATAACAACTAGTCAATATTAAATAGGTGTATTGTATCAGTCATGTGCTATTATGGTTGCTAAATTATATTATAAAAATAAATAAATTTTAGTCAACAAATCTCCTGAGAGTGATAAAGAATTGGGCAGTCCAAAAATGTGTGATACACCTGCTGGTGGATTGTGCATGAGACTTTATATGCAGTCTTTCAAATGAACTAATTTCCAATAATATCAGAATAATAATTTATTAGTGTTATAATTAAATTAAAAATATAGAAATATTTAGTATTTATTATTATTAAATAATAATCAAAAAGACTTAAAATCATAGATATTCTAAATTAAACTTTATAATTATTATCAAGCATAGTTTTATTGCAATTGAAAATAGTTTTGAACAGCTTATTTAGTTATCATTTTTGCTTATAGATAAGGAATTATTAATTGGATATTAGTGTATGCACATACAATAATTCAATTGGATTGTTAGTTTGCAGAACAATGCTCTCTGTTAAAAGTTTATAAATAGGCTAGCATGGACTTTTATAGATAAGAACAACAAAGAAGGATGGGAGAAATGAAGAACAAAATGGAAGAATTAAATTAACAAAGAACTGAGAAACAGAAAATTATTAAAAGGTAAAATTGAATTTGAATTGAGTTAAAAATGGAATTGAATTGTATTTTGTAAATTAATGGAGTAGAAACTTCATTTGACCTTCATACATGAAACACACCACTGCTGTCAATCGATAGCTGTAAAGAGTTTACATTTTAAACTGTTAGACATATTGAAAGAAAAAATGCCAAAATGGTAAAAGCTTGTAAGTGTGAAATTTCACTTTTGTTTTATAACTGTTTTAATTATTATATTTACTGTGTGCATTATAAAAATAATTATGACTTATTCAGCTTAATAGGAAGAAAAAAAGAAAATTATTTTATACTTTTCTTCAGAATGAATTTAAGAATAAGCAGAACTATGATAGATATTCAATATCTTCTATTGTTTTTTTTTAATTTATAAGGCAATGTGACATGTTTAAACTAATGTGAAATATAATATTAATGCTAACTACAATTATTGCAATTTTATTATGATATATTAATTTCACTGCATGGAGAAAATACATTTTTTTTAAAAAAGAGAGAAAAAAATGTTATGTTGCACTAAATTATTATAGTTTACAATCTATTTATTGAGATGTTTAATATGAGATATCCTCAACATTGCCTTAAAACTTACATTAGGAGAAGGCTGAATTTGTAACTTTTGTTTACAAGAGGAACTGATATCTTATTAAACTGAGTTGAACTATCTCATCCAAAGTGAATAAAATGTCAACCTATATTTTGATATAGTAATTGTTATATTAATCATATTGTGGAACAAACTTCTAATTCATTAATTATTAAATAGTGTCATTAGTTAATAAAGTATATGAAACCCATATATGTGATGAAAATAAGAATCAATGTTTAACTCAAAAATTTTCTCAGTTTTCAGAAAAATAAAGTGCGATGAAACTACAATTATTTATAGATCCAGCAACAAGCTAGAATTATAGTTTAAATTGATAAAAATATATAAAATACTCTCATGTAAGAAAGAATATTTATCATATTATCTTGCTGCAGAACCAAGATTTCATTCTCTTAGTTTCACAAAAAGTAATGTGAAACAAGAAGTTTATATAGTGATTTTTATCATTAACATTCTGTTTTTTTTTTGTCTTGGAATATTATATACATTGTTATTACAGGTATAAAGACTGGTTCATGTAAAAAAATAAATGTGTGATAAATATAAATCTGATCAAATATAAATACATATAAAAAAAATATTGTAATCATATTTGTTGTAAATTTCATTCATATTTAAAAATATGAACAGAGGGTAAGAAACTATTACAGATTATTCTTAATATTTTTTCTTTCTAGAATAAAAGTTACCATTGTTGAATAATATTGATAAATCGGTAGTTTATAACATTGGTTAATGTAGATGCATTAAATATGGTATTTTTATATGTAATACTTAACTAATTTATAGCTAATGACAGCTACAGTTATGGGTCATTCTTGAATTGATAATGATACTTATAAATATTATATGTTAAATCCTAATATATTTCCTTTTGCTAGTGACTTTATATATCCATGGTAAGTAATATTAATATTAGATTTATCTGTTATCATATTAAATAATTATAATGATAAGTGTATAATATTTTGGAATATGTGGTAGGTCCATGTTTTAACACATTAGGTAAATTTATTATCTTATTGTGAGTGATATAAATGACCATTATGGATACGGTATGAATAATGCTTATCAAACTTTGAGCTGATTAAGGCTATACTTTTGTACTGTATTAATCTAGTTATTATATAAAAGACTAACCACCCCTTCTCAGATTTCTAAAGGTAATCCAGAAGTGACACCAGTAATAAAAACTATGTGTTGGGTTAGTTGTTAAACAATGGATTGATCACCCCTTTTTTATATCTTTAAAGGTGATCCAAAAGTGATGTTGGAATTACAAACCATATGCAGTCACAAGATGGCCATGATCTAGGTTGGTAGTTTGTTCTCTTTGTGTTAGCTCAACCCCACTATATATTTGAATATAAGTTTCATATTCCTACGTTTTAATGGTTTTGTATCGATAATAGGAGAATTGTCTCTGAAATGTTGTATTTGAGAATGTAGATTGTACTTAGCACTGATTGAAACGATGATAAAAGATAATATTAGTTAAAAATATTTTATAGTAGATTGTTATTTAATGCTTATTCATTCGAGATGATCCCATGCATATTATTAATCTATATTGTTTATCATTTAAATCCAATTTTTTTTTAAATTATTGATATTTTTCCTTAATGCTAACAGGTCCATGTAATTTGTTTTTAACTTTGAAAAAGTCCTATGAGGTAAAACTAATAATTAAAGGGTGTAAAAGTGATAGCCTTGACTTCTAAGGCAGTGTTGGCTGTTTGGTAGCCTAAAGCCTAAGTAAATGGATTAAAGCAAGAAGTCAATAGTTTCTAGTATTATATCCTAAGTATATTTATTGTATTATCCTGCATAATAATATTGGTAATTTATTAACCATTGAATAAAAAATTTGAAATATATTGTCTGTGTTTATTGAAATTGGATGAGTTCTTAGAACCATTCTATTAATACATAGGTGAAATATGAAATGTATAGTAAGTTTAACAAAGTCAACTTGAATAATAAATTTAACTAGTAACAAATTAAAAAGTAATAATTTAAAATATGAAATGCATAGTAAGTCCAATAAACTCAATGTGAGTAATAAGTTTGAGTAATAATAATTTAAAAGAAAATAATTTATTAAATTATTAAATAGATTCTAAGATATCTTCCCTTAATTATAAAATGTTGTAATTAAATCTTGTTATATGTAAATTTCTGTCACAATTATTTAAGATTATGTATGTTTTTTTATCATTATTAGTATATTCACAATCTTGTAAATAATGTAAATAAATTTGGTTTGAAAATATATTTAGTTATTTGTGGCCTTGTTGCTAATCACTATCTATATTGTTATACCTAAAAAATCAATATAGTAGATTTCATTGTGCATCAGCATATCAAAATAAATTTAGTTAAGCTCTAGATTTAGATTATATAAAGCTTTATGCCTTATTGATCAAGACACTGTTGATCTTAAACTTATGTATTATTTGTAAGTAATATTTTAAAAATGAAATATTTAGACTTTAGAGTAACCTTTTTATCTAAACCATTAGATAAATCACTTACTGATCTTGTTCATATTACCCATTGTTGTTAAATAATGATAATATGTAACTGATTATATTTGTTTTATTAAGAAGTTATTAATACTTCATAAAATTTAAAGTTAATTTTTATTGTTAGTATTGGAATTGCCAAATGTTCTTTTTTAATTCCATTTTGTTTTATGAGCTGCCTTTTTTTGTTATAATTAGTGGCAAAATCCCTCACACTGATCCAAATATACCCTTTAAAATAGTAATGTTTAAGTTATTTGAACCCAGAGAAAAAAATTATTAATTAATAGTTTCAATTTTGAATCCACTATAATTTTTCATTAATGATGTTATTTATTATGCTCTGCTTTGATCTCTTATGTTTATTCTTATTATTTAATTGATTTACTAAAAAATTTGAAATGTTAGTTTCTTTTCTAATTTAGAAATTATAATCTAATTAGTGGTTACATATTTTGTTTTAATCAAGCATAGAACTTTTGTTTTATATCTCTCTTGTCTTGCTGTTATTGGTATAATAATAGTTTTATAGTTTAGGATCTCAATCTTCATCATCAGCATCATTGTCATATCTCATCCATATCTTTTTTTTACTTTTGTTTCATCTCCATTTCATCTTAAGTCATTATTATAACTGATTTATTCTTATTCTATTACCATCTTAATCATTTATCCCTCTAACCAATTTCCCTTTTTTTTTCCTTATTCTTAAATTCATTATTTTCATTAGTTAAGTATTATTTGTTTTTCATCATCCATTTAGTCATCTACATCTTTATTCATTATCATCCAAGTCATAATTTAAATTCCATGCTCATTTTAAAGATTTGATTACTCCCTATTCATTGGTATTGCAAATTGAATTTATTTTAAAATATTTTTGCTTTGGATCTTAAAGTTTATTTAATCATTGTATAATATTGCACATCATTATCTTCAAGTACACTTTGTGATCTCTATTTAAATTTGCTCATGTATATGTTAGCCAAATTTGTTTCTAATATTTTGTTTTGTAATTTTCTCTTATAAGCCATCAGAGATAAAGATGGCTGATATAAGATAGTATAAGTATTGGTAGTGCCTTGTAGCCTCTATTTAAGTTTACTCATGTTCATGCTAGCCGAGTCATACTCCTTTAGATTGGTTCATGTTAGAGTCAAGCCAGTTTCTCTATTTTTGATATTTGTTATTTCTATTTTTTTTTATTGGAGAGGGTTACAATGTATATAATGACTACAAAATTGGAGGAATAAATACAGACATGCATTTACTTTTTTATAATTGCTTTTTTACTGTTATTATTTGACATGCTTACTGTCATCATTTATTTTATCATGATTTACCTATATTATATTTTTTAATTAAAATAAATTTATTTATTATATTTATTGCTCTCAATTTTATCCAAGGCAAATTATGAAGCAAGATCTTTAA
Source organism: Epiperipatus broadwayi (assembly GCA_028023455.1). Taxonomy (NCBI): domain Eukaryota; kingdom Metazoa; phylum Onychophora; class Udeonychophora; order Euonychophora; family Peripatidae; genus Epiperipatus; species Epiperipatus broadwayi. The sequence continues at coordinate 519,396 of JAQFVV010000016.1, forward strand.
TTTTATATGTTGCCTTATAGCTACACTTAATTTCTATTATCATCAATTAATTTCTTAATAGAATACTTTTTTGATCTGCTTGTTAAAAGTATATTTAGTAAATTCAGCAATATAATACTGCATTTCTTATAGATTACTTTCTTTATTGTTTTACCATATCTAGTACTATCTAGTACCAAAACATAAATTTAAATTAGATCACATATTACAAAAGTGTTTCCATTACTTATCAGGTTTACAAGTTTAAAGGTGGCAAAAGATTTAGACAGTTTTCTATCTTTATTTTATTTATTAGCTAAGAATAAGAAAACAAATATATTTTAAAACTAAATATTAGTTGTTTACCTAAAATTGTCATGGGCACACCAAATGAAAAAAAATCCTCTAAACATTTTTTTTTTCAAATTGTATCCCAATCATATTTGAATACATGTCATAGTCACAACAAGTGGGCATGTTACCATATCACAAACAAAACATTCTATTATAAAGATCTATACACCTGCATACATATTATCATAGATTATTAAAAAGTATTAAAGTAATTATGACAAAGCAGTAATAATCTGATATATCTTTTTTTGCAATATTGTTATTTATATACTAAATAAAAATGAAATAACTAGCGAAAAATATAACATCAAATTTTATTAATTTAAAAAAAGATGTAAGTAAACAATTTTTTTCATTTGAAAATTGATGAATTCTCAAAAATAAAAAATGAAATCTTATTAAACAGTCAAAAAATTTCTAATAGAAAATACAAAATATTAAAAGCCCTAAACTTATAAATACTGCATTTTGTGTAATAGAATAATGTGAAAATTGATTGGATACCGTTTTTAAAATGGCATTTATACCTTTGACATTTAGGACTTTTTAAAATCTATAAGCCAATAATTCAATTTTTGTATCTATTTACAATAAGCAAATGAAATTTCAATTTATTATATATATATGAAGATTTAAAAAGAAAGAAAATAAACTAACATGTTATAATATATATCCTATATATACATTGTGTGTGTGTGATTGAAAATTTTACCATAGTGAAATGTTTTGTACGTCTGTCTGCTATGCTTATATACTGACATGTGACACTATAAAAAAAAAAAAAAAATCAATTTCGTTTAAGATTTTTCTTTAAATTGTACATCCATAGTCAAACGAGCTAATTACATAATTATTAATTGACAAATGGATAGTTTAGCTAAAGACTAAGACCAGAAAATAAAAACTGTAAATTGTAATTGTCAACTTCAAGATCACTGTTGTTTACAAACAGATTATAACAAATTATTTTTTATTAGGAGGCTAATTTAAAGTTGTTTACTTATATAACAGTATATGGTGGGTATAATCTTAAGTGCTAAAATTTATTATAAAAATGCTAATTAAATATTTGTTCTGCTTAATTGATTAAACAAACTCATATGTTGGGGGGGGGGGGGAATGAACATATCTAGTTCAAAATAATTAAACGTTATTTTTTAAGACTAATCTTTTTTTTTTTTAATTTATTGATGACTTGTAGCTATATTGACAATTTTATTTCACATTATGTAATAGAAGTTACTTCATTTTAATTATAAAGATAAAAGACACAAAATGTATTAACTACTATTTTTCTATTTTTTTTTCTTTATTATTTTTGTTTAAAAAAATTTAATCCCATAGCAGATGACACTGAACATTACGTGTTTAAATGATATTATTTGTCACATTGTCACCATTCCCCCAAGTTTCATCAGAGTTTATTTAATTACATCATTAAAGAATTCATTAATTTTAATTTCTATTATACCTGCACAAATTCTATAGAGTAAGCTCCAAATGTAAGCATATATATATATATAATAATAATGTTAATAAGTAATAAGTCATATCACTGGTCACGTGATTTGACTGTTCACGTGATTTATGAATCTCATTGCACTTGCTTATGAACATCGACTTGAAAAGCATAAGTACATGTCCATGCCTAGAACTCATCTTTATATAAGCCAGTTCCTGCTCAGTGTGCTAAAATCAAGTCTTGAATCTATTATACGACTGAATTATACATTACTAATTTAATTGGAAAAACCTATTCAATCCATAATGAGCAGATATTGATTTATATAAAGGTAAACTTTAGACATGGGTGTTCATTTATGCTTTTAAAGTTAATGTTTATGGTTGAGAGGATGGAGATTTGTAAAGCACTTGACGAGAAATTATTCATTCTTTATAGCATTACTTATGTAGGCTGCACAATATAAATAACATAATATTTATGAGAAATAAACCAATAAATTTGAAATAAAAAAGTAACACGTTTTAAAAATAAAATCTATTTAATCTATGGTTAAAATTAACTACATATTTATTCATCAACAAATTATAGAATTGTTACCTAAACTGATTATATAACAGTTATATATATAAAATAATTTTTTTTTAAAAAACATGAAAAAATAGACAAATTTCAGGTGAATTCATGCATCACACATGGAAAATGAAATCCATAACCATTATTTAATAAGGACTTTAGTTACAATCTATTGAATGTTTGAACTGTAAAAGAAAATATTTTAACAATTATGTTTTTTTTTTTACTACTTTTATATTGAAAACAAATCAATTATATTTTTGTACGCCTCTGTAGGCTATTTTGCTTAAAAGACATAGAAATAATGGCAGTAGAATATACCAATAGTTTTGCTTATTAATATGTAATCATTTATAAATGTCAGTAGTAAATCGCTAAGGATTAAAATAACGGCATATATATATTGAAGCAGCTAGTGTGCGCAAACTATACAATTAATTATTTTATTAATCTTATTTTGCGTTTTGAAAATGATTATTAATGACTATAACAATAAGATTCATTTTTTTCTTTTAACTTTGGATAGATTTTTAAGATATTTAACTGATTAACACCAGTTAATAGAATATATATTTTATAATATTTAACAAGTCTAAAGGTAGAAATGAAATGATGTAAAGATAGCATATTATCTGATTATTGTTTAATAGTGAAGATTAGAATTGTCTGATCAGAAAACTACACAATTAAATATTAAAATTATTATATAATTATAGTCATTGGATTCAAATTTTAAGCATGTCAGATATTGTTTTCCAAACCTAAATGTGCTGAAATACGTATTTAAAGGGTCTATTTATGTGAAAACAAGCTGATAAAAAATAGGGAAAGTTTGAGCATTAAAAAATAATGAACATGTTACTACTGAGAGTTCATAAGAAATTTGAATAGAGTCACAACATGAACCTTGAGCCTCAGGGGCAGTCGTTCTGCCATTGTTTCAAACCATGCAAGGTAGTTTAAGTTTTCAAAGATACAACTACAATCTTCCAAAAAATAATAGTAAATGGAATGTTGTAATTATTTCAACCCCAGATTATATAAAAATTATTTTTGGAATAAATAAATATAAAATTTCTAAGTAGAATTATTTTTATACAAATATAAATATAAAACTAATTATGTCATTTTGACTTATTAAAAAGATAAATTACAATGAGTTTTATTCTATCTAAATGAAATGTAAAAGAATAAGAAGATAAACAAAAAGTACATAATTAACAAATCTTGAACACTATTTTAAATTAAGGAAATAATACATTGTCAGACAGTGATTATATTATACACAATAATTATTTAAATGTTTTCATATTAATATTAAGCACCATTGTATTGAAAAAAACTTTATGAAAGGAATTTATATTTGTAGATATTCTAATTTTCAGTATTTGACTTTCAAATTGAAAGACATTTGCAAACCTATTGTGTCAATGTATGGTTAAATATATTGAAAGTATATTTGGTTATTTGAAAAATTTACATGTGTTTTCCACAAATAATGTATGAATAATTTAAAAAAGGTAGGGAAAAAAATCTATTTTTTTTCTATTTTATTAATTTTATCAATATATATATATATATTTTATTAATTTTATCAATATATATATATATATATATTCTAACCCAATCTTTTTTTTATTTATTTAATTAATTAGTTTATTTAATCTGTAAACTCTTTATTTATTAGTTTAATTTATTTTATTTAGTTTAATTTATTTGCACTTGTGACACAAATTTTTCTGGTTGTTGTTTTTTAAGGCAACCAAAATAAAACAACATATCCATTAATTTTCCAATATGATCTAAAATACTTTTCATATAATACAATTGTACATTCAATTCTCTTAAGCCATGCCACGATTGTAATAACAACAATAATTGATCACTTATTAATTTAAAGAATAATTATAATAATATTAATCTCAGGGTTCTTTGTTTCATGTAAGGAAATGCTCGGCAGTATTGTGTTGTCGCATATGACTGGCATTCTGGTCGGCTATAGGAAACATTTATTTTACTTAAATTCAATGTGTCTTCATCTCTCATATCCACTGCTATATTATTTAAAGAGATGATAATTCTATTCAATAATGACGTATAATTTTGAATAACACAGCCTTTTTTTTTTTCAGAATCTCAGTCAGAATAATAAAAAGACAAGGGTGCTTTTTGTGTCCTTCCATCATCCATGACAACACAATAATATAACTAAGATTTATTACTTAGACAATTTAACTAAATGGGAATGGAATAATGTGCAACCAAAGTTAATGGTTTGGGAATAAATTCATTTTTTTTTTTTTTATACAAAGGTGAATGTTTAGTCTTAAGTTTTCAACTCCATAAATAATTATCATTAAACTAAAATATAATGACATATTCCGATCTGCTTAACTTTATTTATCTGGTATATTAAGTTTTTAAGAATTTGGAATGATTTCGGACTCAAGAAAAGGTTTTGCAAATATTGTGCAAACACTTATATTTAGCATATAAAAACAAAAAAAAATGAATCTACAACAAATTTTAACAAGACTATAATTTATTATTATCAAAAAAAAAATATATGAACATTTATTCAATAATCCCATAGTAATACAAAAATATAAAATATAACTGACATTAATCTGTATACTCTTTTGGTTATGGACTAGAGGTTACTACTTCTCCTGTATGCAATCATATGGATTGATTAACTAAAAATACATTTCATTACCAATACATTGTTTATTAAATTTTGATAACCTTGTAGAAGCTTTTACTCAAAATTATTGACTAACTATTTTTTTTTTTTTAAATGATTAATCCCATCATATGCAATACGCAAAATATTAAATTTATTTCTAATACATTTACTTTATTTATGGTCTTTAATGGGATAACCTATTCTAATTATAGGCCAGTTATCAGAAGTTACACTTACCATCTTACATTTAACTTAATGCTAACTTAAGTTATGATACAAATTTTATTCATACGTATAATTTTAAATATGAGTATTATTTAATTACTAACCAGAATTAAATATTGCATTTGAATATTCCTTCAGTAAATAAGCGTTTTAAATCTACGCCATTTTAATTACTTTCTCCATTGATTTACTTGTCAAATACTAGCAATATTTAGCAGCACAATACAGATATTGATCCTAGTTACTAACGCACTATTTATACTAAAGTGGATCTTGAGGAACTAACACCTCCAATATAACCTTTATCTTGCCCGAACTTTCAAAATTAAGCACAATAATCAACACCTTCCATGGTGGAGCTATCTTTATTTTCACATGAGGAATATGGAATAACCACGAAGGTTTGTAAAGTAATCTACTACATTAAAATATTTTGGTGGTTTCTTGCCTCTTACTTGGGCATACAACGAACACACACCAAATACAATCCTCTCCTGGGATTTAAACGAATGAAGCATACTAAATGCTAGATAAATTCTTGATCGTCCTATCTATGAGAATCGATCACTTGGGCTATAAACATACCCGAACATTATATTTAAAATCTTCCTCTCATGGAAAACAAAGCTTTTGGGGAGATCATTTTTCATCCCACAAAATAAATACATTATAATTATTACCTATGCGAATATTAAGCATATACCAATGCTATATCTGGGCAGGATAAGTAAATACACTGATTATAATAAACTTATGTTACCGGGTATACTTTGATCAACATCTGAAATCAATGGACATCATAGAATAAAAGTATAATAATTTTAATTTTAATAAAGGAACATTCAAAATAGTTGGTAGCATACTATCTTAAACTAAATAAAGTGGATGTGTTATTTAAGAATAATTAGGAATAACTTCCTCAATTAATACAGTATAAATTCGTTTCAAAACTTTAACAAGAAATATTTTGTTATAGCATTTTTTTTTTTTTTAGTTACTTCTGATAATTTTCAATATTTATTTTACCCCTTAAATATCTAAATATTTTTCTTTTACGTATCTAACATACAAAATTTCTACCTACAATTGTATGTAATAATTAAAACATATTTTATAGATTTTTTTTTTTTTTCCGTGTTAAATATCAACTTAACCTATAATAATTATATTAAAACATACCTTTGTCATTACAAGGCTATTAAATATCACTTGACCATACAGACTTTAATCTATGTGATATAAAAAAAAACATATCATTTATAACTTAGTTTTAAACAATCATTAATTAACAAGTGCATACTCTCTCATTAGAAAATGTTTTTCTGTTGAGCAATTGGTCCAGGTGAAGAGCTTTATCCAGTCGTATTTCATGAAGCAAGTTTAAAAACAATAAACGCATGGTATTATTTCCTTTAAATAAAAGTTTTCTCTTATTTTGTGCGTTTAATAAATTAGGTAAAGAAAAATATAGCAGAATTGAAGATTAATTCTTACTTGAATTAAACTACTACAATTTTGGGATCCAAGAAAAAAAATAGACTTCTAACATAGACGAATATTTGACTATAGATGATAAACATACACAATTTTTTTTTTTTATTGATGATATGTATACTTATTAGCTAGCTTACTTATGGACGAAAATGCGCAATTTTCCGAGAGATTATTATGATAATAACTGCAGTCAATTTACTTGTACATGAAGTTTTAATAATTCCAACTGATGTATAATATAATATATCATTTATTTTTATCATTAAGTCACTAAGATATTTGGTTTTGTTCATACTTTAGGAATTATAAATTTTTTTTAACGGTAACTTCTCCGTAAGAATGCCCCTATATAACTTTTCCTATATTTACTCTGAGAAAGTTTATATTCTTTTTTATATTTTTAAAAAAAAATATACAGGTGCATAATTTAATCTTATTTATCATTATTATTATTTCCAGACAATTCTTGGTGAATAAAACATATTTTAACGTATGTAACTACATTACTTGTAAAGGCAGACAATATTGAGAAAGAGCGCGAAAATGTTTCTAGTTGATTTTCCTTGGTTTCAAAATATTTCTTTCAATTTTTTTTTTTTTTTTTTCTATACCAAGAAAATATCAATAAATGACATAAAGTTAATAAATAATTATTTCTTTCTTGGAAATCATTTATCTTCCTTAATTTAGACATAATAACATTTTTCGTGACTCTTTTAGTTACATCTGTCATTTTTGAACTTTAGCGTGAGACAATAAATTTTTAAGTATAAAAGGTCTTTAAATAGGTAGATGGCAAAGAAAATCAGGATATCTTATCAAAAAAATTTAGCCACACATTATATTATTAAAATTTTACTTTGATTACATTTATTTCTGCAAAATAAAATGAAAAAATTGAGTTACCAAATTTCAGCACTGTTCCTTCCTTGAAAACTAAAAGCAGACTATATATATTTTTTTTTTTTTACTTTAGCGACCTCTTCCAGAAAAATAATCATTTGATTATAACATAAACAAAAGAAAGGAAAAACCTATTACAATCATATAGTTTTAGTATTATTTACCTGGATTACAAAGTAATTTGACAATATAAAAAATAATAATAAATACATTAAATTAACAATCAGTGATGTATAATTCTTTAAACATTATATTTTTTTTTATTTTTTTTTACAAAAAGAAATTACCAGAAGTTATTGTGCTTTATGATAAGACACTCATCTACTCCCCTCTCTACCCATCCAAAATCAATTACTGTTTAGCTTTTATACCATATTAATTTGCTCTAATTATTAATATCTCAATTAAATTATTCATGTTCTCTCTTTCAAAATGACATTGAGTTATTAAATCTATTAGTTATTCACCCAAAACATGCCAAAGTGAGTGAATAGCATACTTTATTAATCAATTATTACTATTATTATTTTATCTTTTTATTTCTTTAAAGAATAGCATTGTTTTCCTGCAGAAACAATGCCAAGTAAACCAAGTGTCAATAACACTAGGTTACAATATATATATTAGTTTCAGATTTAAATTGTATACATATATATATATATATATATATACATATATATATATATATATATATATATGTGTGTGTGTGTGTGTGTGTGTTAAAACGAAGATTTGCACAGGTTAAATATATATAAAAAACATATTTTGCAGGTTCATCCATGCTAAAATTTTTAATATTAATATACTGACATTTCAACTTGGTCACACAAGCCATCCACAGAGTTATAAAAGGTAGAAAGATGGTTTTAGAGGCGCTACAATCACTGATTTGAAAAAAATGTTAAAGTTCCACCAATAGAAAAAATGTTAAATTTAGAAAGGTTTTTTCTTTTTAAAATGTTTCCAAATAGGAGGAAGTTTGCATGTATCATCTTGCTTATTGATACAATCTGGCCTTTTAAGTATCTCAATGGCTTCTCTAATTTTGCACTGGTAGAGATTATCATATCTGGATATGATCCTCATACTAGAAAAAACAATTTTATGACCTGAATCTATTGTATGGAGTGAGAGTGTTGATGATGATGAGTGTTGTTTAACTGCATTAGCATGCTCATCTTTCCTAACACTGATGTGATGATTACTCATACCTATGTAAGAAGCTTTACAATTTTTACATGATATTTGATAGACACCATGAGATTCAAGAGGGATTGAATTATTAGGCTTGGTTATTATATTGCTGATCTTTTGATGAGTAGAAATTGATGTATCTATATTATAGCGTATGTTAAAGTTCCATCAGTAGCAAAAACATTAATATAATATAGATAATATAGATACAGCATTTTCTACTCATCAAAAGATCAGCAATATAATAACCAAGTCTAAGGATTCAATCACTCTTGAATCCCATGGTGTCTATCAAATTTCATGTAAAAATTGTAAAGCTTCTTATATAGGTATGAGTAATCGTCACATCAGGGTTAGGAGAGATGAGCATGCTAATGCAGTTAAACAACACTCATTATCATCAGCACTCTCACTCCATACTATAGATTCAGGTCATAAAATTGATTTTTCTAGTACCAGTATCATATCCAGATGTGATAATCTCTACCAGTGCAAAATTAGAGAAGCCATTGAGATACTTAAAAGGCCAGATTGTATCAATAAGCAAGATGATATATGCAAACTTCCTTCTATTTTGAAACAATTTTTTTTAAAAAACATTCCTAAATTTAACATTTTTGCTGTGGAACTTTAATGGTTTTTTGTTTCAAATCAGTGATTATAGTGCCTCCACAACCATCTATCTACCTTTTATAACACTGTGGATGACTTATGTGACCAACTTGAAACATCATTATATATATATTAAAAGTTTTTAACACGGATGAACCTGCAAAATATGTTATATATATATATATATATATATATATATATATATATATATATATATATATATATATATATATATATATATATATATATATATATATATATATACTACATGTATATTGTCTATGCTAAACAATGTAACTATAAAGGACTTAAATTCAGACTACCAAACTTTCCACAGCTATGGCATTTATCTTATACAAATCATACACTTGACTACATAAACATGAAAAACATCAATGATATACATATTTTATGCACCAACACTTATCAGTTTGGCCAGATAATCATCTCCCATACATATATTCAATCTCTGCTCCATTTATATTAAGATAGAAAATCTTTAAACTTCATGTACAAGCTTCAGTCTTCTCAACATTTCAACTATTTAGCCATGTATACTATTGAAAATCCAAGGATGAAATATTCACAATCCATACAAGATTGAAGCTTGTCCATTAAATATTTGAAATTTACTGTTTTAATATAAGTGGAGCAATGATTGTATATATGTATTGGAGATGATGATCAGGACCAAATGATGAGTGCAGTTTCAACATAAAATATGTACATTGGAGATCATTGATATTTTTCATGTATATGAAGTCATGTGTATCATTTGTATCAAATGAATTGGATAACTTTGATAAGTTTAAAAGTCTGAGTTCAATTCCCTTAATATATATTGTGCCAGTCGGATTTGTATGTTCACATAAGAAGTATCTAGCATCTAAGCAAAAGTACCTCGAATCCAGTCGTGCGCAAGATACACAGGTCAGGAACAGTCGTGAACTCTGCCCTATTTGCCTATTTCCCAGATCTATACCATTATGAACAACATTCCCGATGACATCGATTAATTTACTTCTCATCTGCTGGCATCGATCACCGGAGACACAAAAAGACTCTAGGCTAAACTTATATGATAGAATAACTTAATAACTAGCTATATTTTATGAGCAATGAAGGCTCGTGACCTAGCATATTAATTATATATTGAGCGGAGATCATCTAGTCATATTTAGCATAAGTAATAACTTAATATATTATCTTAACTAAAAGAAAGCAATGGTTCAAGTTTGATATATATATTTAAGATTTATTAATAACAAAATTATGTCGTGTTATTTAGCCGACGTTAGCCTCGTGAGTATTATATATATGTGTGTGATTCATATTTAACGATAACATTATAATTGTGGCTATGCCAATAATATATATATATATATATATGTGACTAAATGAATTAGTGCTATTAGAATACATTGTTGGAATACTATTACACCCCCAGAGATGAAGAGCATTTACTTAATTTAAACAACAATAATTTCATAAGCAGGTTACATTCAACATTATGATAAATTTGAGTTATACATAATGCGCAGGATGGGTAATGAATTATTATATAGACAATACTAAATCTATCGCATTAATACTTATATTAAACTAATGGAAAGATGTCTGTTTAAAGAAATCATTTCATTACGGCTTATGAATACTTCTGGGCGACTAATAAGACACTGAAATGTGGTGCGTGCATGGCGGCTGATTGGGTTGGTTCAATTATGGAACCTGGAGTGTGCTTCATGAATTTCTAATAATGAAATGGACCAATTTCCTCTGCAAATGTAGGCAGGGTCGGTTTGAGAAACGAAAGAGTCCAGATTCCCTGGAGTGAAGTACAGGTGAATCATGGATGATGAAGAGTGGTCAGCAATGTCATTATCGAGCTGGATTTTCCAGAGCGATCCCCATATAAAGCATGCACATAAGACCAAGGATGTCCCCAGGGTGGTTTTACAGCCTGGTTTAAGGACATTGAGAACGACGATGGGGCTCGACTGTGCAAATACCTCCATGTGAGAAAGAAGCACAAATATATATATATATATACGAAATGGCCTATATATATATATATATACGAAATGGCCTTTATGCACGTAACACTTAATAATATAATATATAAATAACTCTAAAGATTAAAGATGATCGAAACATATTTATTGCCCACAAATTATGAAATATCCGGTGTAATGACATGGCTTCACTAGGCAAACATGGTTAATAATTATACTTAAATATAAAACTAAGCTCTTAAGATCCCCCTCCCCCTTACATTATGTTACTTAATACTATTCATTACTTTTTACAAATCTCAATTTTGGTTAATCAATGCCCTTGTGAAAATATATAAATGATTACAAAATAAGTGGGTGGTGGTAATAGCTAAGATGGGTTTTACATATATAATATAATTTAAGAATAAAAGATAGCGCATTATTTAGGAAGGAGAATGTGAAAAACAGATGTCAAATCTGTTTTTCTACAGTAAACATGAAAAATGTAATTAGTTTATTTATCTAAAATCACGAGCACCTGGGCAAGTCGAATAAGACTTGTTTTGATCAAATTATAAATTATTTACCCAGTAAATGATGTGTGGGGAAATGAAAATGAATTATATGCTGGCGATTTTAGAATACTAGTGGCAGTTATTTTAAAATATAAATATATAATCAAATTGAAATTTTTTTGCCACTTGGAAATAAAAGAAAAGGAAAACATTTTATAGGAGGCTTAATCTAGATTAGTTATATAGAGTTATAGAATACATATTTGAAGACATTTAATATATATGATTTAAAATATAAATATTACAGAGAAGGCAGAGTTTAGGAATTATAAGCGGTCAAAGTTCTTTTACCTTGATTATTTAGAAGTGCGTTTCACTAGGAATCAGTCCATCGGTATTACTTCACGAGATCTCAGGTAGCATTATTATTTGAGAGATAGCATTTCATTTTACTGGAAAATATCTAAAGTTCAGTAGTACGGGATACAGAGCTTCATTCATGGGAACAGCATATTAGAACGGAGGGACAAGGTGAATTTTCCTACTCATGACACATTGAGTGAGTATTAAAACTGGAATGGAATATGTATAACAACACAGTTATTTAATGGTCTCCTTTCTCAGTGGATTCAAATCCAGCAGTATTTATACTTTTATTTTGAAGCTGTAACTTAGAAACTACTGCTGGACCTGAGGTGGTTTAAGCACTTAAGTTTCATCTGGAATAGTTTGACTGGATACTCTTATCTAATAAGATGTTTGAAACAATGCAAGTTTGTTGTCAGTTTCTCGAACGATTGTTTTAAAATATATCTTATGATTTTAAAACAAGCTAGCGTGGACAATTTCCACTAATGGGTTTATTTTATTATTACCAATTTGTAATCTTTTATTTTAATCTAAGGGGTCTTCCGGGTAATTTTTTTTTGAGAGACTTTTTAACAAGATTGCATCTTTTCTGGCTACAAAATTATATATAAAAAAATAATAATTTTCATATATATAATATAACTATTAATACGTTCGCAATCTCCTACACTGAAATATATAGATATTTATTATTTACGGCCGCATACACAAGAGAATATTATTATTAAATAAAATATTTTTAAATTAAAATATATATGTTAATGTGATTTATGTTATAATACTGACCAAAAGAAATATATATATTATTAGCTATGTATATACGTGCGTAAAGGTGGGTTTGAATACAATTAGATGGTAGGAGATTGGATGTGGGCTGTGAAGCAGGATCTGAGCATCAGATCTGCTTCATTTTCCTGCACTTACTGAAAAAAAAATGAAAAAAATGTTTAGAAAAAGAAAAAAAAATATTTTACTTGATGTCCAGATAACTAAAGAACAACTTTGGATTGGCGATGCATCTAAAAGGAATTTTGTGACTTTCATTTATGATAGAATAACTCTCTCTGATATATTAGAAATTTTATGACTTTTATTTATGATAGAATACCCTCTCTGCTATATTAGAAATTTATGACTTTCATTTATGATAGAATATCTCTCTGCTATGTTACAAATTTTATGACTTATTTATGATAAAGTACTCTCTCTGCTATATTAGAAATTTTATGACTTTCATTTACGATCAAATATCCTAACTCTGTGTTATATTAGAAATTTTATGACTTTCATTTATGATAGAGTATTCTCTCTGCTATGTTACTAGAAAAATTTTTCACTGTCTCCAAAAAAAAACTGCTTGGTTAATTGAATACAATAAGATAATAATGCAAAAACTACGCTATATATATATATACAAATTATTCATTGTCTTCAAAAAAACTGCTTAGTTAACTGATTAACATAAAATAATAATAAAAAAAACTATTATAACATATACAAATTATTAGAGTCCTAAATCATTTGCCATTGCATATTCATGTCATCATGTTCTATCCGTCCAGCTTCTCCTTCCCCTATTCTACACTCTCCCCTGTGCTCTACTCCCCCCCTCCCGTACTCAATCCATATTTATTTAAGTGATTATTGCTAACCTATCTGTTATTTAATATTAGTTGTTTCTAGATCTAGTTTTTACTGCGAAACATATTATATCTATATTTTCCAAATATTCAAAATTAAAAAAAAATAAGTAAATAAAAGTATATTATATACATCAAATATGTGAATTGTTGTTTAGGACTACATAAGAGTTATCATATGAAGTTAAAATAAAAATGGATAAATAGATAAGTGAATAATTAAATGGTAAAATATTGTAATTAATAGAATAGATAATAAAAAAAATTAAGTTATTTGAATAATAAAAAAATTTTAGAATAAAAAAAAATTGCGAATATAACTTTCACTTATTAATATATATGTAACAACTCATTTGCAACCCAAACTTATACACTATACTTTAAAGTTTTAAATTACTTAAGTGTTAACTTTGACATTTGTTAAACGTTTGTTTTTTTTTTTTTTTTAGAAAACAAGACACTTTCTAATTAAAAAGAAAAGTAAAAAAAAAAAATATCGATCTCAAAAATATATATTTATTATCTTCTTTTTAAAGTTTAATTTGTTCATTTTTTTTCTTTTCAAAAGTCAACTTGTTCCGTTGTTGTATTATCTTATATTTTTTAATATTAGAATGCATTCTAGCCAAGGATAAATTGAAGAAATAGCACATTAGAGAAAATTATTGGTTTCCAAGCACATATATATATATATTTTTTTAAAGATTTTTCTCCTTGAAAAACAAAGAATAATTGACATGTTGAATCCAATATATTAACTAATTTCAGTTACTTCTAGATTGTTATTAGATTCACCATTATAAATTCCAGATAGCTATATCAAATTTCGGCTTCAGACGCGTTGAAATTCATGTGTTGAAATTTGCTTAGTTTTTCTTTTTAAACTGCCTTGGAATTAATGAAAGGAAATGGTGTAGCTTCCTGGATGCAATTAATATATATTAGCCAATCATGGTTTATGTTTTTACCACAGTAATTTATCTTATTCAAATATTCTTAAGAATGGCAATTCCAAAAAAACAAAAAATAACTAATTTTATCCTTCAGTTTTTTTTAAACACTATCTTAATAATAATGGCTCCTTTTGTTGTTGTTGTTGCTGTTGTTCCACGTGCACCAGCAAATGCAGTTTTGAAAACCATTGTTACATATGTTTTTTTAAACAATTAACATTCAATATATAAAAATATCAATTGTATATTAAAAAAAAATATTAAATTGAAAATTTATTTTCACAGCTTTAAATATATATATATATATATTGCATTTTTTTTAATATTCACTACAAATAAAATAATATTTTTTTATAATCAACAATTTATATGTCTTTATTTATCTATAATAAAATAAATATTCACAGCGATGTACTATCAACATATTAATAAAATAATAAATTCAAACAACTATAACTAATAACCATAAACAATAATAATAATACTCCATATATAAACATCAAATCAAAGAGATTTTTTTTTAATAACAACAAATGATTTTTAAAATATAGGTAGATTTATCAATATTTACTTTATATATATATATATATATTACAATAAAAATAATAATATATATATATATTACAATAAAAATAATAATAATAATGGTAACAAACTATTATAAACAATCCTTAAATTCACAGAAGTACTTTCATTAAATTTCTTGAACCTGCCTCAACTGCCACTAAAATTAACCGAAAGTACTTCTGAGAATTTAAGGATTGTTTATAATAGTTTGTTACCATTATTATTATTATTATTTTTATTGTAATTACAATTTTGTTTTAATTAACAGACATTTTACTTTTATATTACATATATATATATATATATATATATATATATTAAATGGTATTATTTATTGTGCACTAAATAAAAGATAATTATTTATTTAATCATAGTTCGGGCATTTACATGTAACTTGAAATAAATACATGGTGAGGGGGGGTTAGAAATTAATTAAATCCATCTTTATTTTTTTATAACAATGAATTGACTTAAATATTTCTTGAACCCTCCACACTTTATTTCAAGTTAAATCTAAATGCCCCAAATGTGGTTAAGGACATTTTGTTTTCTTTTCGATTTAGTGCACAGTAAATAAGACATATATATATATATATATATATATATATATATATATATATATATATATATATATATATATATATATATATATATATATATATATATATATATATTTATTATTATTTACTGCATTATCTTATTTAAAAATTGACAAGAAAATTATTAAATTATTGTTTGCTTTTTTCTTACAACTTTTTTTTAATTATATAAATTATTTTGGTAGAATATCTATCATTTTCTTACTAAACTTATTCAAAATTTACACATTTTTAAAGACAGTTAATAATTTACAACATTTTGAAAATTATAGTTTATAATATTGGAAGTAAATAATTAAACATATTGTTTCATCATTAATAATTTTTGTCTTTTTTAGTTTTGTGTTAACACTTTCCTTACATCGATGGTAATTATTGTATACAATTAGTAAATACATTACAATTTTGAAATAGATAGGTTCTGTTAACTATCTTATAAGCCAAATATGTAGAGAACTTTATTTCACTGCTTCCATTTCTGTTTTTGATTCTTTTTTTTTTTTAAAGAAAATCATAAAGAACAGGTTTTTTTTCTATAAATTTCATAAGTCAATGCTCTCTTTTGACTTTTGCTGTTACATTCACTTTTATCAAAAATAATTCCTTTTCCAAATTATTTTTTCAATTTCTGCTCCAAAAAATTCCATGACAATTTCAAAATATATTTTAATGTGATCAAAAGTATTCTTTGTATCCATATAAATTATATACTTCTTTATCAGAAAGACGTATTGAAAGATAAATTTGAATTTACTGCAATACATATATTTTCACAATATCAACTATATCATCAATCTTTCCATTTTTATTATTATATTACATTAAGCATTTCTTTTTAAAATGCAATTTGTCTCTAATTGGAAAAAAAATTTTCAGCTGTAGTTGACTAAACAGTTGTATATATTGTAATTTAGATATAGAATGTATGCATTAATATGTTAAAAGATTAAACAGTACTGAAATTTTTGTTTTTTTGTCTAATTATTGGTTCCGAGTTAATACTCATATTTATTATTCTTAAGCTATCATGATAAAAAAAACATGATATTTGACTCCTTGATGCATTCCTGCAGAAATTATATTTTCTTAAATATAACACTACATTTTCTAAAGATATTTTGGTACTTCAGTATGTACATGCTAAATCTTTTAATAAATAAGTCAATGAGTTCCTATGTAATATATTTAAAATGGTCAGTAAACAAATTTATGACTAATAATTAAGTAAAAACTATTGAGAAATAAAAATTGGAGACACTATATCTTATATTTTCCATTATGTTTTAAATATAATAAAGAAGACAGTAAATATTCTATTATATATTTCGATTTTTGAATTTGATAAATAAGCTATATACATACACTTACAAACATATACACATGTATCTGATCATATGTTTCAGTAATGTGTGTTTGAATAAGTTTGATATATATATATATATATATATATATATATATATCAAATATATAGATATAAGATATAAATACAAACATAAATTCATATATATATATATATATATATATATATATGAATTTATGTTTGTATTTCTAAAAACATGCTTAAAAAGTGAACTGGATGTTTATAATATAAACATAGTGTGAAAGTATGATTTCAATTCTGAGCTGATGGATATTTGTGATAGGAATGAGCCAAGATAAAAACTGCAGTAATAAAACCCAAAAGTTGCAAATATATTTTACCAACATTGGGTTGGCACATAATAATTTTGTGTAAATTATTGAAATAAAAATTATTCGTAAAAAAAAAAAATAGTATGTAAAAGTTTAGGAGTTTTTTTTATTGCTATATTTAAAAGTCAAAGAATTTTTTTGAAATAAAAGTTACAATTAATGAATTAAAAGAGAGGAGTGGGGTTTACTTTAGAAATGTCAAACTAAAAGTTTTAAGTTTAAAGAGTTTTGCTAGAAACAATTAATTCATAGTTATATAAAATTAAAAGAAGTTAAAGAGTTTGTTTTTTATTATTATTAGTTGAAATATAACTTAAAGTTTAAAAATATAAATCTTTTTATGTAAGTTAGGAAAAAATGGTCATCTTAAAAACTAAATAATGAATGATTGTTAATAAAATATACATGAGTGTAAATGATGAATGCTTGTTAATAAAATATATATGTGCCGTTATAAACATTGCATAAACATGTGCATGTTAAAATGAAATAAAGAAAAATTATATTTAAAAACACAGTGATGGCTACTAATCAAAAATGTAAAACCAACATGTTTGCGATGGCTGCCACAGGATTAACAGCTTATCTCAAAGGACTACAATTAAAACAAGGCAAGAACTTTGACAACAGATATAGCTGGAGGATATCAAAATGACAACACGTCTTATGTATAAATAGTCATTTTATCGGTCAATTCAGTTTTAGTTTTGATCAGTCAATCTATGAGTTCAATTCATCAATCCATCATGCAGTGTTAATAGCTTCATCGGAACATACAATGAACTTCAAATATTGTCCAAATACCAGTAATCTGCCTGAGATGAAGTAACAGCTGCCCAATAAATGAGAGCCACTGGACTATCTACTGTTTTAATAATAATAGTGCCACAAAATAAATAACCATTGTCAACCTTAATAAAAAAAATAATGAGGATCATCAATCAACAGGAATACTCCACAGAAGTGTAAAACCAGCTGGCATATACTAAAACAATTCATAAACACACTGGAAACACAGGAAGCAAACAACCAAAATCTCCACACTCCAAAAACCTAGGTATTTAATAGCTTTCTTATTTCCATTTATAAATTCAAAATAGTCATTGCTGTCCATAAAACCTTGAGAGTCATTAGTAAAGAAATTATACTGATGCATAAAAAACTATTGATGTGCATGTTGGTTTGAATGCCTTATATTTAATATTTATCATACTATTTAATACTTTGTCATTTAACATTGTTAGATTATATTTTCATGTGTATTTAAAATGTGTGTGCATGGTCATATATAAGTACCTTAAATGTTTATGTTAATTAAAAAATATCTAAAGTAGCTTTAAAACTTTAATAATTAGTGTTAATTAAAATAAACTATCTTTTAAACTTTATTTTATTTTAAGCTTTATTTTATCAGTCAATTCTTTTGCCACTAGTTAAGGAATAACTTGTTGTTGAATTAAAAAGTAGATTGAGCTAATTAAATGATTTTTGAATGTTGGATTATGGGCCTACTGTCCGAACATGTTCTTTTTCGACTAGCTGGCACTCAAGGTTTACTCTGAAACAAATAAAGTGTTTGGATAGTAGGAGGTTAAATCTAGCAGTTGACATAGGCCATGATCTGGAAATGTGATCGTGTTATGCATTGCATAGCTTGGTTTGATTGTGGGTATTATTGACAACTCTGCTATCAATAGTATTCTCCACTCTTCTTGAACATGCCAGTTCGTTCACATCATATTTATTATATAAGATTATAAATTTACTATAAATAAGGTTGAAACCCAGCTAAACCAAGCTTGCAGAGTAAGTGTAATAATCAACGGATGGAACCTGGTGCAAATATAATATATATATATATATATATATATATATATATATATATATATATATATATATATATAAACAGGCACATACGCCATTACATTATTTTTTTTATTATTAAACATGAAATTAAAATAAAAAGTTCGCATTTAAAAACTTCTTTTTTTTTAAGACATAAAAATTGAAAATTAATTCTATCTTAAACTCGTATATATAAATCGCACAGATGAAAAAAAAAATTATTAAATGAAAACTTTATTAAAGAAACAGTATTTTAAAACTAAATTTTCAGTAAAGATTTAAAGATAAAAATATATCTTTAAGTTTGAAAACAAATTAATAAATGTTATTGAAAAATGGAAATGATTATTTTAATTAGTCCAAGTGAACAAGCCCTTGGGCATTTAAATGTATAAACAACGGTCAGATAGAAAAACAATAGAAACTTTTAGCAAATGAAAGAAATCCATCGGGAAATCATACCTCAACGAAAAGGTTTTCACCATCATGATGTAATGTTGAGTTAATCCACAAAATTATTACAAAAGGAAAGGTTTGAAAATAAAAGAATTAATTAGTTATTACGAGAGGACAGATATGTGTTAGTGTGGAGTCAAAGGAGAAGGGATTGAAAAGATGCACTCTTCAATCCCTTCAGTTCTGCTAAGAAAGAAAGAGAAATGAACTATCATTTTTTACATTGAGGACCAGTTAAAGCAAAAACATCCGTATGGATAAATAAATCGGCCTACAGAATATCAACCCCTTTAGGACGGCATGGGAATTCACGTTCATGGCAAGCAATGGATAAAGTTGGACATTTTAAAAATCATTAGAACTGTATATTCACTTGAAAAAATAAGAACTCTAAATTGTAAAAATTTTAGTAAATAATGCAATAGAATCATATCTGACCAAACTAAATTCATTAGTAATAGTGTTATTTGATGTATTTTTTTTTATTTTAAATCATTTTCATTTATATTTTTTGTTCTTTAAGTTTTATTATGATTTCTGTTTTCCGATAAATTAAAATAAATCAATGTTAAACTTAAGTCGAGCATGAATGGCTATATAGATTTGTAAAGTTATATTAGGGGAGGGTAATCTTAGGTTATTTTAGTCATTGTTGAATTGGGTCAATGGATTGGATATATTGGTGTAGTTAGTAGATGTATTGCAAGATTCGCTATGGGCAGAATCGCTAGTATATGCCGCACACTTCTGTTTGCCTATGGAAGAAATTATAAGACAGAGAATGCAGTTCCTTTCTATGGAGTTTTTTTTTTATTGCTCTTCTTGTCAGATAGATGTAGTATTCATATCTGATGAGAGGCAATTTCTTCTCTTAACTTATTGTGCTGCCATATTTCATATTACATTGAATACATTGATAAATCAGATGGATTGATGCCAGTTTGACTGTGAACTTTAGCCTAAGTTTAAATAGGGATAAAATGTTTTATCTTCAAATACAAATCTATGTAGTCTATTCATACTCGACACTAAATAAAAATGCATTAAATTTAAGTTGTTTATAGATGCTTGCATGGATTGGTTATCGGTTAATTATGTTTTGGGTTTTCATATTTGATCAAAATATATAGACATTCGATAAATAATGATACCGTATGGTGAGTATCTAAAATGTATTTATTCGGAGGTCTTTTAAGTTATTGGTGACAATGCAAGCATCTTATGGTGAATGCTATTGGGTTACTTATAAATTTCCCTCTGCAATTGACGGTACCAATGACTTTGTATAGTGATTTTGCACATAGCGAATCTTGCATTACATCTACTAACTACACCAATATATCCAATCCATTGACCCAATTCAACAACGACACAAATAACCTAAGATTACCCTCCCCTAATATAACTTTACAAATCTATACAGTCATTCATGCCCGACTTAAGTTTAACATTGATATATTTTAATTTATCGGAAAACAGAAATCAAAATAAAACTTAAAGAACAAAAAAATATAAACGGAAATGATTTAAAATAAAATAAAAAATACATCAAATAACACTATTACTAACAAATTTAGTTTGGTCAGATAGGATTCTATTGCATTATTTACTAAAAGGTTTTAAAATTTAGAAATCTTATTTTTTTCAAGTGAATATAAAGTTCTTACGATTTTTAAAACATCCAACTTTATCCATTGCTTGCCATGAAGGTGAATTCCCATGCCGTTTTAAAAAGGTTGATATTCTGTAGGCCAATTTATTTATTCATCCAGAGGTTTTTGCTTTAACTGGTCCTCAATGTAGAAAACGATAGTTCATTTCTCTTTCTTTCTTAGCAGAACTGAAGAGATTGAAGAGTGCGTCTTTTCAATCCATTCTCCTTCGACTCTGCACTAACACATATCTGTCCTCTCGTAATAACTAATTAATTCTTTTATTTTCAAACCTTTCCTTTTATAATAAGTTTGTGGATTAACTCAATATTACGTCATGATGGTGAAAACCTTTTCATTGAGGTCCAATTTCCAATGTATTTCTTTCATTTGCTAAAAGTTTCTATTGTTTTCCTATCTGACCATTGTTTATACATTTAAGTGCCCAAGGGCTTGTTCATTTGGACTAATTAAAATAATCACTTCCATTTTTCAATAACATTAATTAATTTGTTTTCAAACATAAAGATATCTTTTTATCTTTAAATCTTTACTGAAAATTTAGTTTTAAAATACTTTTTCTTTAATAAAGTTTTCGTTTAATAATTTTTTTTTTCGTCTGTGTGATTTATATATACGAGTTTAAGATAGAATTAATTTTCAATTTTTATGTCTTAAAAAAAAAAGTTTTTAAATGTGAACTTTTTATTTTAATTTCATGTTTAATAATAAAAAAAAATAATGTAACGGCATATGTGCCCATTACAATATATATATATATATATGTGTGTGTGTGTGTGTATCGGTTGTTTGAGATAAAGTGGATAACTGAAGGGAGCTTGAAAGTCTATGTTCAAATCCCCTATATTACATTTAAACTCTAAATATGCAAATTATGCTTGTATTTAAAAAAATATTACTGACTCAGCATGTATTCTATTCATTCCTCTTGTATATATTTGAATAGATAAGTTTCTATACATGAGTTGTCAGAATGACTTAAGGTCAACATTAGCATGGCAATAATGTTAACATCAACAAAGTATTTGGGTGTTATATCATCAGATTTTTAATGAAATATATGTTGACATGTTGGAGGGTGAAGTGGATTGAAGCCTGTCCATTAAAGTTTGAAAATTTTCTATCTTAATATAAATATGTGTTGGATATTATGATTTGAACTAACTTATCAGTGCTGGTTCACATAATATATGTATATTGGAGTTCATTTATTTTTTACACATGTTTGTAGTTATATATTTTACACATGTTTGTAGTTATATGTATACATTGTTAAAGGTAGAGTGGATAGCTAAAAAGAGATTGAAAGTCTGTGATCAATGCCCTTATATGTGTGTGTATTGTGTCTTTATAAATATTTTATATTAATAATGTATTGATGAAAATAATAATATTAATATAACTTAGTTTTCTGATCTTTAATATTCATATAATACATTTAAATTTATTGATTTATTTTTATTAAATATAAAAGATGAAATAAAACTATAATTGAGATAAGTGTGGGAATAGACTTAGTTCATTATAAAAATAAATAATTAAACTATTACTTTAATTTCAGCAGCAGAACAATAATTGAAAATAATAAAATATTTTATGAAATATGAATGATGGAAGGTAAAATTAGAACTTGCAAAAATAATATCAACTAGAAAATTAAACAAATGTGTAAAAATAGTGAAAATATGCCAAAAGGAAATACTAAAAAACATACTAAAGTAAAATAGATACATAAGTAAAAATTATTATAAGAAAATGAAAGATCAGAATAAATATTGTCTCAAATAAAATAAAAATATTATTTCAATTAGAAAAGATGTCACCATGAGATAAGGAATATATAAAAAAAAAATATTTACAAACTCAAAACTAAATTATTTAATATACAAAAAAAATTGTAAACAGGTAAGAGGTTTAGAAAAAACTGGAAACACCAATACTGTAAAGTAAATTGACAAAAATCAATTAAAAATTAGTATCAAATATTAGACCATACTTTATTCTTAAAAGAAATTTAAAACTATTATGAACAAAAATAATAATGAAATTGTTTAAGAATTTTAAAAAATTTATAATTTTAACTCAATCATTTTAAAGCATTTAAAATTGTTAATATATTTTAGAAAAAGAATAGTTTTATTACTTTTATAAAATGCTAATTTCAATTACATAGGCATCCAAACTTCATAAGCAATTTGCATTATCAATTTGGGATTTATGTTTATCAATAAATTTTAGATTTTTTGATTATACATAAAAGTTGTAACCCTCATTTGCAATGCTATACACTGGTAATACCTGTTAAAGTGTTATGATGGTGTGAAAATTTTATCTAAAGAAGCATAGTTGTTTATGGATTGAAAAATGTTCATAGAAATATTAATTACAATTTGAAAAATTATAAATAACAATGTTTATATATATATATATATATTAAAAATTGTCCTAGGTTTACACATTTAAATGATAGAAATTTAATGAAATTTTTTAATGTAATTTTAGAAATATACTTCTATTATGATCTAATAAGTCAAAGTACCAATTAATAACAAACATTGCATATGTATGTATGTGTGCATAATATATATGAAAAACAAAAAAACAAGTTAAAAACTTCCTAACGCTTGTATTTATGTCAACAGATGGCGTTCTACCAAAAACACCGTCAAGCATATGTTTACATAAACGTCAGAGCATGCATTCACTATCTCTAACTTTAATTTCACTTTCAGATCATGATTTCAAGCTATTTGCTATCATCAGTGAATGACAGGAATTTTAGAAACTAGATCTAAACACAAACTCTGAGCGTTTATGAAACAATTTCTATTCAGCTTGCAAGCGTGAATCTTTTAGACACGTAATGTCTTCAAACTCAGCATAGCAAGCCAGATAGCTACATGGATCTGATCTCAGTTCAGCATCACCACATAGTAGAAGCCTCTGCAATATATATCATTGCTAGAAGGACCTCAAAGGTACATTTGTGAAAAACAAAAAACAAGTTAAAAACTTGCTAATGCTTGTATTTATGTCAACAGATGGCGTTCTACCAAAAACACCATCAAGCGTATGTTTACATAAACGTCAGAGCATGCATTCACTATCTCTAACTTTATTTCCACTTTCAGATCATGATTTCAAGCTATTTGCTATCATCAGTGAATGACAGGAATTTTAGAAACTAGATCTAAACACAAACTCTAAGCGTTTATGCAACAGTTTCTATTCAGCTTGCAAGCATGAATCTTTTAGACACGTAATGTCTTCAAACCCAGCATAGCAAGCCAGATAGCTACATGGGTCTGATCTCAGTTGAGCATCACCACATAGTAGAAGCCTCTGCAATATATATCATTGCTAGAAAGACCTCAAAGGTACATTTATGAAAAACAAAAAAACAAATTAAAAACTTGCTCACGCTTGTATTTATGTCAACAGATGGTGTTCTACCAAAAACACCATCAAGTGTATGTTTACATAAATGTCAGAGCATGCATTCACTATATCTAACTTTAATTCCACTTTCAGATCATGATTTCAAGCTATTTGCTATCATCAGTTTTGGTAGAACACCATCTGTTGACATAGATATAAGCATTAGCAAGTTTTTAACTTGTTTTTTGTTTTTCATAAATGTACCTTTGAGGTCTTTCTAGCAATGATATATATTGCAGAGGCTTCTACTATGTGGTGATGCTGAACTGAGATCAGACCCATGTAGCTATCTGGCTTGCTATGCTGAGTTTGAAGACATTACGTGTCTAAAAGATTCATGCTTGCAAGCTGAATAGAAACTGTGTCATAAACGCTCAGAGTTTGTGTTTAGATCTAGTTTCTAAAATTCCTGTCTTTCACTGATGATAGCAAATAGCTTGAAATCATGATCTGAAAGTGGAATTAAAGTTAGAGATAGTGAATGCATGCAATGATGTTTATGTAAACATATGCTTGATGGTGTTTTTGGTAGAAAGCCATCTGTTGACATAAATACAAGCGTTAGCAAGTTTTTAACTTGTTTTTTGTTTTTCATAAATGTACCTTTGAGGTCTTTCTAGCAATGATATATATTGCAGAGGCTTCTACTATGTGGTGATACTGAACTGAGATCAGACCCATGTAGCTATCTGGCTTGCTATGCTGAGTTTGAAGACATTACGTGTCTAAAAGATTCACGCTCACAAGCTGAATAGAAACTGTTTCATAAATGCTCAGAGATTGTGTTTAGATCTAATTTCTAAAATTCCTGTCTTTCACTGATGATAGCAAATAGCTTGAAATCATGATCTGAAAGTGGAATTAAAATTAGAGATAGTGAATGCATGCTCTGACGTTTATGTAAACATATGCTTGACAGTGTTTTTGGTAGAACGCCATCTGTTGGCATATATATATTAGCCCTTGGATTTGTCCAAGACTTCAGTTTTGGAATTAAATAAGCAAGAGAAGGTTCCATCCAAATTTTCTTTATAATGTATGTATTTTTTCTTCTTAAATAAGCAAAATTTTAGCCAAGACCGAGTTTGAATCCATATTTATAAGGGATTTCATATGTTTGATTTAGTAAGCACTCTAAAAATTTATTGTTAGTATGTTTATAAGCAAAGGATTATTTTATTTTAATTTATGGATTAAGTTAATATTAAAAATATATTAGAAAAGTAGGATTTATATCTTTATTGATAGGTTAACTGACAAAAGGGAGATGTGGGACTATTAAAAACTACATTAGATAGTGATGATGAGTGGACATTATTTTATAATGAGTTATAAAGAAAAGGTTCATGAAAGTAAATGAAAAATAATAAAAATATAGTTATAATAAATAGAGATTAAGGCATTAAATCGGTCAATTTAAAGAAGTGTATATATGCAACGCGTGTGTATATAATCTGATTAGAGGTTTTGATTGTAAAATTCACAATCAATAATATTCCTTATCATGTTGTAAAGCAATCTTTAAATAAGAAATTAAATCATTTTAATAAGTTGAATATTAGCAGCCAAATTTAATTCAAAGTATGGGTTTGAAACAGCTGTAATATATATTTTGTTTCATTATTAAAAGTAAAAGGGGTAAGATAACTATTCTGTTGTTTACTTTTAGTATATGTTTTATTGGTGTTATATTACTCAGTTAATTATCAGAGTCTTTAAAAGACACAGAATTCACCAAGTGGACCATTAATTTAGATCATTGACAATGAATGATCTGTCAAATGCCAAAAATTAATTGGCAATTATAACTGTTGAATTGTGAGGTTAATTGTGTTTGTTTAAAATACAGATTAGAATTTGGGCCTGTTTTTCTGAAAGAGCAAAATGGTTAAAATTAATAGAGAAAAGGGAACAAATCTATTAATTATAAAGAAAATGAGCAGATGGATTTTCTCTATAAAAACCTCTGTATTAACAGAAGGAGGGGGCTCTTTTTATTTTTAAACTTTCTTATCTGTGGCAGTTTTCTTGCAATGACTGAGAGAAAAACTGGCTTATAAAATTTAAAATCATTTTTATTGTTACTTTTTGTCCGGTCAGTATAGCTTGGCTAAATCTAACATTGTCTTAAGAGAAGACAATGTGTAGTGAATAAATTTTAAATTGGCACACATCTTTAACCTCCAGAAGTCAACTAATTGTCATCACTGGATCAACAGATGGTAATAAAAATTTAAACCACAGAAATTAAACTTTGAGTTTAATATTGTTTATATATGCAAATAGTAAAATTTAAAACTCAGAAGTTTGATGTATATATAAGTCAATTGAAAATATAAAATGAATTTAAAATTGGAAAAGGACAATCAAAAACAGACTAATATTGTGAAAAAGTTGAATGAAGGCTGTTTAACTGAATCCTGCATAAAATTAAAAAGTTTAACTGTAATCTACATAGAGTTGGAAATGAGGAATGCAGTTCAGCAATATAAAACTGTATATATGATGGCAAAGGAACCAAACTCTATCAAAAGAACTTTATATGCTCTTATAAACCGGACAAAGAAGAATGGAAAAAAAAAGAAAAATGGAAATCAGAAACTTGGAAGGACACCTGCTAAAAGACTTTAAATAAGTATTTTTTTTATTATTTGCTCTTTATGTGTGTATGACATTTAATATAAAAAAACTATTTTTTTTGTAGTGTATCATGTATATCATCTATTTTAAAATTAATCCATGTGATAATTACCATTGTATTATTTTGGGGGTAGAGATTGATTTCAGATGATTTTATATATGTTTATTTAAATGCTTTTGCTATTATTGTCATTTTGGGGGTAGGTGAAATTTATATCATGTTCTGATATGCTTTATTTAAAATGCTCTACAAACAATTTACAAAATAAACATTTAGAGATTTTATTATTAGCATCAGAAGTTATTATCAAATGCTTAGACTTATAAATGAATTGCTTGCCTATTGAGTTGCATCATCATCATTTTTTTTTATAAAAGTGCATGGAAATAGTTTTGAGAATTTTATACACATTTCTTATTGTTTATTATTATTGTTGTCATAGATTTAAGGCCGGAAACAAGCTGATTTATGCTTGGAAAATTTATGGGCTCATATTCCAATGCACTAGTCACAAGAATATTAAAGAGATGAAAGTTTTATTTGTATAATTTGGTGTTTCGACCTGTGTGTATGTGGATAGACAACGATCTCCATAAAGTCAGTGAAGTCTAGCTCACTAATATTTATGCTATATTCATAAAGTATTTGAACCTAGTGGAAGTTTTCCCACTTGAGTATTCTCTACACCATAAGAAGGTTTTTTTATTTTGATGGCCAGAGGTATTTGGTATACCTATATTTTAATATGACTAGTGATAAAAATCCTAGCATATCTCAACCTTAGTGAAAAGGTTCTCTTTTTTTCGGGTCACTGCCTGCCTCATATTAATATTTGATATTCCTTACATGTGTATGAGAGGATAGCCATGATAAGCATTATTATAAGTATTGGATACCAAGTCGCAGACTCAATTTAATGTCAGAATGAATGCAGATTATGTATGTGCGATTGGTGTATTTGAATATTGTTTTTATAGATTTGATTTAGCATTCGGAGCCAAAAATAATTAAGTTAATAAATGTTAAGGGTTAAATAAAACTTACGAATGATTGGGCATAAACAATGCGTATATAAATTTATTTAATAAATATTTACATAGCCAACTGAGAACGTCTCTGAAAAGGTAATGTTGTTAAGATATTATTGTGTCATAAGAACATGAGCATAGAGTGTGTGCATTATTATAATGGTTGATCTTAATGCCAATTTATTTGCAATGACTTGGTCTCACTATTATTAAGATATCTCTGTTGTAAAGATTAGGGCAAAAGAATATTTAATCAGCATGACAGGATAAGATCAAGTAATTTGAGAAGAAATATTAATTTTAGATTTTTTAAATAAAATTATTAAATTTAATTAGGAGAGAAATTAGTTCTAACAAATCAGTAATAAAAGAGAAAGCATTGAAAACGGGAACAAATTGGTATTCACTATATTTAAGATAAAATGAAAGCGTAAATGTAATGTATATGCTTTTGTATTGAATTATAGTTTGTTAAATAAAATTTGTTATTTGTTTTAAATAAAATTTGTGTGTGTCTCCATGTTTTTGTGGGTTATTATTATCTAGAGATTTCCAATTCAATCATAAATCAATATATTATTATTATTATTATTATTATTATTATTATTATTATTATTATTATTATTATTATTATTATTATTATTATTATTATTATTATTATTTGAATTATCATGTACGTAACTAATATTTAGTAAAATTATTTAAAAGGTTGATTTCAAATACTTAAAATTACCAAATAATTTAATCTTGTTGAAGTATAAATCGTGAATAGAGATAGTATTGAGTGGTAATGAGTTCAGAGGGTGAGCATAAAATCCTTTCCCCATCCGTTGTATTCAAATCCCTTTCTAGACGCATTTTGTTTTTATATAATTTTTTTATAATTGTGACTATGCTTTATGATGTGTTTATGAAGATTTAATAAGCTTAAAATATTCCGAGCTTTAATGTAAATTGATATTAAACTGCATTAAAGACAACCGAGATCACCTTGGAGGGGTTCATGAAAGGAGTGTTTATCACCAATAATCTGTCACAGCTTATTCGATTTCCACACCCAATTATTCGAAAAAAACCTGAGAAGAGATTATAATGAGAGAAAGGAGCTAGCAAAAATGTAAAATTTAATGATAAAATAAATAATAATGTAATAGACATATGGATGTGAAGTTGATGGAGGGGTGGAACAGGAAGGTGAAGATAAATATAGAATATTGTAATTAGAATAAAATTTAATTGTAGCTTTAATCATAGTCAATGGGGAATGCACTGAGAATAACCAGGAATTCTTAAAGATATTAATATTGTCAATTTTAATGGTTCATAACTCATTCATGAAATATTATTACTAAGAGTATTGAATTGAAATATAACCTTTATATTGTATTAGAGTTGCAATTTGGCCCCTGGCAATTAATCTTATAGATGTTCTGCATCACCATCGTCACCCCAGTAGGCTTCAGAAATAGTGTCAGCTGGGAATGGTGAAACATCCATTGATCCATCCTTAAAATGTTGCAATTGGCATGCAGTTTATCTGCAAGTGTGTAAATGTCATATAGATTTAAATATGATATAATCAATCCATAATGTGGATGTGCAATCATTTGAATAAAATTATCATTGGTTAGAATAAAGTTAGAATTAGCTCAAACTATCCAATAATATATGTGATATTTGTAAGCTCTCCCAATCGTTTAGTTCTCTTTGAAATACAATGTGGACGACTGGTTGAGAGATTGCAAAATGTGTTTTATATTAATTTAATAAGTTTTTATAAAGTTAAAAAAATAAAAAATAAAATTACATTTGGTAGAATTGATTTTTATTGAGTTACAATTGGCTTGTAACGTGGTCATATGAAGGAGATTATACATTATACTTATTATACTTACAAATTATTTTATACATTGGTACTTGAGAAATTATGTAATCTATACATTGCATATTTAATTGCTACTGAAAAATGCATCTTTCATTAACTTATATTTAAGGAAATTTTCATGTTTTAAAAAACAATATTTAGGAAAATATATTTTAGTTAGATTTGACTACAATGTGGAAGTCTATTAACATCAATCCCCTAGCCAAAACTTATTCGTTTAGCAAAATCTATTCATTTAGTAAAAATATAATTTCGTTAGAAATCGCAATATATATATATATATATATATATATATATATATCTAACAAAATGAATTATATATATATATATATATATAATTCATTTTGTTTAGAGATTTTTTAATTAGTTAGAATATATATATATATATATATATATATATATATATTGTAAATGATAGCAAGCCTAGTTATTGAACCCAATCCATTTGGAATTTATATTAATAATGGGAAGATTATTTGTTTATTATTTATTACACATATACATGTAATGCACAATAGAGTATTTTATTATAAAATAAAATACAATCAGTATTTTACAAAATAGTTTTATATATTGATTAAATAAACTGTAATGTATATATATATTAAATTTAAAATTGAATATTAATTTATAGTTAAATGAATTTGGGATGGCCTGAAGTTAAGTTGCGGTGGGCACACTGTGTGTGAAAATAAAACTGATTTTATTTTTTTTTTATTTGTAATAAATGAAATGTATTAAAACAATACATATAAATATTTAAATGAATTTAAACAATAGGCAGTTTAAAATATCAGTGTTTTTAGCATTTTATATAAAAATAGAAACTTTTTACAAATCATTCTTCTTATCAAAAGAGATAGCAGCTACAACAATAGACAGTCATTTAGAACACTAAAATGGAGTTTTACTTTTTTTTTTTATTTAAATTATAAACATTTTTAAAAGTCAAATGCTGTAATTAAAAGTTTACCAACTTCAGGGGAAAGGAAGTAAAATAAGAAGTAAGAATAAGTGATAAATTCTTAAATAAGAAAATTGTGTTTTAAAAGTTGTTGGAGTATTTTTTTTTACTATTTTTTATTTTTCAAAAAGAATAATGAAAATTAATCTGCTGAAAATTGAAAAATGAAATAATTTTCTTAATATATATATATATACAGTGCTTCTATATTATCTGATATAAATTTATAATTTCAAATAATTATTAAATTGTACTTTAATATGAAGATGGGCTAGAGCAAAACATGCTATTGTGCATCATGGTATTTCCTACCAGCTGCATTAAACATATATATATATATATATACTTTATTGTAAACTCACAAGATGATGCCTGCAGTCCAAAGTAAACAAGGATTGGACTACGTTATGGTGAATAAATGAGGATCAAGGTGTACCTATCTATCCTTGCTAAGGAAAATGATTTACTAAGTAAAACTACTTTGAAGAACAACTTTCCTATCTATCAACTACTATTACTTCTATTATGATGATTTTGATGAACTTTGTTCCAATTACAATTTTTAATTAAAGAATCAATATTGTAAATTTTTTTTTATTTTTTTTTTTATATATTCATGTTATTTGTTGTATTTTCACACTCTGATGCTGAAGCCTCATTTTTCATAATTAGCAAAGAAGAAAAGGGGGGATTATTCATTTTGATATTTTGATATTTTCATTGTAAATAAAATTTGAGTTAACCCACCTGCTTCACATCAGGTTATCCACATAAATATGGAAGTAAGATTCTCTAAATTTATTTTCATTGGTTAAATTACAACACTTATACAGAATACATATTATATGTTTTATTTTGTGGTTAACCTTGTACATATATTTTCCAGTATGTTTGACTAATCAACTAGTATCTGTTGCTATCATATATATAAATTGGGAAAACTTGTTAAATATGTTGTTAACATCTGCAAATATATAATTTAGCTAGCCAGCATCTTAATGATATTAAATAACTAAAGTTTATTTTTCTATATAATTATGATTTGTAGAGAATGAGTAACATAGGTGGATTTCTAACATGGGGTATAAGTGTTGGATTATAATAATCATTAATTAGTAAAATGGTAGACGTTCACATGTGACACATGTACATATGATTATTATTATTATTTATATTTTTTATCATTACTATTGTTGTTATACTTGATATTTATTATTGTTAGTAAATGTTTAAGAGTTTGGTTTATTCCAGGCTCTGGTTTATTGAATTGGCCTGACATTCCACAGTCTATAAACAATTAGGCATGCATATACAATCTATTTTTCTTATTATATAAAAGCTTGAAAATAAAACAAATATAATAAATGCTAGTTTTAACCTATATATAGGTGCATGTGTTGCTGTGTGTATCTGTTCATACCTGCTAAAAAAATCAAAAGCAATATTTACTCTTGGTTTGAATATTAGGGCATAAAGGAATTAAAAAGGGGGAAAGTGGATGAACTATACCTAAATTGCATTTAATATTATTAAATAGGGATAGAATTAGTCAATTAAAGGATATGCAATCATTGGTTAAGCATTTCATTGGGTTCTCATTAGCATTCTATCAGATGACCTACAGTCTGAATATGAATATAGTTGGATGCATTCCCTTCTAAGCCTGGTAGCTCTCTGCAGATTGTTTCATTAGGGGTAATAAATTAGAGCATATTAACTTATCCCCACATCATATTGCTATATCTGCATAGTAGTACAGTCTGCAAGTTAGTTGACCATCCATTACATCTGGTGCACCATCATTGGGCTTGGTTAGTTTATGACTGTTGATGAAGAGTACTGCCCATTATACTGGTGTTAGCAATGTTTGGGATTAGTTGTAATCATTCTGTTCATTATATCTGGCGTCATCAATTTTTGGGGCTAGTGGTCACTGTTCCATCCATTATTATATATATATATATATATATATATATATATATATAATGGATGGATGGATATGCTTATATATGTATATATATATATATATATATATATATATATAACAATTAAGCATCAAAAATCTATTAAGTAGCTATGTAGATGTTATTTTTCTTTTTTTCTTTTTTTTACAATATTAACATCATTATTATTTTTCAACATCATTAATTATTACTGAATAAAAATCTCTTTTATCTGAGATATATTTCACATTTTCACTCCTGCAAGAATTATAATCTCATCCACTCATTTTTACATGGATTATTTACTGGCTTTTTATAATCTGTTAAAATCAAGCTTAAGACATCAACTTTGCATCTAGAAATGTATTGAAATCAGCTCTATTTTGGATGCCTATTTTTTAATGCTGTTAATAATACTTGATAATTATCTTATCCATGTATTTTGTTTTTGATTTCTTTTTATTATTTTCAATCTAAATATCTTTGTATTTTATTATGTAGTCTAAAGTCTCTGTCTAAATTTTCTGTCAGATAACCCTATCTATAAAAAAAAACCTTATTTTCAAAGACATGTATGTATATTAAAAGTTTTTTTTTCGTTCATATTACTCATAAGTTGATTTCTGGCAAGTTGTAATGATATGAATCTTGTATTTAAACTAATGGAAATAAAATTGGTCAATGATATCTCATATTGCTTTGTTTGCACATTTTTAAATATAAATAACCTACTGTCCTTCTGCATTCATCTTATAAAGCTTTATCAATTAGAAATTTAATATATAGCTTTTCTAACCATGAATTTATTTCTTCACTCAGTTTTTATAAATACAGATTAATAAGTAATAATGTAAGTAAGATGAAAAAATATATAAAAATTTTAAAAACTATAAATTTTATTAAAAATCATATTTCACAGAAAATTGAAATTATTACATCTCTATATGTTTTGGGTTTTAATATTCTCCATTTTAGTTTTAAAATTAATTGAGGTCGTCATTATATAATAAAGTTAATGTCTTTAAATAATTTACTATTTGTGTTTCCTTATTATAATAATTTCATGTAAAGCTATTTTTGCATTAATAAACAAAAAGCAATTTCTAATAACAAAACATTTGTACAATAGAGTAATAATGAACAGAAACAGAAACACAAATAAAATACTGATTTTTTTTTTTTATGCAATGGAATACATTTTACTGATAAACTCATTTTTTAAAGGTTTAATTTGTGAGAATTTGTTTTTCGAAACATATATGCAAAACTGGAAAAAGATACCACTATTTAAAAAAATTGTAAAAAAAATAGTAAAATAAATGTGAGGCAAATAAAAATGCAGTAGAATTTATAAATAATTGTGTAGCTCGTCAGAAAATATATTGATCATAATTAAAACTTGTTTATACAAACTGAATTACAAAACCATGCATGTTAAGTAAAGTATCCAAGATTTTTTTAGATAATTATTATACTAAAAATGTTTTTCCCCATAATATGAAATATCAGCTCCACATTCCAGCAATGTTAGACACAACATTAACTTAACAAACTGTCCATTATATTTTATTTTTTCATGCAGTGAAAATATAACTAGTTTCAATGTTTTCTTTAAGCGATAATTAATTTGTTGGTACTCACAACGTTATTTAGAATAATTTAATTCATTTTTTAAAAGATAAGTGATTCAAATGACAAGCAAACTGTTTATCTTTTTATAATTTTAAATATCATACAAAGTATTTTAATATATTTTGTAATTCCGAACAAAATCATACTTTGAAACAAGTCATTTGATGAAATTAAAGCCTTATTATTAAATTTTAATCTTTTTGTGTGACTTGATATATATATAATTCAGTAAAATCTATTACCTTGGTAACTGTTGTATAATCTCTTTTCTATTATTAACTTTTTTCCAATATCCTTCTTTTTTATTTGTTATAGTTTTTAATCATTTTAAAAATAAAATGAGAATTTTAGTGATTAAAAGAATTAAAAGTTGAATAGAATTATTTCATTTTTTTTCTTTTGTGAAAACGAAATTGTTTGTAAGAAAATGTTATTATAAATTCTGTTCATCTTATTTGCATAGCGAATGCATAAACTTAATGTCCTATCTGAAATCAATAAAGATTTTCTAATGAATCCGGAATGGGGAGGGGTTTAAAAATGGGATTTAAGTTTTTTTTTTTTAATTTCTACAATTTTTTTTAATATACAAACGTTCAAAATTTTTTTTCTATCTTTCTTTCAATCTATTTTTTTTTTTTTTGTAAATTGTTTAAGATTTTAGAATTGTTGATGTTTAATGGAGTTCTTGTTTACGTTGCCCCTAAGAAAACAAAAACAAGAATTCTAACTATAGCTAATTTGCTATCGATTTTCTTTGATAATTTTTCTTTAAAAAGATTGTTCATTTTAACTCTCTATTGAACAATTTTCTGGTTTTTGGGCAGTTTATTTATATTAAACATTTTATGCTTTTTCATTTGAGTTGTCAAAGGCCATTAATCAGTGTTTTTTGTTATTATTATATATACTTTTATTATTTCATAAGCTCATCGATATTACTTGTTTTCATACTTTCATCCATAAGAACATGATAAGAAAGGTTAAAGTGTATTTGTATACATGGTAATGGGTTTGAACAATGAAGAATGAATCCAAATAATTATACTCAAACAAAAAACTGTTAAAAGAAAAGTGGTTTAAAATTTAATAGATATTTAACTCTTAACAGCTGAGGTTAAATTAAAGATTCAGATGTCATAAATTACAATAAATCTAAAAAAAAAAAACATGGAATAATAGAGTGAAAGCCATTTTTCTCATTGCCAGTAGTCCTAACACTGATTCTCTGCATGAATAAAAACATTCATTATACTTTAAAGGTTCAGAATAGTACTCACATAAACTGTAGCTTCAAATAAAGTAATTGAACGTATTTCCTGTAGACAATATCTGAATGTATCTATATCTATAGAAAAAAATGAATGACATATTTATAAATATGTACATTTGAGGCATTTATCATCATTACTTTTGGCATCATAATTTTATGTTTGATGACTAATTAAAATTTTTATATGTGTAATTAATAATATATATTTTCTTATAATTTTGAACTTGCATAAAATATGCTGTATATATAATATCCCCATTATTTTACTGACTAAAAACTTCCATAATAACACAGAAAGTATTGCAACACATAGCTGATAAACTATTAAACTCAGACACTAATCTTTGCAATCACAAAATAAACACTAAATAATTATCTTATATAATATTTGTATAGATTTTCACATTTTTATTTTAAATATGTGTGTTATTTATAAAAAGAAGACGATTTAATCAGAAAATTTATTGTTAATATATTTACATAACAAATCAGTAAATACTGACTGTAAATTTAGTAAATATGATAATTAAATTATTATATTTAAAATCAAGTATTATTATTTTTTTATCAATGTTAATTATTTTCCAAGCCACAAGTCTTAAATTAAAACACATTTTCCAAATTTTTCCATCAGTTCCTCTACTTTTTAAATATCCATAGCTAGTTCCATTTTTGAAAATCAACAATTAGCTTTTTTCCCACAGCTTTTTTCATACATTTTACAATTCCAATCAACCCATTCTTAAGTATTTCTTCATCCATATCCAACTTCATAAGTTTCTTAAAAGTAGTTTTTTTTTTATTTACTCTTTTCAATTATTGCATATTTATAACTTTATATTTATGATTTATCTTTCAATATTCCTCTAAATTCACACCCCTAAAATTCTTTAATTTTTCTTCTAATATATGTCATTTTTTTAGCTATAACTTCAATCGTCCACAGAATAGCTTTATAATTTTTAATCCATTGCAATATAACCGAACATACAGTTACTTCTGAATAAAATTGAATAAATACATGATAAAAGGGATACATTTTTAAAAATGGTCATAATTTCATAATTTAAATAAATCTAAAATTTTATTCCATAAATAAAAATTGAAAAAATATTTAAAAAGTATTTATTAATACAGATTATTTTTTATGAATGTTGTAAATAATTTCCAAGCTATATTTTTCTTAAAAAAAAAAAGTAGTTAAGTGAAAAATAAATAAATGCATAAATTTGTTGACATACATAAACGTCTTGCAAATCATTTTTTATTGTCACAATAATAAAAAAACAGCATTAATATATATATATATATATATATATATATTAATGCTATTTATATATATATATATATATATATATATATATATATATATATATTTCTCTTATCAATAAATTTACCATTAACAACAATTTTTATTCATGATTTCCTGAACGATGAGAAATTTAATTTACAAGCAATGATCTTTTTTGTAAAGCAATTTTTGTTCCAAATTTAATAAAATCTACAAGTTTAATAACTAAAAAATAATATAATAAAAATACTTTAAGTCATTTAATACAGTAGCAGCGTGACAGGCTCAAAGAATTAAAATTCCTGGACAAAAACTGAAATAGCCATTAATAGATTTCAAATATCATCTGATTTTCCAAACAACTAAACATTCATTTGTTATTTTATTTGATAAACTTATTCTGTTATTCGGAATATTTGTTATTAGAAATTTATGTATATGTTTAATTATTTTCATAATAGCAACCTTACAGTAAATAATAAAAATTTCTGCTTAATATTTTATATATTATATATATAAAAAATTAAAAGCTTGAAGATAGACTGGGTTACTTTTGAAGTTTGAATTATTTTAATTATTTTATTGATAGCATGCAGTAGATATGTCTGCCTATTCCTTGTATATGTATTGAATGAATTATGTCCTGTACATGATGGGTCATATTGACCTTAGGTCAACATGGGTGTGACAAGAATATCAGCCTCAGGGTGGTCTTTGAGTTTTCCATCATCAGATTTTCAATTGGATAAATTGTTGAAGAGTTGGAGGATGGAGTAGATTGAAACCTGTCCATTAAAGTATGAGGATTGGCTATCTTAATATATATATATATATATATATATATATATATATATATATATATATATATACATATATATATATATATATAATATTATATATATATATATATATATATATTGTAACATCTGCCTTCTTCCCTTATTTCACTTTATTAGATTTATAAATGCCCAGGCACCAATTCTATACAAGATAGAATAAAATTTATAATTGTAATTGTTTTTAAGTTATTTAAAAGATTCTTATACTATAATTATTATATGGATTAGCTCAGTTGAGGTTATAAGATATGGTATTCATATAGGATGCAAATAAGGATGATAAAAACATATATAAACAATAATTCTGTAATGTTAATTTAAATATGTTCTAAGCATTTATTCAATAATAAAACTGTTGCAAAATTGAAAATTATTACATTTATTACAGTATAGACAATGATGAGGATTGGGTATCTTTTTATTCACATCACCACCTATTCTAAGCAAAGTAGAATATATTATTAGCACTGTAATATGGTGATTTATCATCTCCAGACAGATTAAATAAATTGAATTCTACTGGCAAATCTATATATCTTATTGCTATATTATGTTGAGCATATGTGTGTGTGGAAATGGACAATCAAATGCACATAACAAAACAAATAATATCGAATATTACTTCTATAAAACATTTATTGAAAATCAAAGACAAAATAAATATAAAAAAAATATTATTTTATGCACCTTGCTAACCAATTACATTTCTCTTATAGTAAAACCAAAATTGACTAATATTTAATATATGAATCATATATTTTCGAATATGTGCATTTTTATAACATTGTAAATATAATGTATTTCTAAAACATATTTTTATTAGATTATTTATAAAATACATAGTGCAACAAATTAATCATTTTTTCTATATGTATTATAAACATTAATAAAACACTTATCTGTTCTAATCAGTGTATATCATCTAACATTAACTATACCAAATTGAAGAAAGGAGGGGGAAAAACAATAACCAAATACTTACACCTATATACGTGAGGGTTAAATAATATCTGCAAACTCAAACTAAATAATATAATCATCCCTCAACCATTTCTACCTCCAAATACATTTAATACACTTCCTACATAAACAAACTTATAACAGACAAGGTTTTAATTCTTTATTTTTTTTAAATAAACTTCATTAATGAAATTGAGGCATAATAAATACAATTTTTTTAAAAAATAATATTTTATAGCATCACGCACATACTCAAATATATAATCACCTATAATATGATTTGTAGATCATATAAAATAATAGATTATCATATTATAATAATAAGAAGTTACAACTGTACTTATAATAAAACATAGTGAGGGCTCATGCCATAATTGAGATGTATTGGGCTCTAAAATAATAATCAGACACTAAATGAATTATTAAATAATAATTTATTGTATATTTTTTATTACATACATTGCTTGTTAAGTAGATCATTTTGAATATAAATGTACTATTTTTAAAATCTCTGATGTGAAAATTAATTGTTAAGATCATAATCAGAGTCCATTGTGACAATGTAAAATTCTCAACATTCTTATATTCTTTAAATATCTAGACCTTTCTTAATATTATCACTGCTTATAATATTCAAAGGAAAAGCATTGAAAACCTACAAATGTCATATGTCAAAAACCAAACATCATTGTGATATTGCATATTTTAATTCTTATGTAGTCTATCTATCAAATTTCCTTACATTAAAAAGTGAAAAATTAGTAGAGATTAATCATAAATCTTAATGACCACTCATATAATAACTGATTCCTCAAAATTTCGAATCCTATTTAATCATGAAGTGATATTTTTCTCATAAAGCAATTATTTCCATAAAGTACATGACAATAACATATTAATATACTTAATGAGTATCAAGATAATTTTTTGCTTTTTTCTTATTAAAATAGTCACAATTTTGGGATCTCATTATAACTTAATCTCTAAATTATTATGAAAAAAAGCATAAAGCATGTTTCTAAGTTGGGAATATTAGTCTTTTCTTTCACAATCTAGGATGTTTATTAGTTGTTGTTTTTTTCAAGCAAAAATTTGTTGTCTGTTTGTTGAAAATGACTTGGAACATTTTATATTACTGGATATTTCCATGAAAAATAAATGAATACTTTTCTATCCTTATTTACACACACACATACACACACACACACACACACACACATATATATATATATATATATATATATATATATATATATATATATATATATATATATATAAATTATAATTGAAATAATAAATTTAACGGTTTACAAACAATTACAAACAAACCTTAAAACTGCAGAAGTACTTTCGGTTAATTTCTTAAACCTGCCTCAACTGCCATTAAATTCAAAAACAAAAGTGGAAGAAAACATCATCAATTCAAATTCCACAAGTTGAGGCAGATTTACGAAATTAACTGAAACTACATCTGCGGATTTAAGGATTGTTTGTAATTGTTTGTAAACCGTTAAATGTATTATTTCAATTATAATTACAATTTTGTTTTTAATTAGTGGACATTTTATTATATATATTCAACATAAATAATGCATACATGTTTATTAAGAAAAACTTGTTTATTGCTTTAAATAAAAATAATAAATACATCAACATAGTATGCTGCACATGGTTTTGTCTAACTGGTAGTAATATTCAGAACTATAATTTTTCAAGAGGATTGTGAAATGTATAGAAGAATCACAAAATTTGTCATTCATATAAAATTTTATTATAAGATGTAAATTAATTTATTTAAATGAGTGATTTTTTGATTGCTCAATTCTTTCTTGTTGATTGCATTTATAATGTTGGCAATGTGCCCAGGCCATTTTAACTTTGCATTTAGCATCATTTCTGTGAGAGAAGGTAATATTGACAGATGTGGGTTCAAATCTGTATCTATGTTTAGATTCATGTTTGAGAAATTATACAGATATTAAATTATTTTTCTCAAACACAAGTCTAAATGTAGTCACAACTTTGAATCCACATATTTCAGTATTGTCTGCGACAAAAGAAATATATGGTAAATGCAAAGTTAAAAAGGCCTGTCACATTACCAATAATAAGAAAGAAATCTGCACCACCACCCCTATTAACAAAGTCACCCATTTAAAGAAATTCATTTTCATCTTATAATCAAATATGTGATTCTTCTATAAATCTTACAATCCTCAGGGATAATTATAGTTATGAGTATGTCCCATTTATTTGAAAGCATGCATACTCAGTATACTATGTTGATGCATTGAACATTTTTATTTTTAAAAATATTAAAGAAGCTTTTCTTAGTATTCATGTTGTATGTATTATTGATTACATTTTTCCAATAAAAGTTTAAATATATTGAAATTACACAAACATATATATATATATATATATATATATATATATATATATGTATATATATATATATATATATAGTCCACATTATAATATTTTAAAATAAATATGTAACTATGTGTAAACAATTGTAACCACATTTTTAATGTCCTAAAATTTATTGTTATCTGATGATCAAAAATCTCATTTTACAGCCTAGTCAACTCTATTAGCATTATTTTTTTAACAGAAAACTGCAAATTTAATTTTAGCTTCTATTTTATAAAAACCTAGAACAATTTAACATTTACCTGATACATTATCTGTGAAAGTTTGTGCTATGCATATATTTCAATAGTGTATCCATTGTAAATTCAGATTATTTAAGGTTTTCTTGTTCATTCCCCAGTTGATATGTATGAACCACCAACACTATGCTTGAAATATATTTAGAAATTGTAATGACATTTTATTGAAATCTTGATGCCAATAAAATTGTAACTTTACTGCATAAAAAACTTTCAAAAATTACTTATCCAAATAATTATTATTACAATATAAATTTTAGAGATGAAATAACTAATATTTGTTAAAATATGCAATAATACTAGCAAGTTATTCCATTTACTGTATCTTTTAGGCATTTATTAGAAACTTATATAATCAATAATTATCATATAGCTTCTCTAGACTAAGTTATACATAGTACACATATTTAGTAAAAAAACAGAATATGCAGTCAAAATGTAGTAATCATTTTTACTACATACATTAAACTCTCCATACTAACAATATAAAATCAAACACTCTGGTGCTGTGATTAAATCATTGAGTGATTTTGAATGTATTGTTTAGAAATGACAGCTGACATCAAATAAATCATTTCATACTATTCTGTATTTACTTCAATTTTTGTAATAGGAACAGAATTGATTACATTCATTAGACTCCAGAATTATGTATTATATATCTGCATTTTTAAATTATCACTTGAATATCAAATAACATTAAAACTTATTTGCAATTGGATATTGAAAAAACAGTTATCACATATTTTAGTATAAAAATTATTTTATAAATTACACATAAGCAGATTATTTGAAAATACATAAGCTGAAGTTTATTTTCAAATATGTCAATTAATAGCTTTCTCATAATCAAAATGAAATGTTGGAACATTTATTATGAGAATTTTTATATCAAAGTAAAAGAAATAAAAAGCAGATGAATATATGTTTGAAGAATTTTGCTACTTTTTTGCTGTGTAATTCTAGTTAGCAAAAGCAGACTTAGGTATGCAGAAGATTGAATGGTGGTTTAGCATTATTGATCCTGGGCTTGTTGAAAATTGGTTTATAGTTTGACATTACTACCTGTAGTAAATAAATGTTATGTTATTCTTTATAGATGTTCCACAAAATAAAAGGATTACTTCCATTAATTTAAAATAAATATTTTAGTGTGAGGTTAGTCAAGTGACCTTTATAATTGTTTATTTTTGATATGTTTTCCAATATATTATTTGTTTGAAATGCAATATCATTTAGGATCATAACTTTCACTGTCTTAATTGTAGTTTGCCAAAGTATAATTTTTGTTTAGGATAACTTAAATATTTACAAATGAGAAGGGTTAATGATTTTAGCATTATAAAAAATATTAAGTGAAATGTACATTATTGTATCTCTGCATCTATTAATCTATACATACATCTGGCATCTATCTAACAATATGTTTGACTTTCTATCCAACTCCCTCCCCATATTTTCTTCTGTCTACTTATCTACTTCATCATCCTTCTATTTTTGTATCTATATATGTCTACCAAACCATCAGTCATGCCTAA
Organism: Epiperipatus broadwayi; assembly: GCA_028023455.1. Taxonomy (NCBI): domain Eukaryota; kingdom Metazoa; phylum Onychophora; class Udeonychophora; order Euonychophora; family Peripatidae; genus Epiperipatus; species Epiperipatus broadwayi. Next base: position 563,288 of record JAQFVV010000016.1, read on the forward strand.
ACACCTATTTACTCATTCCTCCACACATCCATCTATCTATCTATCTATCTGTTGGTCTGTCTATATATATGCTTATCAACTATTATTTTCCTACTTTCTCATTCATCCATGTATATATATATATATATATATATATATATATATATATATATATATATATATATATATATATATATATATATATATATATATTTATCTATGCATATATCCAACCACTTATCCAATTCTATCTATCTATTTATTTATCTATCTATCTATCTATCTTTCTATCTATCTATCTATCTATCTATCTATCTATCTATCTATCTATCTATCTATCTATCTATCTATCTATTTACCTACCTATCAATTTACAAATATAAATATTTTCTAAAGTTTGCAAGTCCTTCATTGATATATATATATATATATATATATATATATATATATATATATATATATATATATATATATATATATAAACATTACAAGCATAAAGCTAAACTAGTCAATATAAAATCAAAACTACCCCAAATGCAAATTAAACCAGACCAGCATAAAAATAATATTAAAACACAACCTAAGGTTTCACTGCTACAAGCAGACTTCTCAAGTGTAAAGAACTACAAAAACTACACAATATATATATATATATTGTGTAGTTATAAAGAACTACAAAAACTACACAATATATATATAATATTAAAAATTTCCCATCCACCCTTAATATTAAAAGAACTCTTAAATAAGTTAATTGCTTCAGAATAATAAATTTTCAATAATAAAGACTCTTTTCTTCTTTTGATTTTATTTCTCTCAAAGAAGACAACCTTAGCTTCATCAAAATCAATAGTGTGGCCTGTATCTTTTTCATGGACATACAAAGCAGAACTAAAATTATTATTAAAAAATTATTATTAAAAAGAATTGTTTATATGTAAAATTATTTGTCCGATATGTTGATGATTGTTTATTTGTAGTTGAGAATGATAAATTGAAGGAATTTGTAAATGAGTTTAATTGTTTTGATCTTTCTATAAAATTTGTGTTAGAAGGAGTGAGGTCAGATTTTGGTAAGTTAAAATTTTTAGATCTTTTGGTGATTAGAAATGTAGAAACTAATTGTTTATTGTGCAGTCATTTAGTTAAAAGTAAAGAATTAAGATCTATAATTAAACCTGATAGCTATCAGTCTGTATCTCATAAAGTAGCTGCTTTAAGGAATTATTGTCATAGGAATATTAAATTAAATAAATCTAGTGGGGTAGCTTTGTTTCAGAAATATCAATTTTATAAAAATTACTTGAGTATTGGATACTCTGATAAATTTGTTAAAAGTATTTTATTTAATAGTAATATTTGTAAGGATGTAAAGGTTAAAGAAAATAGGATTTTATTACTTTGTCATTTAAATTGTCTTCTTATAAAATTGTGTGTAGAAATAGTAAATTGTTTGGAAATAAGAAAATTTCTTGGAAAAGGGGTGTTACATTGAATAATTTATTAAATAATACAAAAGAAGTTTTTGATAGAAAGACTATTCCTGGTGTAATATATTTTATTCCTTGTTTATTTTGTAAGAAGATTTACATAGGTCAGAGTAGTTTGAGTTTAAATGAAAGAATAAAGGTTCATAAAAGTAGACTTAAAAATAGATATCTTAGTTCTGCTTTGTATGTCCATGAAAAAGATACAGGCCACACTATTGATTTTGGTGAATCTAAGGTTGTCTTCTTTGAGAAAAATGAAATCAAAAGAAGAATTAAAGGGTCTTTATTATTGAAAATTTATTATTCTGAAGCAATTAACTTATTTAAGAGTTCTTTTAATATTAAGGGTGGATGGGAAGTCAATGGATTTGTGGGTAGTTTTTAATATTATATATATTGTGTAGTTTTTGTAGTTCTTTACACTTGCAAAGTCTGTTTGTAGCAGTGAAACCTTAGGTTGTGTTTTAATATTATTTTTATGCTGGTCTGGTTTAATTTTGAATTTGGGGTAGTTTTGATTATATATATATATATATATATATATATATATATATATATATATATATATATATATATAAAATTTATTTTGTAAAAATCAAAGCTTATGGCTGAGTTTTTAAAATTGTTACATGTATAAACTATAAATAAACATTGATAACGATATGTGTGACAGGTGTATGTGTGTATAAATATTTATACAGTATTTGAAGTTACAAAATTGAAATTAGGTTTAATTAAATATATGGATGTTATTTTAAGTTTCTTAAATCGCAAAAGCATTTTTAGGAGAGGAAAAAATCAATTTATGAGCAATTTCTTTATTTTTTAAATATAAAAAAGTAATTTAATTTTTTAGCAAACCATTTTTCATTTTAATATTCTTTTGTATTCAAGTACTCACTTCTAACAAAATAAAATAAATTGATTTTACTTATTAATTTTTAATTCAATTTTAATTTTTTAAAACTAAATTGTGATGGTTGATTATAGACCACATATCATCTGTACTTCGAAGTGAAATGACTCAAAATTAATAAAATTCAGACAGGACTGGGTCACGACAAAACTCATTATTGAAATATTTTCGATTTGATAGATTTTTTTTTCAATACATGAAATAGCTTTGTGAAATTACTAATAATGTACAGATGATGTCTGCACTAAAAATTCACTTGACAAATTAAATTTATTGAATAAAAAAATGAAGGTTGTTAAAAATAAAATATTAAAATATACAGAAAATTAAAGCTCAGAATATAAGCTGAAATTAATTACAATCTAAGACTATTTTTTTTATTTACCAATCATTCGCAACCACATTCACTTATTGATTTTTAAAAAATAAAAATAGTTAAAATAGGAAAATATTTTAAAAAATAAAAAATACGAACAAATAACTTCTTATTAGTCTTATGTAAGGTTATTGGTAATATTTTACAAAAATAAAACAAGATATCAGTAATGACTAATTTCACTGCTTAGGATTAAATTTAAATATTAACGTTTTTTTTTTTTAAATTCAAGTTTAATGCTAGAATAAAATTGGTTTAAAAATTGCACATATAGCTTAACATAAATCGTAATCAAATGTTATTTCTTAATCATAGTAACCGATTGCTTACATTGGTCTAACTATTCTTGAGAAAATAATATATATATGGTATTCAAGATATTTTTTGGATATTCAGAAAATAATATATATATGGTATTCAAGATATTTTTTGGAATTCAGTTTAAGACAGCAATTACACAATTATTACCTTCATTTTCATGCCATATACAACACATCAGCATTATTCAGCTATATATATATGTATATATATATATATATATATACATATATATATATATATATATATATATATATATATATATATGCACATATTGTAATAATATATAAAAAAAGGGAGAATATGATATGTTGCAAATAAACATTACCTATAATATTATTTATCATAGCTTTCAACTAAGTGTGATAAAAACAATGAATTGTCCATCAACAGATGTCATATATAAAGGTTCAGAAAAAAATGTAAGAAGAAAAAAGAAATCACCATGAAGATGTCAATATGATAATAAAAAATAAGCAAAAGATCTAGCTAGACATAAATAATCAAATTATCTACAGATAAAATATAATTAAATATAAGTACTAATACAATAAACATCAGTCAAACAGATCAACAGCAGTGAACTAATCAACAATAATCCTTTGTGGCAGATTTTTTAAAAAAAAAAACATACAATAAAATTTGGAGCTAATAATCAAACAAATTACAAACTTAGGGCATAATACAATAAATAAAACAATCATCAGTATTTCTTGCTTCTTATATGATTATAAGTGCTATAAAAATAATCATATATCAAAATTTACTAGGATCACTATATTAATGCTTGTCAACATTAATTCACAATCGATTTGACATAATAGGTTTATTGATCACCACTGAATTACTAATCATTATAAAAGATATTAAATTTTAAGGGGATAGACACCAGAAATATTAATTATAATTATATAGCACTGTATTAGTAACAGCTGATTGCATCTTACTAAAAAAAATGAAATAACCTAAGATTTTAGATTTTTTTAATGACCTAAAACTATATTTAAAAACATTTACAGATATAATTTGAAAGTTTTAAGATATTTAATATTTTTTTTATTTTGTGAATAATTAATGATAGAAAGGGGGTGGCTTGCCACAGAAATTGTCAGTTTAGTTCAAGTTGATCCAGGTTTGTTTTGTTTATTTGCAGAACAGTATTGAAATTTGTTTAGGTAATTTAATGGCTTATTTGCTTTAATACTTCAGTCCATAGTGTAAATAGAACAATATGTTTGAGTCATCATCATAGAAACTTTCATTTCAGTTAGATTGATTTAGTACCTGTAGTGCAGCATTTATAAATGTGCATATATGCTTGTGTCATCTTTCTGTTTCATTTTTCATTCACGTACTTCATTATACTACTAAATATAATGTCTCAAAGCAAAATATTTGATTTTATAACCAATAGTCTGGATAACCAGCTTAAACACAATGTAAATGAATTAATAGATAACTGGACCAGTGAATTATCAAACAACAAATACATTATTAAATATTTTATTTGTTAATTTTTTTTTATTTTGTTACTTTGGAAATACAGAATATTTTATTCTTGGTTCAGTTTAATATTTTTTTCAGACAAAATATTTTTTCTTTCCTTTCATTTTCATGATAGCATTCTTGCATATTTTGAAACTAATTAGGTCAGTACAATGGACAGTCCAAACTTTTGAATAACCTTGGATTGCTGGAAGAATAGATGCTTGGGTAATAATCTGGTATAAAGGGGGAATATTTTCACAAAAAGTTGGCATTGCTTTTCTGAATTCAACAATTTTCTCTCCAAAAAAGGTTTTTAATAGTACATTTTTGTTTCTACAAGTTGGTTCTTCCATGGTCCAAACTTAAAAGTAAAACTTCTATTGATTTTCTGGATAAAAACAGATCAGAAATTCTACTGAGTAAAATAAAAAAGTAATATGCAGACCTAATACAATGATGGTAATAAGGTATATCTACCTACTTGTAATTAACTAATCTAAATTTAAAATCATCATTTTTGAGATGTGTATGTGTATCTATATTATAAATCTGTTTTGCCTAACTTTAATTTATAATATTAAAGAAATAATTGAAATGCATGTTTATATGTCAAATCAACTTTGTCTAAATTTTATCTCTAACATTAAGGAAGCAATTGAAATGTATGCCTATATTATAAGTTTGATTTACCTAGATTTAATTTTTAACATTAAGAAAATATATGACCTGTGTGGATTTTGTTACTATTCTTGAAGTTTTATGTTGAACTTTTTCATAAAACATTTCAGAGTCTCTTTTTTGATAATATTTCCTAACTATAAAAGAATAAAAATTAAATGGAAGGATTTATGGGGATAATTTATTATAACCTGCTTTATTATTACTATTGACAAAAATATATACTTAACCATTAGTATCTGGAAATAGGAAACTAAATGTTAGACTTATAATTAATGCATTATTAACTTATCTCTAAATATGCTAATAAATGAACGAGTGGAAGGGCATGAAATTGGATATGATTTTTTTTATTTTATTGTTCTCCTCATTTACATTATTCATTTTTTACTATTAACGTATATTATTAATAAACTTATATAAATTTAAATGGATTTTATGAACTGATTTATTATCTGCCTTTTGAATAACTTTTGAAAATTTGGAAAGAATGCTTAACAAGTTTAATGAATTAAATAATAAATTGTTCTTCAACTTATGCAGTATTAGAAATTTATGCCCATAATGAAGATTTTCATATGTGATATTGCTAGTGGCTTCAATAGCTGTCATTAAAAAATTTGAAATACTGTCCAATTGAATCCAATTAGCATTTTATTTATCTCCCTGCAGGACATTTGTTATGTGTATCCATATTTATGATTATAAAAATCATCATCATCATTTTTGTACAAGACTAAGATGTGTCATCTACAAACTATAAATGAACTTTTTGTTCCAGCTAAAAAAACTTTAATGATTATTATTATTTTGTTAGCTTTTGATAGATATGTAGATTAATTATTTGTCTTATTATTTTTTTATTTCATTATTATTTCTCTCTTCAAGAACATCTTGCAAAAGTATAATATGGAGAAATATACTGGGTAATTAGTGGTTGTTTTAACATATTTTGTTGTGTACATGTATTCCTAAATGTGAGGTACCAGTAGAAATATCTGTTAGTATTTTAAGAGTTAACAGCTCATTTTTGAGAAGAGGTGGTTACATAAAATTTATTGTTTATCTTTATGTTTTTAAGAAGTTATGAGGTTTATTTCTTAATTATTTTAATCCAGATTTAAAGATTTGTTGTTTATCTCAAAGCAGACATTTTGTTTCAATTTGTGGACTAATGCCAAATACACAAAATAGTTATTTTATCTTGCTTATATAATAATAATTATTATATTTCCAAGTTAAAATATTACACTTGTCAGAAATGAGAGATTCATTCATTATTTCTTTTATATCTTATTAATTAATATTGTTACAGTGTTTCTTATCAAATGTGATTTCAAATTATTTATGTGTTATTATGTGTATATACCTGTCTGTTATTTGATTCAGTTATGTTATTGGTGAATTGAAAATAGAAATTATTTAATTTCCATCAGTTTCAAATGATGAAATGTGTCAAAAGGAATTGGAAAGATTAATGGGTTTATTTAAGAGTTAGTTTATTATTTTTTATGCTTATATTGAAATGTATCTAGTGGCTATGTAGATGTAATTGTTTATGCTATATATTGTATTGTCAGGAATTGAGAAAACCCTTACTTTATTAAAATATTTGTCATGAGTGGATTATATATTGCATTGTCAGTGATTGAGAGAGCTCTCCCTTAGTTTGATGAAATATTTGTAAGAAGTAGATTATGTTTCCAGATTAAGTAGTTGTATTTTATAATAATTATAGTATTTGAAGTAATGTATTTCCCTTATTTTTTGGTGATGAGACCATCTCCACCCCACTTTTTTTAAACCTCAGAATTAAACTAGGGAGTTACTGTAATTTGATTATTTAATGAATTAGAGTTAAGCAAGTTGTTTCATTCCTCATGTATTTATGTGGAATGCTTTCCCATCATTTATTCAGAGCCAAGTGTAAGATAGTTTGCTGATAAGAAAAGAAAAATAAAGGTAGAATTGATTTATCTCACAGAACAGCTGAAGTAGAATTAGTGTTAAGCCTTGAATTTGCCATGGCTTCATCTGTATTAGGACATTTTATTTTTTGGTCTCATAAGTAAACCGATTGAATTTAGTTGTATTAATTATTTTATAGCAGGGAGCATAATTCAGACACCTGCATAAAATATTATTAATTTGGAAGGGATGGAGAAAATCCATCATTAATGTGTAACTCTTTAATTATTATTTCAAATCATATCATATTAATTATTTAGGTTTTATACCATCAACTCTCATAATGTTTCACCCTCATTTTGAATGAGAAAGCAAAAGAAAACAAAGTGTAGCTAATTAATAGAATTATTCATTTGAAGTATGTAGGATAGCTTCACCTCTTACTCATAGATTTAAACCCCTCTCATATTATTATTATGTGCATTTGAAGTAAAAATGCCAAGAACTTTAGTTTAAGAATTTATACATTTGGTGCCAAGGTCTTAGAGTTTCCTTTTCATAAGCATATCAGGATTGATTGATAGCTTGAGTGTATTGAAAATAAAATACAAAAATAATTTTATGCTTAATCATTTTGGTGTTATGTTTAAATTAGCTTTCCTTTTCCATAAAGATATCAGAATTGACTGGTAAATTATGTGTATTTGAAGTAAAAATGTCAAGAAGTTAATTTCATGATTAGTTATCTTAGTATAGTATTCTAATGTTTCATTTCCATAAGCTTAACAGAATTGACTAATACTTTGAGTATATTTTGTAGGTAAAATATGAAGAATTTTAGTTTAATGTTTTGCTATTTTAGTACTAGTATTATAATGTTTCTTTCCATAAGCTTATCAGAATGAACTGATAGCTAGGATATGTTGAAATAAAATACAGAAAGTTTATTTTATGTCAATTATTTTAATGTAGACTATTTAATGATTGATGTTGAAATTATTACAAAACATTTACATGCATAAACTACAAAACCAAATGTTTATTTGATCATCTTGTAATAAATGTTTTATTTATTTAAAAGCTTTGTTCAGAATTTTTCTTTAACATGCATTCATAGTCTATATTTCCACACATGTACGCACACTTACACATCCAATATCATATCATTGCACTTTTCCATAAGTTAATGATGAACAAGTTCAGACCTGATGATGTTGCTTTGCTTGATCCAAACACCATATGAAATGTTTGATTATTTAATGATTTTCTGAAAATTTCATTACTCAGTTATTATTTAGACGATGAATTGAAATCAAAATACACCGATTTCTTTCATTATCTAACTACATTTTTATTAGGATAATGCTTAATTTCTACCATTACTTTTATAATAGTAATTAGTAGTTGTTGGAAATTATAGATTTAAAATTAAGCCATGCAATAAATTAATCCCTGAGATATTCCCTTATTATGTAGATAAGTCTTTAATTCAGTTGCTTAGTTTAAATTACTGTACAATTAAAAGTTAATAATGTTATATTTTATTTTGTAGGTAATTCTAACTTATTATACAGTAGAGTTAATCAGTATTACATCTATATTTTATTATTTTAATTCTATCACACAGTAGAGGTTGTTCAATGCATTTGGACAATGGGAGGAGATGAGGTTAACTATAATTTTAAATTTAAATGGTAGAACTTTACTAATTTTAATTGTTTATTTATTTTAAAACTTAATAGATGTTTTGTTCCTATTAATCATAATGTTTCCTCCCATATCTAGTATACATTTTACACCTTATAGGTCTCTGTAGTTCCCAATTGAGCTAAGCTAAGGTAGGACTGCATTTTAAGAGTCTCATTCAAATTTTAATTAGTTAATTAATTAACTAATAATAATAATAATAATAATAATAATAATAATAATAATAATAATAATAATAATAATAATAATAATAATAATAATAATAATAATAATGATGATGATGATGATGATGATGATGATGATGATGATGATGTCTGCAAAATACTCTTTAATACAAATATATTATTTTGATTATTTACAATTATCAGAAAATATTTCAATACTGACAATAAAACTGTACATGCAATATTACTTTAATTGTAGTCTAAAGATTTATAAAAATTGTAAGTTTTCATAAAGATTATATATATAAGTGCAAATATTAAAAATAATCCAAACATTAATTTTCCAATATTAATGTCATTTAATAATTGATGAACAGTTACTGTATTTAAATGTGTGTGTGTACACATGTAGATATGAACACATACTTTTTGCATTTCAACAAAAATATTTCATTCAATAAAACTAAACGTCAGTAATATTCAATTTTAATCATATTTACTCTCTCAAACCAAGATGTTTCATATTGGCCTTTATAAATCAGAATTTATGTTAAAGATAAGATGGCCACTCTTACCTTTATAATGTTCTACTTGTGTTTGGGTTTGAGAGTTTTCTGAACTCAACACAACAACTTTGGGCTTATATAAATTATTATGATGCACACGTAAAAAGATGAAATTATTTCTATTTAATTAATCATATTTAAATAGTGATTGTTATATGTAATACATGCACATATATAAAAATATTTCAATCATTAATTCTAAATATTATTTCACCATTAAATAATATTATTTTTTCAATCTAGTTACATTAAAGTACAAATATATAAAATCAATCTAAAATCTGATTTTTTGTATATGGTTTGTAACGTTATGAATAACATAACAAAATATAAATAAAATATCTCCAGATTTTATATTCCCTGAAGGCTTTTAAACTTGTTCATTCCATTAGTCAGCCACTTTTATATTCTATTCCTAATAGTTAAGTAATTTGTTTTATTCGAAAGCTGTTTACTTTTATCACAAATTGATATTGTACGGATGTCAAATACTTTTGGGGGTAATAAACAGAAACAGATTTTATTAATAGAAGGCTTAGTGGTTGAAATAATATGTCAATGGTGATATATATTTTACTCACTTCATATTTTTTTCATCTCTTCTTCAAACATATGTAAAATATTATTAGCAGCATGAAGCAACATATTCAGGTTTTGATTGTACCTCTAATCATATGCAATAACAAGATTCTATTATTAATTGCTTTATACATTTTTACCATAGCTCAATGTGTTACAAATGCAATCTATCAATAGGCTGGATTCTTAGAATACATTGTAAGTAACTTACAATGTACATGAGAAGCCAGCTTATTGATAGATTCCATTTGTGACACATAATAAGTCTTTGTTATGAGAGACATTAGATAAATGCTGAAAGTTTTCAATTCAGTTCAATATTCAACTTCACACACGTAACCTTTTCATCTGAGAACTATTATATTACTTGTAATAATATTTACTACTAATATCAATAGTATTCAGATGGAGAAGATTAATAAATTAACTAAAATACTTCTGTGAATTATAGCTATTTATTAAATATATTATTATTGTTATAATTCATTATTTTTATCTATATATGTGAAGTATGTTAGTGGTGTATCTAGAGATTAATTATTAATTGTATAAGCAAAATGAATTTATTATAATTTTTGAGATCAATGCTGTTATATTTTCATTTTTTTCTTTACACCTCTAGATTCAAATCAATGTTAAATCATAAATTCATGCTATTACAATATAGTTATACCATAATCAAAAGAAAATGAAAGAAATAAAAACTTGATTCATACATTTTTATTATATAAAAATATTTCATTCACCCTTGTAAATAAAAAATAATAATTATATAATGAAAAAACCATTAATAACTAAGTATTAACACTTAAATTATTAGAAATGTAAAATTAATATAAATACATATTCTTTTTTTCATGTGTCAATGTATTGGCCAGGAAGCAAACCCACAAACCCAGGAAAAGTTATTGTAAGGCGGCTGTGCTGATCACTTGACCAACAATTCTTGGCACATATTCTTTCAAGTAAATTGAAAGAAAAATACAATTAGAAAAATTATAATAATGATTATTTTAAGTATCTCACAAATGCAGTTTGTTTAATATGAGGTACATATTTTAATGATATTCAATATACTTTATAATTTTTGGTTTAATTATAATAATAATAATAATAATAATAATAATAATAATAATAATAATAATAATAATAATAATAATAATAATATGGAAAATAAAGTAGTTTATATAATATATAAGGGTTTGAACTCAGACTTTTGCATGACCTCAACCATCCATGTTATCTCATGCTACTTATACACTTGATCACATACAGTGGTATGAGATAGCATGGATGGTTGAGAGTCATGTGAAAGTCTGAATATAAACCCCCTTTATATTACATATAAAAATACAGGTATAAAAAGGCTTGTAATGTAGAAAAAAATCATATTTCAAAGTAGTTTATAGTTTTAGATCTTACTTAGAGAGTTTGTATACGTAGTTTTCAGACAGATAAAAATGGAAAAGGTGATGTGTGTTTAGTCACATTTAAGTTTTTATATAGAAGATGGTCACTAATAAATTTGAATTGTGAAAAAACTAACATTTGCCCTATAATGCTATTTCTAATAACAAATCGTTTTACAATCAGGTAAAAAGAAAATAATATATCAATAATAATATGGCAATACGCACAGAGAGTTTTTCCTGTTTTTATAATATATCATGATTTATTTCCCTTGTTCCAATTTGGCCAAAGTTTTTTATTAAATCTGCCTACAATTATTTATCAGTAAAAGATGTATATTTTTATGAAAAGCAATGTTTAATAAAAATTAAGTAAAATCAGACATTAAGTGACATTTTCTAATTGTTATTAAGCAAAAACTAAACATTGCTGTCTAAAAGAAACTTATTTTCTTGAATTATAGTTTTGATATTTTTGATAGTTGTATTCAATTCAGCAACAATAAAAAATATTCATCCATTCAATGTTTCCACAAAAAATATGCATAGTACATTTATATTCTATTTGCTTTTTTTCCAAAATTTAAATACAGTTAATCAAAAGGAATATAATTTTCATTAGAAAATATATTCAATATTATTTTAAACAATTTTTCAGTTTTTTTTTCATAATTGATTCATTTGTATTGAATCAATGTAATTTCTTCATAATCTTTGCATTTAATTAATTTCTTGAATAATGTCTGTCTCAATAGTATTTTCACTGCAGCATGTGTGTACATTTTGAATCTTCAATTGTTTTCACATAGGTTTACAGTTGTCATAATCTGTGTTGCTTATTTTTTATTAACTTTGTTACAATATTTGTTATTTTGCACTTACGATTTTTGTTTCAAATTCTGAATATCCTTTATTAGCTTTCACAAATGTATTAACATTATTTGCAAAATTTCAGCATACTATTTTTTGGTGTTATGCATTTTATCTTTTATTTTAAAATTATCTATTATTAATAACTCACACTATTAATTATTAATGTTTTACCATTAAATATATGTGTATTGGATGTATCTTTTTCTTTTATTTTCTTAGAGTTCTCTAATTCTTAACTCCATATTAATAATGTTTCATTTTCTATATGTTATATTTATTTATATCAGTATAGAACTCATTTTTATTCATCAAGTTTTTCATGTATTTCCCTCATTAACATTACTGTCTTTTTATTATCTATTTACTTCATGGTTTATACATTGGTATCATGTATTATATATTAGTATCAATTTTATATATTTACCTATGATATTACTATTGGTCTTTCATTATAAGAATAAAACTTCTGTAGAACAATTATTTATTAGGTATATGTTGAGCACAAATTATATATTAGAATAAAATGCTAGATAACTGTCTGCCTATTGGTTACCCATTATATATAATGAAACAAAAATGCTATAAGTTGATGTGCTAATTAAGTCACATAATAAAGTGGGTATCATTTTACACATTATATATATATATATATATATATATATATATATATATAATGATGTCATATATATATATATATATATATATATATATATATATATATATATTCAAATGACAGCTATATTTAGTGCTGAATTATTAATAAAATAGTTAAAATGAATTTATGATAATTTTTGGTGATGAGCCTGTCAAAACTTTAAGAATTTGTTTACTTATTTAGATGGAAACTCAGTTAAAAGTCATAAACTCATGAATTTTATAATACTTTTTTTTGTAATCAAGTGAAAGTCAGGAGAATCAAAGATTAGGCATGTGAATTTTAATTTAAACAGATAATATAGTATTCACATATATACAAAAAAATAATAAAGAGAATAAAAAATGGAATAACAGGTATGTCCTACAAACACATTAACAAAATTATATATATATATATATATATATATATATATATGAAATACACCCAATGCATATTGTTAGCTGAAAATTCAAATATAAAACATCATTTCACTTCCCTAAATGCTTTCTTCAGCAATAATTTATTCACACAGTAGTGTTGCTGAAAAACATAACGTTTGGAGAATGATTTGACATTATATATATATATATATATATATATATATATATATATATATATATATATATATATATATATATATATATATATATATATATATATATATATATATATATATATATATATATATAATACAAGGAATAAATCCTTTATTACAGCTATTGTTATATATCATTTTGTTGTTAGCAAAGATATTTTATTATATCTACGATTTATATATATATATATATATATATATATATACTCATATACGTTTCCATTACAATATATATAAGTGTGTGTGTGTCTTTTAAAACAATATAACAAAATAATATAAGTGTAGATGGTAAAAACATTAAATCCTGTATAAAAACTTTATTAACAAAACAAATTTTTATCTTTGTATTGAAAAGAATAATTAATTAGACAAAAAAAAATATTGATGACTATGAGCATTTTCATTGCAATATTCCAGATTCATGACAATTAAATGTTACAATAAAACAAAGTTTTTTGTTTAATAATCAAAATTTTTAGAGCATGTTCATTTTCACATTACTAAATTTCTGATTCAAAATGTTATCCATGTTGTATCAGATTGCTATAATTTGTATTTTTCTATCTTTTGATTTAATATATACAATGATAATTTGCTGAAGATGTCAAATTTTGTACACTGTAATATATGAGAGATCTCATTGTGTAACCATTTATTCTGGTGAAATTAAAGATAGTTGTTGATACATCTTATGTTGTATATTTTTCAGTATAAAAGTTCTAAATCTAATTCTCAAGGTAATTTTGTTTTCTTTTATCATGGGTAAATTTTTGGGCATGATTACTGTCATCAAAAAGTTAGCATAGTATAATGAACTAATAATACAAAGGAAAAAATACTCCTGGTATATTCTTTTGAAACACCCTTTAATTGGCTACATGATATCATGGACCACTGATGATAATACTGTCAATTTTGTTTTTCTTCACACTCTTGTGCCTATCTATAGTGCAATTTTTTGTTTAGAATTTATTTGATGGTAGAAACATCAAGTAAAGTATATATTGATTTTTAGTTCAAAAACATTTGTAAAAGTCAGTATTCTAAGAAAAAACTCTTATAAATGAGCTACAATGTCAATGATTGGTAGGTTTTGTTAATATTATTTGAGAAAACTTGCAAAACTACTTTAATCAGCTTACTGTCTTTAATAATGAGCAAAAAATTGATTATTTTTATAATTTATTTAAATATTTATAACTATTACCACAAAATATTTGTGTAGTAATTATTTAAAAATAAAGTATTTATGGTTACACTTACATTTTATTTAATTGTCAGATGCAACCAGCCTTTCAAAGGTTCGAGTTTTTTTTTTAATTGGTTACTTTAACAAATATTTCCAAGATTTAATGTAAATTAAATAAAAGACTTTTAATGTGAGAATTGTATCCTCATCAGAAAGATTATTGTCATGGCAGAATACAAAAATCCCAGGCTTCCATCCTGTTTTTTTTTAATAATTGATTGATTTAACAATTTTTTATGATTACATGTATAATTAACAATACATTTTAATAATATGTAAATAAATTTCTGAATATAATAAATCTAAATTAAAATGTACACATTTAAATATACCTGTTATATTTGACAAAGTGAGTGCATAAATATATTGTAGTGGTAAGTGGTTTGAATCAAGAGCGCATTACATTGGTCGTCAAATTATTCTATCAGAATCACCATAATCATCAAGTCCGAGTTGATGTGGCAAATTATTGTACCAGTAAGTAGTATGGTGGGTGCAAAGAGTTCACTTATAGTGAACTCATATGATGATTGTCAATCATCATCATCCCACAATTATATAACCAAATTATTGTAATAGTATGGATCATAGAAACTATTAAGCAGATGGTGTTATACCATTATCTTTGCATCTATACACAAATACCTGCCCCATTACAATGTAGCTATAATGAACCGTTTGTGTTTTATTATTTGGGATGGGATGATTAATATTCATTTCTTGGAATATCACCTTGTTCCTGCCATTACAAGGTTGACTCCTGGGCCTTCAAGTTAATTTCCGTATAGATGGGAGATTAACCACTAAGCTAACTCATAAAAAGTCATATGCACTGTCATTTATACATATTTTCTCTGCTATATAAATAATTTCTGGTGATAATATCACTCCAATCTTCCTTCAAGAAACCAAAGAGAACCAGACCCTAAATACCTATTTAGTCCCTATAGATTGTTATAAGTACCATATACTTATCTGTATGACCAAGATTTTACATATTATAACTAAAATTACCATATCCATACTTTTATTGTGATTTATAATATATCTTATCTGATGATTACTTCTGAGCAACATTTATAAGAAATTTTTGTATTGTATTGACATCTGATTCATGTTTTCTTCAATATTACTAAATAAAATGTACATCCCCCAAACAATTAATTAATGTAAAATTAATTATAAAATTACTAAACATTGAATGATTAATAATAATAGAAAAATAAAAAAAATGGCAAACATCACAAATCTTTTAATTATGGTATTTAGATACTAATTCACCTAGCTAAATAATTTAGTCACTTGTGACATTCATATAATTAATAAACAAAATCAAAAATGCATATACACATCCCATTTTCCAGAAATACTGTAATGTAACTACTCCCTAATTAATCTATCTTCATCCACAGCTCTGCCTAATTCCTACCTTTACTAATTTAATAATAATAATAATAAAATGTCTCATCTAGTTACAATTATCATTTCATATCTCCCTTTATCATTTTATTTTAGATCTGTCGACTACTACAATACATCTATGTATATACACACATCTTCAAGGGTTTAAATCTTTATATCAGGCAAAAAGTGTTTACATAAATATTTCATTCAAAAAATGATTATCTATTTTAAAACGAAATATATTAAGATACACCAACATATATGTGTACAAGTAAATTTCTATAATACCACTGATAAACAATTGAAATAAAAATAGTAAAAATAAAATAAAAATAGCATGATAATAACATATTATTTAGCAATAACAAAACCCTTAATCGCTAAGACCTATTTTAATATTGAAGAAGACAGAGAGGGGATTTAAAAAATGAAATCTCAATAGTTAATAAAATTTGATTGTATATTATCGATTTCTTGAGTTCTTGCACTTTGTGAAGTACTATTCACCACTTTTAAACAAGAACTATGTATAAGTATATGCATAGATGACACATTGATTATCACACGTGAACTTCCTTGATAATATTCACAGAAAACAAACACAAACGTCCTTTAAAGACACACTGATTATTGCATGCATTTTTTTTTTTGAAATTAGCTTGTCTACTATGTGCAACATGAATGTTAAGATGATAGACAATTTATGGTATAGATATAAACTAGTTGATGTCTAAACTTATTTACAGACAATCCTGAATTTGAATCAGAGTAAACTTTCTTCATGATGTTCCCTTTCTCTGATATTTTCTTTCCCAAAGTGGATGGAGGTATGAGGCATTGAAGACACTGTACTCATCATTTCTTATGTGGTTATCCCTGGATGTGTTTCTCTAGTCTCCCAATCAGAAGTGTGGCTTCTGGAGCTCTTCAACAAAACAATCTAGGGTTTAGCACTGCATATCTTTATAATTTTCCACAATGAAATGTTGGAAATGAGTTGGTGATAAACAGACTCAAAAACAATAATCCTTTGTTTCAGCTTCTCTCTGGTGTTAATTCATTTTTGTTTTACTGACATCATTGATCTCTTAATTACACTAGTGTCTTAATGGTAATATCTGATTAAAGGTATCTATTATCCATTTGGGTGGGATGAAATATTTTTATCTTAGAACTGTCAACATATGTAGATGTTCAAACTAGTTTGGTGGTCAAAAATGATCATTAGCAGTCTCTTTGATTTTACAGGATTTGATAATAAGCTTCTCTCTCTCCCTCTTTCTTTCTCTCTCATTTTTCTTTCTAGACTATTAACATACAGATATAGAAATAATATATAAATTAAAAAAAATACATTACATAGAATTCAAACTTGAAACATTAATTAATCTTCTTCACTTGTATGAAGGCATCTAAGCCATATTATTTACACATGCACATAGGCCCACACACTTCTTAAGAAGTTAATTCCTAATATGTAAATAAATAAATAAATGAATAATCAATCAAACAAGATTGAAATAAACAACTATTAATAATATATTTAAATATTTATCAAACCAGCTTTCATCTCCATTGAGACCTTCTCAAGATATTATATTACACAATTTATATAAACAAATAAAAATATTCACTCCATCTTTTACTTTTTACCCCAAATCATTTTCCTTCTATATTCTATCAATGATTTTCAATGAAAAAAATATATAGATGACTAAATCAAATACCCACAAATAAAATTATATATACTATTTTTTTAATAATTGGGTCTTACCCTAGAATATATTTACTAGAGAGCCCTTTGAATAAAATAATAATAATTTCTTTTTTTCCCCATATCCTCGTGACTAATCATAATAGTACCTAGTTTTTTTTTTTTTAGCTTTATTAAGAGTTAATGTTTATTAATACCAGAATACAAATATCCCAGTCGTTTTTGCAATATTTTTTATTAATATATATAATATTTGTAATATTTTAATGGGTTTCTTTAACATTTTTTAAAGATTTAATATAAATATGTAGTTTTTTTTATTAACCATTTCTAAGTATGTCATTCATCTGAACTAATGGGTAATTGGCAGTTCATAAAAGTATGAAACATCATAAAGTTATCTTATGAATTGAAAATTGTGGCTGTTTATGCAGCTGGATAGGAACTTTAACTGTGAAATATATACTATATCTCAGTAATTAAAACTACTAATATTATTTTTTTCCAGGTGTTATTTAATGGTGAGAATTACTTCCTTTGCATAAATGTAGTAGTCATGAAATTGACATATAACATTGGTCAAACATTCATACATTCCCCAATAAGACAATAGAAAAGTACAAGTTTTATATATGATATTTTATTTTAAAAAATGCAAGGTAAAAAATATTTTTGTAACATATTATTAATTATAAATACAATTGAAATTTTAGAACAAAATTTCATAGCATTACAATAAATAATTTTATTAACAACATTGTATTAATCATACAGTAAGAAAAAAGGTATTGTTTTGAACATGTTATAAATGTGTATTTCAGTGTGTTTTTATTTTTTTCTATATTTCAAAATGTTCACATATAAATATAAAGGATATTTTTATTTGTAAATTTTACTTTTAATATATTAAATGCAATTTATTTATTCATAACAGAAACTAAAGAGTTTAATTAATACCAAATCAAATATTGAGCTATAACTGTAACAAATAGTAAGGGTTGATCCTTGCAACATTGAACAAATGAGAAAAGTGTGGAATTTTGTCATTAAATAATGGTTCATTTTTATATCTAGAGTTGATTTCCGTAAATTAGGTATAGTTCATTGAGAACACATTCATCTTTTAATATTATATAGGGATAATTAATCTGTATAACACATTGTATTTTCTTAAGTAAACATAGCAAGTTATAATAATAAATATTTTAAATAACTTATATGAATTTAACTAAAATCATAAATTAAAGAAAAAATAATAATAATGTAGATCTTAATGAGACATTTCACTTTAGTAATTTATATTTATAACTGACAAATTGTTGATAATGATAGAAAATTTATCCATTAATCTTTTGGAAATTATTTTTCTAAACAAATACTACTGAAGTTCAGTCCATCTATTTTTCTAACTCCAAGTTATAGTTTAGGGCCATTTACAGCAAAATCAGTTGTTTAAAATTATTCCAGTAAATTACTTATATATCAACACAAATTTCTGATTCGTATTTTATATCCAGGATTACAACTGCACTAGTACTGAAAAATATATCCTATGAATATTGTTTTCACTGGATTTGCAGACAAATATATCTAATCTTTTAAATTTTCATCATGAAAATATATGTATGTAAATCAAATAAATACAGAGTATAACCTGTGTTTTGTGAGTAAATTTATTCACTGTTTTCATTTATCTCAAAAATACAACATAAATAATACAGTTTTTTTTCTGGTTACCAGTTTCATATTAGACAAGATAATACAATTTTAAAAAAAAAGCAGATGAGTTTGACATTTATCATTTTGAATAATAAAAATTACTTATTTGTAAATTAAGAAAATTTAAAAAATATATTTAAAACTATTTATCATTACAACAAAAAAAGTTGTTAAAAATTAGTTCCCACAAATTGCATAACAACTAAAAGAAAGAACCAGTCTTATTCCAGAAATAATTCAAGATTCAAATATATACAATGTAGAACTATATTATTTAAAAACCTATAGAACATGAATGTGCCTTTATATATTTTACATAACACAAAAAAAAAGTGTGACTGTAAAAGTTATATTATTTTTCCCCTCATGATTTTTTTTCCCTCAGTAGATGAACATTCACATACAAAATGAAAGTCACATTATAAGTAATAGGAAAATATGATTTTATTGTAAATGTTGTAGAACATGCAGTAATTTGCAAATATTTGTTTTTGTTTTCATATGATTATTTTGTAAAAACAAAAGTCAAGCATATTTCTAAATATATATTTTAATTGATAAATAGTAAATTTCTATAAAGATACTAAAAATATGAAAACTTCAATAACATCATTTGTAAAATAATATTTCATGTAAATTAACTGAAAATTAAAAAAATAATAAAAATTAACA
This sequence comes from Epiperipatus broadwayi, assembly GCA_028023455.1. NCBI lineage: Eukaryota > Metazoa > Onychophora > Udeonychophora > Euonychophora > Peripatidae > Epiperipatus > Epiperipatus broadwayi. The sequence goes on from JAQFVV010000016.1 coordinate 583,729, forward strand.
CGTATATGCTATAAGTAAGAGCAAACACATAAACATATATTAATTGTTAAGCAAATTCTTATAAAATTAATTACAATTTTAGTATATACATATATTAAACACTTGGAGACACGAAGTTAAAAAAAACCTTAACAAAAAAACTTTTAACAAACTGCTATTAAGAGCAGATATTCACATTATATTGTCTGTTTCAGAAGCATCTGTTATTAGCTTAATAAAATAAATAGGTATGATGTATAGTGTTGTTCACCCACATTCATTTTTGGTTAAATATTGTTGTCAGTGATAAGTTGTGTACTATTTGCATTTACAAATTTAGGTTCCATTTTTGCATTGATGTCCTACTACCCTAAAGCTCCAAGATGTTAAAAAATATAGCTTACTATTAGCCAAAACCTAGTTTAAGAATATGTATTATCTGTCATTTGGTATCCATTAGTTACACAAGTTTAAAATAGCTGGCTCTAGAGTAGACTGAGGGTAGTGACTACCTTTTCTTATAAACAATAAATGAATGTAGGTATAAAATGGTATATGAAGTAATATAAATGATTCTTGATATATATATATATATATATATATATATATATATATATATATATATATATATATATATATAAACATAATGATATTATCAGTTATTGTAAAATTTGAGTCATTAAATATGTTGCTTTTTATCTAGTGTCAAAATTAAGTAATAATACACAAGTTAGATTCAATATACACCTTACAATTATTTTTTTTATATTCATAGTATAAATAAGTTCAAAATTGTTATTGAATTTTTAAGAGCAAATAATTTAAAAGTTCTCTTTAGAAAGACTATTCGTCATAATTTATTCTGGGCATAAATCCAACACATCATTTGATATTCACTGATTATTCAAGTTTACAATACAGAGTTGTAATTTAATGTCTTTATTTTTTTTTAAATGTTAAATAATAGTTTTATGAATATGTAATGATAGGATAATGCTAACTTAACAATACTAGGCACATGTATTGAAATTTTAATGTAACTCATTTAATAAATATATTTTAAAACATGTTAATATATTTATTTAAATATAGTGATAATTCCTGAATATATAAAATTATGGTATTTGTAAAGTAATTGTCAGTATACAACAAGTAAATAAATAATAATGATGATTTAGACATATACCAGGCTTTTATTACTATATTTAAATAGAGAGTTTTGTTCGGCTGAAATGAATCTTGAAGTACATCCTTTTTTTACAAATCTATTTATATTTTATTTGAAATTAAATTAATAATTTCAACAGCACATAAATAATTTTTACTAATGTTTAAATATGTAATGTTTAGGATTATAAACACATCACAGAATAAACATTCTTGTTCACACACATTACTCAAAATTATTTTGAAGTACACTCATAAGGAATCATTATATAAACATGAAAATACAATTTTACTTTTCATTTATCAATGCCCTTTTATATAATCTGATAAAATAAGATGTAATGGGCATTGTTAAATGAAAAGTAGACTGTATTTACAAGTTTAAGGCAAAACTCTCCATACAGTAGTGCCACCCAGTGCCAACCAGAGTAATCAATGGATGCCGTAGGCTTGTGCATAAAATACCCATCCAGTGCCTACTCAACCAATATCCTCAGACTAGCTATTGAGCTTAGATTGAAAACATTATTGTGTTTTCAATTTTATTCTCATAGTTTTGTAGTTAGTAGAGATAAAAGGTGGCTGCTGGAGGATTGCATTAAATCTTAAGATCTAGGTGCAGTGCTCTTAGATCCAAATCTCCTCACTGATGAAGGCCACAAGCCAAAAACTAGTCTGTGGATATTAGATAAGAAGGCACTGGATGGGAACTTTATGCACAAGCCTCTTACATCCATTGATTACTTTGGTTGGCACTCAGTGGTACTACTCTATGGAGAGTTTTGCCTTTGTAATAACAGATGTGCTAGCATAAGATAATGGTGATCATGTTATATTTACAAGTTTATTAAAATGATTCATTATGAGTCTGCATGAAAATATTCTGAGTAATATATTTGAACAAAAATGTTCTGTGATATGATTATAATTCTAAACATTATATATTTAAGCAGTAATAAAAGTTATTTACATGTTGTTGATATTAATAATATTTAATTTAAACAAATATAAGTAGTGTTAAAATTGGCTTGTTTAATTCGTGAATTATGATTACCACAAATAATATGTTTCAACCTGTTCAGATATCAATGTTCATACATTGGCAATATATATTGTCAGTATCAGATAAAAAGAGATTCTTTTATCAGACTACATAAATGGGCATTAGATTAATGAAAATTATATTTGTAAGTTTATTAAAATATTTTATTGTGAATATGCTTAAAAATAATTCTAACATATTTGAATGAGAAAATTCTGTGATATGTTTATTTGAAGTGTGAAATGTTGAATAATAATTTCTAAATATATTTTTAATTATTAGCTATAATAAATAGCCATTTGTAAATGAGCATCACCATTAAAAAAATAGGAAAAAAAAAACTCTATAAGTGAATCTTTTGATGTCTATATAACCCAAACTATAATCATAAACATATACATATAAAACATATTGATCCATTTTTTCTGTTTAATTGGTATTTTGAAACAATGCTTTTTAATTTATTCAGCAGAAAAAAATACTTTGATACCATGTCCAATTGTAATTGTTGATATATATATATATATATATATATATATATATATATTGATATAGGCACATATAATTTTATCTAAAATTAAATTATTAAAGTAATTTTTCATAAAAGAGAAACATAAAATTAAATGTTGAGTTTATTGCAGCTTGTTTTCGAAAAAGATAAGAATTAAATAGTTTTCTAGCATTAGTTTTTGAAATAAAAAAAGCTACAATTAATTAATCAAAAGGGGGGAGGGGGAGTCTTGGTTTGAAAAATGAAACTAAAGGTTTACAAAAGGAAATAAATAGTTTTTATTAGTATTCGTAAAAATATAATTTAAAAAGTTAAAACATACAAATCTCTTTTCATTCAAGTTTAATTAAAGAAAAAATAATGTTAAAACTAATATATGTGCGTATATATGTGCGATTGTCAACAATAGAATAAATGTTATTATAAATAAATGAAAGTTAAAGAAGATTATTATTAAAAAACGCAATGGTTATTAATTAAAATATAAAACAACATCTCTGCATGGCTATTACTAATTAAGCAATATTCCAAAACATGTTTATCAAAGGATTAATTGATAAAGAATTTCGACAACAGATATTTGCCGGAGGATATTGAAAAGAAAACACTTCATTGGTATAAATACTGAATATTTTATAGGACAATCAGTTGAGACAGTCAGTTCACAAATTTATTGAGTGAGTGCAGTTCAGAAATTAATTGAATCAGTTGAGTCAATTATACCCAGAAACAAAATGCAGTGCTGAGAAGATTTTGGGAATTCATGCCTCTCCACAGCCTAAAAAGTCTGATGAAAACAGCAAGATCTGCCCGTGAAATAATGTCAACGTAACAACTTAGAAAATCTCTGTCAGTATCTAATTGTCTCCAATAGTAATAATCGTGAATAATAAGGAAACTCATCAAGGAAACATCCCAGCTGGCTGGAAGCATTCATACTGGAACCATTCATACTGGAAGAAACAACAAACAAGAAGAAAACAAAGTGTTAAATCTACGTTCAAAGTCCTAGGTAAAACATTTGCTTATTTTCGTTTATACTGTAATAGCCATTGCATTTCATTAATTCATGCGAATCCTCCAAGAGTCTAATTATATGAACTCGATATCATACATAAATGAACTATTGATATGTGTGTTTAAATTTTAAATGCTATGTAATACTTTATTATTATTATGTGTGTGCATGAGTTAATATGTGCGTGATCCTTATATCAATATTATTGGTTAAATTAGATAAATACCAGTGTTCGGTTATGAAAATATACAAGAATATTTAAACTAGTTTAGAAATGTTAATTTAAAAATATGCATGTGTTTTTATTAGAAGTATAAAATGTTTAAATTTAGTAAATAAATGTTAGTTAATAAATTATCTTTAAAATTAAACTTTATTTGTCGGTCAATTCTTTTTAACAAATTCTTTTTATCAATTCCTTTTACAATTCTTTATCAAGTCTTTTAACGACTAATTATGTATAATCTATTAGTGATTACAAACAGCTGAGCTAGTCGTGGATTTAGGTGTTGAGTTAGTGGCCACTGTTCAAAGTGCGTTGTCTATTCTTTTAGTATTCTTTTAGAATAAGCAGCTGGCACCCGTGGTTATACACAAACAAAATAGTGCTTTGGACGTGGTGTTCAACTCAACAGCTGAGAAGAAGCTGTGTCCTGGAAATGTAATGTTAGTTATATACTTTATAGCTATCGTTTGGGCATACATACTCTCCGAGTATGTTCTTCTCTGCCTAAGAGACCGGTGTTTCGAATGCACATATTCGAACATGGTTCAATATATATATATAAGTTTATCTTTCTGCTTATAAAACTTATCTCATGATGCTAACCATACAAGCTAAAATATACTAAGGACTTTTTTCTATTACAAACTGATAAAAATTTGAGGTATTTGAACATTAATTAAAAGTTAAAAGTTTTATATGTTACATTTAAAATATTAATTACATTCTACAAATCATGACTTAAAATGATTAAAAATAATACAAACATCATCCACCTGTAAATTTAGAATCAAGAAGAATATATTTTTGTTTTCACATTAATCAATTCAAATTGAAATTTTCATCTTCAGACATTTATCACATCCTGATCTATATTTGATTAATCAACTGACAAACAATTTTAAAGACTAATGCTATAAATATGGCAAATAATGTGAGAGCAAGGACTCCTCGTTTCACACCAGGATTCATTTTTTTAGGTGGACAACTAACTAATTTTAAATAATGCCATAGATTTTTCCAACCCAACTCAAATTCTTTAATAAAATCAATGAAAAAAATATATAAATTACTCTACTGTTCTTGAAATTTTTCTTGCATTTAACTGGCAACAAAAGCAACATCTATAGTGCTTCTTTATTTTTTAAAACCACTCTGAGTCTATAAATGGAAGCAATTTTCTAAAGTTATTGAGAATAAATTTATTGTAGTGGATAATAATGATATGCCACAGTAATTATTGCAACTTTGTTTATTGGGTTTGTTTATAAATACTGGAACAATAAGCATACCCCTAAGAGCAAATGTTTTCCAACTTATTGAGGACTCTATTTTTCTTTAAAAATGCAATATTTTTGAAGCATATCGCCATCACATTTTAATCATCTCCAGATATTTTGCCAGTAACTGTGGCCTTTTCATTTTTACAATTACAAAAAAATGTTTTGATTTAACTATTCTGAATTTTTTTGCCTCAATCTGAATGAATAGTTAAAATGGTTATATTATTAAAGGTAGTTTTCTCAATTTTTCTATCATTATTCAATAGATGATCAAAATATTCTAATATTTTTTAATAATCATTTATTAATATTTCTACAGTATAATTTTCACTACTGCACCCTCACATAAGGTAGGGAGTGGTTTTTCTTCATTGTTAACATCTTGATTTAGGGAAGTAGTCATAAATATATGGCCAAAGATATTTTTTTAAAAATCCCCAACAGGCAAATTTTATGTGGAATCAACACTCATCAATTGGAACAGATCACAATCTCATACATGTGTATTTATCATTGCTCAATAGATAGATAGATAGATAGATAGATAGATAGATAGATAGATAGATAGATAGATAGATAGATAGATAGATAGATAGATAGATAGATAGATAGATAGATAGATAGATAGATAGATAGATAGATAGATAGATAGATAGATAGATAGATAGATAGATAGATAGATAGATAGATAGATAGATAGATAGATAGATAGATAGATAGATAGATAGATAGATAGATAGATAGATAGATAGATAGATAGATAGATAGATAGATAGATAGATAGATAGATAGATAGATAGATAGATAGATAGATAGATAGATAGATAGATAGATAGATAGATAGATAGATAGATAGATAGATAGATAGATAGATAGATAGATAGATAGATAGATAGATAGATAGATAGATAGATAGATAGATAGATAGATAGATAGATAGATAGATAGATAGATAGATAGATAGATAGATAGATAGATAGATAGATAGATAGATAGATAGATAGATAGATAGATAGATAGATAGATAGATAGATAGATAGATAGATAGA
>JAQFVV010000016.1:592500-918672 GCA_028023455.1 Epiperipatus broadwayi
CTAGTGGGGTAGCTTTGATTCAGAAATATCAATTTTATAAAGATTACTTGAGTGTTGGATACTCTGATAAATTTGTTAAAAGTATTTTATTTAAGAATAATATATGTAAGGTTGTAAAGGTTAAAGAAAAATATGATTTTATTTATTTTCCATTTAAATTGTCTTCTTATAAAATTGTGTGTAGAAATAATAAATTGTTTGGAAATAAGAAAATTGCTTGGAAAAGGGGTGTTATATTGAATAATTTATTAAATAATACACGGGAATTTTTTGATAGAAAGACTATTCCTGGTGTAGTATATTTATTCCTTGTTTATTTTCTACGAAGGTATACATAGGTCAGAGTAGTTTGAGTTTAAATGAAAGAATAAAGTTTCATAAAAGCAGAGTTAAAAATAGATATCTTAATTCTGTTTTGTATCTCCATGAAAAAGATACAGGCCACACTATTGATTTTGATGAAGCTAAGGTTGTCTTCTTTGAGAGAAATGAAATCAAAAGAAGAATTAAAGAGTCTTTATTATTGAAAATTTATTATTCTGAAGCAATTAACTTATTTAAGAGTTCTTTTAATATTAAGGGTGGATGGGAAGTGAATGGATTTGTGGGTAGATTTTAATATTATATATATTGTGTAGTTTCCGTAGTTCTTTACACTTGAGAAGTCTGCTTGTAGCAGTGAAACCTTAGATTGTATTTTAATATTATTTTTATGCTGGTCTGGTTTAATTTTGGTTTTGGGGTAGTTTTGATTTTATATTGACTAGTTTAGCTTTATGCTTGTAATGTTTATATATATATATATATATATATATATATATATATATATATATATATTTATGCATAAATCTATCTTTTTGTTTTTATATATATATATATATATATATATATATATATATATATATATATATATATATATATATAACATTGATAAAGAAATATATATGAAATTGTACTCTGGGCCAACCAATGAGTGCTGATTCAGGACAAAATGTGTATATTGGGGATCATACATCTATTTTACATGTCTTTGATCATATGTTTATTATTATATTCCTCCACAACTTGTTATAAGTAGATACAAATCAATCTTACCTTGTGTGAGATTGGAGTAATGAAAATTACACTCCAGAAATACTATTTATCAAGGAGAACAAAAATATTCCTTTCACTTGTTTGAAATAGCACTGTCATCACATAGAAGTGTGTAATTGCAATATTAATAATGCAGATAGGTATTATAGGAATATTTTTTGTTAAAAATTTATAAATGCACAAAAAGACTGAATACATTTTATACATCAAATATATTTCTAAGACCTGTTTTTCTATCTATCTATCTATCTATCTATCTATCTATCTATCTATCTATCTATCTATCTATCTATCTATCTATCTATCTATCTATCTATCTATCTATCTATCTATCTATCTATCTATCTATCTATCTATCTATCTATCTATCTATCTATCTATCTATCTATCCATCTATCTATCTATTAATCTATCTATCTATCTGTCTGTCAGTGTGTCCATCTGTCTGTCTATCTATTTATCTATCTAACTAACTATATATGTGTGAGTGTGTCTGAGGAATAAAAATAATACAATATAAATGTTCCTATAAATTTGACTATTGATAAATATTTATGAATGGATGTGTTTGTATTATAATTTTTTTCCCGTAAATATGATTTTTGACTTTTTTATTAGCAGAAATGTTTTAAAATAATAAATGAAATTGATTCAAGTATTATTTACTATGGATTAGTTAAATGAAAGAAATATATTAATACCTATTTGGAATATGGGAATATTTCTGTTTTCTATCAAATTCCAAATCATTGAGATGATCTGTTGCTGTGCTAACTACTATGTCATAAAGATTTTCTATTAATATGTGTATATGTAAAGCTAATCAGTAAGTCAACATTTAAATAGTCCACTAGAGTGCAAAAATATTTTACAGCATATCTCCACAGAGAAACAAAATCTGAAAAAAACATGGTTATCAGCTTAGCTAAAGGCTAAGTTGATATGATTTACATTTGATTCTTTTTAAAAAAATTTAACAGTACCATCATACATCAAAATTCTCATTTATTTATTGATACTATAAAAATTTTAAGCTTGATTAGAATCTCAATAAGCTTACACATTTTGGATTTGAATACCAGATGATATTTTTTTTTTACTTTTGCAAGGATAATTTTAGTGGCTTTTTAAAAACATAAAACCTCTGATTATCTACATTTCACTTTTGCCCGATTTTCAGTTCTTCTTTTATCTATTTTTTAAAACATATTTAATAGTAAAAACTACTAGTGGGATATATTATTATCTTAGTTATAATAATGTAAATAATATATCTTATTTAAGAATATATACAGAATTTTAGCATAATTTCAAGATATTATTTTTATTATCAATATGATTTAATCTTTATAAAATTGATGAAATAACTGGCTTATATGATAAAATATATATATACACAAAAATTCAATATTAATTTTTCATATTCATTAGTTAAAGTTTTATAATAATTGGATATTGGTATATGCATAATTTAATAATATTTTATTGTTTATCTAAAAAAATATATAATAAATAGATTATGTGTGTGGAATTTTTGGAAATATTATTAATTATTAACTTATTCAAATGACTATTAATTTTTAAACTATTGAGAAGGTCAAATTTCATCTTTTGCTTAATTAAATAATCTTAATTAGTTAACTTTTAAACACTCAAATATATAAATCATGTACGCCTATAAACTAAATTTAAAAAGGCAACAATAAAACAAAATCAATTTTAACTAAATTTTCTGTTTTATATGTATATAAATTTCATTGAGCTTCTAATTAATATTTTTAAATGACTATTATAAAATACTAATTAGTGAATAGTTTTAGAAAATGTCTACAGTCAGCTGGAAGACAATTATTACTTGCATTGAAGTTTAAACACTGCTGGATGTTTTATAATAGTGCAAACAAAATGCTAAAATGTCAATAATATTTTAAGTATTGTAGAAATGTGAATCTACATTTAATTTTAATAATAATAATAAATCTCGAAATAAGACGTTTATATTCTGTTGTCTATTTTATTATTAAAATATTATATTGATTTATTAAAATGAAGAAGAAATAATTTATGTCTGATGAAATTTAAGACAAAATAAATATTGTAGACAAATAATATATATATATATATACACACATATATATATATATATATATATATATATATATATTATATATATATATATATATATATAACGCCACATATATGTAATATTTACTAAATTGGGATTATATGTAAAAAATAATACATATATATGTAATATTGATAGATACAGTTATTTTTTTGGAAATATAATAACTTATAATAAGTTATTGTAATAATTGCTTTGTAAAATAATCAATACTAGTTTCATATTAATGTTTTTATAGAACAACATTGTAAAAGTCTTAGATAAACACATGCACACAAGGAGAAAAATAGAGCCATAATAAAATTGTTTTTATCACTCTAAAAAACTGAACAAATAATAAATTGTTCTGAATAAATGATATTAATATGATGACCAAGAATTAATAAGAAATCACTTAATAACCACAAGATCATATATATATATATATATATATATATATATATATAATATATATATGTATATATATATATATATATATATATATATATACAAATCGGGATCTAAGTAGTCAAAATAATTGAGTAATATGACTGACTAGCTAAGATGACTCTTAGCCAAATAATTAAAGAAAAAATCCTAAAATTGCAAAAATCATCATAACTGCCTGATCCAGAAATATGTCAGATAATGGGTAAGATCGGAAATGTTGAACAGTGTTTGGTTTATTAGTCAAAATAGAATGAATTACAAGTTAAGTTAAAATTGATACAGTATTATATATATATATATATATATATTATAATTGTCAGGGTGTAACAGATAGTTGGTGTGTCATCGTTTTTGCCTTAGAAGGGTGCCACCAGGCTATTGGAACCTGGAAATTTATATAGTAGGCAGATATGTGCTGTTAAGATCTAATTTTTTACATATATATTTTATTCTGATCGTCAGCCCATGCCACTAGCTCATAGAGATGCAGAGATTTAATATAATTTCTTAAAATATATTTTAAGAGAAAATATTTCAATAAAATAAATAAATAAGCTACTGCCAGAAATAACACAAACAAAAAGATTTATTGACGCATATATAAATATTTGAAAATTGAGGAATAAAATTTATATAGTTTATATTTAAATATTAATTTTTAAATTTAAATTATTATTCTGAATAATCCGCATAGATGGATTTTAATAAGAGTTTGTTCATGATGTTGAGTATAGATACACTATACAATTCGTTCGAAAAATAAAATATCCTATAGCGCTTACTTAATCCTAGGCCAAAAGTTCACAATCAAACCAATGCCAATCTATCTGATATATTGATGTATTCAATGCAGCATCACTACGACAGCACAATATCATACTGTCAGGAATGCACATCTGAACAGCATGGTTATAGAGAAGAAATTGTCTCTCATTCAGTAGAGAAATGTTACATCTGTCTGGCAAGAAGAACAATAAAAAAAGAAAACTCCATAGGAAGGGATTGTGGTATTTTTTGCCATTTTACTATCCCATTCCACAGGCTAAAGAGATGATGCAAGGAGCAGGGAATATGTCTGCTTCCAATGGTCATTAAGTAATGGGACTTATTTTGCCCATGTGCGGCATATACATGATCCTGCATGTAACAGATCTTCATACTACATTTACTAATTACACCAAAATATCCAATACACTAACCCAATTTAACAATGAAACAACTAACCCAAGATTAACTTCCCTTAAATTAACAAACTTAATGAATCTATATAGCTGTCCTCACCCAACTTAAATTTAAATACCATCAAATAATTTAATTAACACATAACAAAAAAAAAGAAATGGAAATGATTGCTTAAACATATGCAGAAAAAATATTAATAACTGATTTTGAATTATTTAGGTCATATGAGAGTACTTATTTTCAATTACTCATTGCAAATTTAAAAACAGTTCCTATTAGATAAGCAAAAAAGTGTATACTTTCCGGATTATGCAGATTTAGAGGTCCATCTTCGTGATCACTTAATAGATTGTTTAACCTTTTTTAAAAAATGAAGCAGCTACTTGCCATTCCTTTTGGTTCATAACTGTCATAGGGAGGCATCGTCTGGTTGTCAAGAAATTAAATCTATTGCAGACTCCTACATTGTAAAATCTGCAATACAGCTACCATTCATATATATATATAGTTTAATAGTCAGCATTTTCTGACAACAACATTTTTTTTTACCTTTTATATTTTTATTAGCCTCTTATCAGCAAATTTTTGGATTCAATGAGCAAAATGGCACTAATTCTAGAGTCTCTTTTTTGGCCTGTGTTGTGGCGTGGTATTTCCATTGGTCAAGCTAATTCTTTTTATTCTCTTATCTGATCTTTTAAATTATTTTAAGTGCCCCAAGGGCTAGTTTGCTTTAAAACAATCATTTAATCTTTGTAGCCTATAAAGAAGTTATTAAATATTTTATTAAACATAGAGATGTCGAAATAATTTTAATTAAATTAATGATTATATTGATGATAATAATGATCAAACAATGTTTTCTAGGTCTGTAAAGATTATTTGGACAAATTACAAAAGAAACAAAAGTCAAATATTCTGATCAATATTACTTTAGTATCACCAATGTGAAGGGCAGACTAAGAATCATATCACTCCATTGATGATCAATATACCAAATATTTCCTGGAGATTAATTTCCTTTTTGGGAGTCTACATATAATGAAGTAATATTATTGATGTCATAATATTCTTAATTTATTCCATGTTATCATACTGGTATATTCATCAGCCTAGAGCAAAATATGTCCAGAAACAAAAACATTTTTTTAAGTTTGGCATGGAAATAATATAACCTAAATAAAAATAGCATGATGTTAAAATGTAGTTTTAAATATTAAAAAAAAAAACTCAAATAATTTATTAAAATAGTTTAATTAATTTTAAAAAAATAGTGACAAATATATGCACACACTGATATAATAAAAAATACAGTCTTGATAATAGTATGCAATTTTCCCTAATAACAAATTCATAAAATTCTGCAAGGTATGGTTTTCTTTAATGATTTTAAACTGCTTTATATTGATGACACACACAATTCTCTATGCATTAATTTTATTAATTCAAATGAGAACAATAATGTCTATAAAATGAATGCTAACACAGCATTTCCTTGACAATAAGAAGAAAAAATAATAGAAGAAGAATAAAAAAACAAAAATTTACCTTAAGACTTAATACATCTACTTCCATCTTATGTATAAAAAATCTTACACTAGATTAAATGATTTGAAAGTTTACTTTTCAGGTAGGTTTTCAAATATAGATATGTCTTCTACATATTAGTCAGGTAACACTTATTTTTTCTACTTCAACTCTTTATAGGTTATCTTAATATTAATCTCCAATTTAAAGCCTTTGAATCATTTATACTTAATAATGTTTACTTTTAAAAGATTAATGCTTTGGAAAAACAGGAACATATTTCTATCTGGATATCAAAAATGGCAAAACAGATGACTTTTACATAATTATCTTCATGCTACCAATAGTAAGGCATGGAATGGAAATATATCAATAACTAAAAATTTTATTTGGAAACGCAGATACCTCACGGCTGATTAAAATTAGCACATCTTATTAAATGACATCATCATAAATGTTTTACCTAACAGTCAGAATGAATTCAATACTAAAAGTACTTTCTAGCTGTATGGATTTTATATGGATAGTTACTATCACACTGTAATGCTGTTTTTTATAGCTTTTTTTCTTTTTCTCTAACTTTATTTTATTGGAATCTACTTATAAACAGATTAATCAAATAATACCTAAAGCTATAATTAAGTTTAATTAATATTTTTTTTTTAATTAGAATGCATTTTTTCTTTAATTATAAGGGAATTTAATTTGTGAGATTAACTAGTCTAAAATTTTAAAAAAAAATGCTTAATCATTTAGAAATTTTTATATATTTTTTTTTAATTTTATGCTTTTATATAAAATATTTTTAAATATAGAGTGACCTTTTTTCATAATCTATCCAACAATGTAAAAGCAATTAAATATAACACATTCCTTGGTAGAAAAAATAAATTAAATAAGATCCTCTAAAAATGTAAAGCAATATTTATACATATTATTAATTTTATTCATTTTTTAACTCAATATGTTTGATCAAATATGTGGTAATTACATAACCATCAGTATCCATTATTAGTGAAATATCATTTGGTTTGATTTTAAGGTTTTCAAATTATTTTACTTAGATATTTATGTATTCTTAAACTCTACAGAGCTATTTGTTATTCAAACTTAATATATTACCAGATGATTTTGTATCAACAAAATATGTTTATATAATATAAATATTACAAAAATAATAATTTTTATAGATAAATTTTACCTATGATGAAATTAAATAAACACTCAAATCAAAGTGACAATTACAAATTGAAATCACACAACCTAGTATACATTATTTACCTCAATTTACCTTTAAACCAAAAATTGAATTGCATAACCTCTTTAAGGTTAAAGGTAAATCAAACAAAATATATTATTTCTATATGGCATAATTTCAGTTTACAATTACAGTTTTGATTGATTGTTTGACTAATTACAACATAATTGAAATTTATCTAGGTAAATATCATGATAATTATTGTTATATTTTATATATATATTTCATATATAAAATCTGTAAAAATCTTGAAAACAATTACTAAGTGACAATGTATAATGTTAAATGGATTGTTTAAACAGTAATATTTTTTTTGTATTCCCATCTGATAATACAGTAATAAGAAAGTGCAATGACTAGAGGGAGTGTATCCCATTTAATGTAATATATAACATTTTAAATTTGTTAATTCATATATATATATATATATATATATATATGTATATATATAAAATATATATATTAATCAATATTTAAATTTTTTAATGCTGATGAACACGCAAAATATGTCATAATATGCAACTCGTGAAAGCCAAGCTTTTATCTAATTCTTAAATATTAAGAAAAAGATCCAAATCTTCAGATACCTACATGTATTCAAACTCAGCTCTTTAACTAAAGAAACTATATGAGCCTGAATTTAATCCAGTGATACCATACATTAGTAGGCTTAGCAATTTAATATAGCCAAAGCCTTAATAGCAAAATTATAATATTAGTAAAAAATCAGTCATATTTCACATGACCTATATAGATTGTATTACCAATATGTAATATATAAAAAGCCTGATAATAACTCTAAACAAGCTTATTTATTTTATTTTTTATAATAAATGCTACAATAGAAAATACCTGAAGCCTTTATCTATGATATAGTTTCTTTGGTTAAAGAGCTGAGTTTGAAGACATGTAGGTGTCTGAAGATTTGGATCTTTTTCTTAATATATATATATATATATATATATATATATATATATATATATATATATATATATATATATATATATATATATATATATATATATATATATATATATATTAACACTAACTAAAATAATCATACAAATATCTAAACCATTATACAATTACAAATATACAGTAATACCTTCTGTTTAAAAATCTATATCTTAATAATAGTGAACTTTAAAATGATACCAATTTGAAGTTGTATGTTAAACAAGGTTAAATATTCAAATACAAAACAACTCAAATACAGAGCATAAAATTTTAAATAAGCAAAGGATCAAAATTTTGCTAATAAACTAACATGTTTAGAAACTTATTAAAGACAAACTAATAACCATTAGAGCATTTACCATACAACCTCAAATGGTATCATTGTTAAGTTCACTATTATTAATATAGAGACTTTTAAACAGAGAGTGTTACTGGATATTTGTATTTGTATAGAGAGAAAGTCAGAGGAGAGAGAGAAAGTCAGAGGAGAGGGAGAAAAATATAGTTAAGGAAGATAGGACATAGTATGGTTTTAGTGGAATGACAGGAAATATGGGTGGAGAAAGTAGTAATGCAATTGAGATGGTTAGACAGAGAATAAGTAAGATAGAGGAAGAAGTGAAGGATGTAGAAGTAAAATTAAAATTATTAGAGACAAAGTATGAGGAGATAAAGGAATTATTGAGTAGAAATGATAAAGAAGAAATGGATAAGGAGGTCCAGAAGATGGTAGACAAGGTTACAGATGGAGTAGAGAAAGTAGATTATGAGACAGAGTTGCTAGAAGATTCACTAATAAGAGAATGTGGGGATATAACTACAAGGGAAAGTAGAAGCAGGTATGTTAGAGTATGTATGCCTGGAGCAAAAATTAGGGATATGACAGATAAAGTAAGAAAGCTAGGTAGTAGAGATATATAGGTTATGGTAGGGACTAATAATTTGTTAGAGCCATCAGAGAGAGTAATGGATGAGTATATAGAATTGATTAGAAATTTGAGGGAGATTAAAGGAAGAGTAGGGTAGTTGGAGTATTACCAAGCTTTGATAAGAGGTATTTGTTAGATAAAGCACATTCTATAAATGAAAAAGTGAAAAAATTGTGTGAAAGAAATAATGTTGTGTTTGTGGATGTATGAGATTGGTTTATTGGAAAGAGAGAGTTATATAGTAAAGATGGATTGCACTTAGGAAAACAAGAAAGTGAAGTTTTAAAGAGTTTGATATTTAAAGAATATAATTCGGGAAACTTTTAAAAGGGGGGTGGGCTTTTAAATTGTAATATTATCAAAAACAAGATGAATGAAGGGGATATAAGAAATAAGCAAAGGATGGCTGATTTAGATATAAGTGTAGATGTGGAGAGGGAATGGTTTTGTAAGGTTAATTGTAAGAAAGTTTGTTATAAATGTAATGGAGAAGAAAGAATCAAAAGAATTTATAAAAGAATAGTTAGGAAAGAAAACTTTGTTAAAATTGGATTTTTGAATATGCAAGGTGGTAGGAAAACAGAAAAGTGGCTGGAATTAAATAAAGCAATTGAAAATGAAGAGCTGGAAGTATTAGCAGTAGTGTAAACTCATCTAAGAGAAGAAGAAGAACCTATTTTGGAAGAGGTGGTATGACAGGGTGTAAACAGAAAAGAAAAAGAAAAAAGGGGTGGTGGTATAGGTATTATATCAAGAAATATTTAAATATTGTTAAATGTCAAGAGCAATTAGGGTTTGAAATAAGGTTGATTAGACAAGAATGGATGGTGGCTGTAGTGTATATAGTTACTGGGGTGCTTGTCTTATAGCTAAAGATGCTGTTGGATGGTGCCGTTTTCACGCTAAAACTATAAAATATGAACATTCACAGGCTGTTGATTTTAATAATTTTACAATGCTTTTTGTAATGCGAAAATAAAAACAAAACAAAATTGTCTTTTTTAAATATTATTTTTTATTAACGTATACAATTTAAATGATAATAATAAATGTAAAATAAAATCAACAAATTACAATTTGATTTCTGTTTTTTATATCGTATACTTTTTAAATTGTGTTACAGCTTTTTTTTTATCAATTTTCTATCGGATATTTGTTTGCTTGTGTTACGGCTTTTTTTTTTATCAATTTTCTATCGGATATTTTTTTACTTGTGTTACGACTTTTTTTGTTGTTGTTTAACTAAAAAATAATAATCGTAATAAAAGTAAAAGTTGTTACGGTTAGATTTAGGGTTAGTTTTAGGGTTAGTTTTAGGGTTAGTTTAGGGTTAGTTTTAGTGTTAGTTTTAGGGTTAGTTTAGGGTTAGGTTTAGGGTTAGGGTTAGTTTTAGGGTTAGAATCCTGTTGTTTGTAATGCTAAAATAAAAAAATTCAAAATCATAACCGTACTCAGACAAAAGAAAGAAACTAAAACTTTTTTAAACAACAACAAACACATACAAATGTCTTCTTAAATTATTAAACATGTTTATAATATTTGCTTTTTATGAAATTTACAAAAAAAAAACTGTATATTTGGACTTTTCTTACTGAATATTTTTTTTCGTACTGCTCTTTTTTACTTCAAAAATATACAGATGGTAGAATCTTCTTTGTCTCATGGAATGTTACTAACAGTATGTTACTTGACACATTACCTAATTGCAACCAATAAAAATATAGATATTTAACATTTTCCCAAATAAAAGTTCAATACAGTACATTGTAAAAAGTCTTATAATTATTGCTTTAAAAAATCTGAACATTTCAATAGTTTAAAATTAAAAAAATCCAATGAAAACAACATTTCAATACAATTCAAATACAAACTCTCTCATCAAGCCGTAATTATTATATAAAATGTGCAAATTCGGAAAATGTATTTGCTGCTATGCAACATACATGCTATACTGTGATGCAACATAGCGGCCTGCATTCTGTAGCACAACAAAAAAGTTGTATTATAAAAACACGGGTTTGATGTGGCGGCCACAGAAACAGCATTTTTATGTGTTTTGGTGTGAAAACTGCATCATAGAGTGGCATCTTTAGCTAAAAGATGACTACCACTACTGGAGATAGTCAAATTGTATTGGAGTGTAACAGTAGTATATATGAGTGCCTAGTTAAGGATATACAATCTTTTAAAGAAAAGAGGAAAAGAATAATGGTTATAAAGGGTATGAATGGACATATTGAAGAAATTGATGATGTAGATAATAAGAATGGTCAGGTTTTGAAGGAATTTTGTCAAAGAGTAAATTTGAGCATTGGGAATTTATCAAATATGTATGAGGGACAATACACATGGTCTTGGAATAATGTATTTCACACAATATAATATGTATTGGTAGAGAAAGAGGGAATGAATAAAATATGGAAAATTAAGGTGTTTGATAATGAAGAGAGAGTATGTAATAGTGATCATAATTTTATTGTAAGAGAAATGGTTAATAATGTGATGGAGGATAGAAATAAAGGTAGAAATAATAGTGAAAGATGTGGATGGAGAGTGAATGATAAGAATAAGTTGGAAGAATGTAAAATAAAAGTTGAAGAAACCATGGAACAGTTGGATGGGGATGAGTATAAGGACCGGTGTGGTGAAATAGAAAAAGTGTCAAATAGGGTTTTAGTTGAGAATATGCATAAGAAAAAAAGTAATAAAAAATGAGAGTTAGTAAAAGTGTAAAAGAGAGAAAAGAAGCATGCAGAGAATCTAAGTGTGCTATTAAGAACAAATAAAGTGAAAATGATATTAATACTAAATTGGGAAAGTACTTAGAAAAGAAGAAGTTGGCTAAAATGGATAATTATAGAGAGAGGACAAAGTTAAATAGTAAATTGTTGTAGGATATTAATAAAAGTGGAAGAGATGGGAGTAAAAAAAATTAGAATTACATTAAAAGGAGAAATGTAGGGGAAAGAGAGATAGTATTAATAAATGATGAGGGAATAGAGTGTAGCTCTAGAGAAGAGGTAAAGAGAATCTTAAACAGATATGTAATGGATATAGAAATAATGTTAGATGTGAATGAAGTAGTGCTAGAAAAAATGAAAGCAGTTAGTAATGGGAATATTATGTTCACAAAAAATGAATTGAATGAGGCAGGGAAGAGATTGAAAAGTGGAAAGGTGAGAGGTTTAGATGGATGGGCAGCAGAGATGGTAATTAATTTAGGGCGTAGAGCAAAAGCAAAGTTATTATCATGTTTTAATAAAATGGCACAGAAGACAGTTTTTCCGGTTAGTTGGAATAATACAAGAATAAGATTATTATTTAAAGAAAAGGGTAAGGATCATAAAAAGTTAAATAATTATAAACCAATAGTGGTAACATCAGTTTTATATAAAGTTTTCTCATATATGGTAACTGGAAGAGTTGTAAAATGGATGGAAGAGAATAATGTAGTGGGGGAAATGCAAGGAGGATTTAGATCAGATAGGCATATAGGAGATAGTTTGTTTGTAGTTACACAACTTATGGAGATGAGTAGGAATTCAGGTAGATCATTATATATGAGTTTTATAGATATAGAGAAAGCATATGATAGAGTAAATAGAAATAGATTATGGGTAAGGTTAGTCAATTTGGGAATGGATGAAGCTTTAGTAAATATTATTAAGAAATTATATGAAAATAATTATTATACTTACCAGTTAGGGGATATAGAATCAGTTAAAGTTAAAAATGGGGTGGGATTAAGGCAAAAATTCCCTATGTCACCTACTTTGTTTTTGTTGTTTTTAAGTGAAATGGAGAAAGCAATAGAAAGACTAAGAAAGGGGGTAGATATACCATTAATAGGTGGCAAAGAAGTATATATTTTGTTGGGTCTTTTTTGCAGATGATATCTTTTTGTGTGCAGAAAGAAGAATAGATATGGAAATTTATGTTGAGGACATGTGCAAGGGTGGGTAAAGAGATGGGAATTAAATTTAGTGAATAAAAATCAAATATAATGATGGTTAATACTGGGAAAAGAGAAGATGTAGAATTTTTATTGGGGGATATAAAGTTAAGTGTGGTGGATAGATATAGATATTTGGGAATCATCTTATGTAATCAGAAAAATTGTTTGGATGAATGGGAGAAAAAATTGGTAAATGAAGCAAAGAAAAGAAAGGGTTTGGTAAAGAAATTAACACTATTTTCATATAATAAATATGATGTAGCTAGAATAGTATGGAAGGGAGTTGCAGTAGCAGGGTTAACATATAGTAATGATGAATTATGTGTTAGTAAAAGGGTTTTAGATTATTTAGAGAAAGTACAAAGGGAGGTAGGAAGACATGCATTAGATGCAGAGATGTGGACAGCAAAGGAGGCACTTCAAGGAGAAATGGGATGGTCAAGTTTTTATATGAGAGATGTAAAAAAAATGAAAATGTTTGGTAGGTTGCAGTTTATGGGTAGTAAAATAATAGCAAAAATAGTGTTCAATTGGGTTATGAGTAAAGGGCAGGTAACAAGATGGGTGAGAAAAGTAATGCAGTATGTAAAAGATTTGGATAAAGAATTTATATCAGTATACTTGTATAAAAAGTGTTTTGATTGTGTTAGGAGGATTGCTGAGTGTTATAGTGGTAAGGATGGGATAAAAGAATAGAAATATTAATGAAAAATAGGGAGTTGGAGAGATGGAGAACTATGGAGGGTAAGAAGAGTTTAAATATATATAGAAGTAAACAGAATATTGGATGTGAGTTAATTTATGATAATAGTAAGGAAAGTAGTTTATTATTTAAGGCTTGAATGGAATCTTTAGTAACAAGAGAATATACATGTAAATGGAAAACCATAGATAATTTAGTGTGCAAATTGTATAAGGAAGGTATAGAAAATATTAGTCATCTGTTGATTGAATGTAAATGCTTGAAAGCAGAAAGGGTACAGATAATGAAGTTATGGGAGAATAGACATGAATAAAGTGACTATACAGAAAGTGAGTTATTAGTTTTTATGTTGGGTTTGCAAGATAAGGGGGATTACATATAAAGGCCATAGAGTTGACAAAGATTATGCTGTGGAAATGGGATGCAGCAGAATATGGGAAGACTTAAGAGTGGGGAATGGAGAATAAAATGGCTAACAGGTTTATCTGGGCATAATTGCTGAGATATTCTTGACTTCGTTTAAAAAGAAGCCAAATACATCATATATATATATATCAAAGTATTCTAGAATAAATATTAAAAAAATTAACATGTCTATATATAAAAAAAAATCTTTGCTATAACCAACTTATGCCTTTTTATGATAATCTTGAGTAGGAATGATTTGTCAAAATTTTAAACTCATTAATTGTTACTCAAGATGGCGTAAAATGCCATAAACTGACTATAGTAAAGATAAACATCACTTGACCACCTCCTCTTATGCTTGTGTATAACTGTTGTTAAAACAGGCAAAACTCACTATATATATATATATATATATATATATATATATATATATATATATATATATATATATATATATATATATATATATATATATATATTGCCACACACAGCAATCTAGAGTAATCAATGGTTGCCAGAAGTCTTGTGCATTAAATATCCATCTAGTGCCTAGTGATCCAATATCTCCAGACTAGTTTCTGGCTTATGGCCTTCATCATTTAGGAGCCTTGGATATGAGAGCACTGCATCTAGTTGCACAAGCCTTCCAACATCCTTTGATTACTCTAGCTTTCTGTGTGTGGCAATATATATAGTGAGTTTTGCCTGTTTTATAGCAAAGATTTTATTTTTATTTTATATAGGCACATTATTTTTTTAGTATTTATTCTAGAATATTATATATATATATATATATATATATATATATATATATATATATATATATTATATATATATATATATATATATATATATATATATATATAATTGCATTTGGATACCCTGCCATAATAAGATTTCAATGCAAAAAACATATTAACACAGAGTTTAAATATAAATTTTAGTAAGATTTTTTGTACCTTGTATGCTTTCAACACTTTTTGTCATACTAATAGTTAATCTGCAGACTAACCAATGACATGAAAAAGCTGACTAACCATGACTATGATGTTAAAGCATTGAAAGTATACTTGGTATAATAAATCTTACTAAACTTTATTGTCAGTGAAACAATTGAAAGTACTTCTGGTAAAGAATATATTATTTAATTTTGAATACTGTGTTAAATATATTTGTTTGAATTATTATTATATAACTTAAAAATACAGACATTTAATGGTTGTAATTATTTATATATGAAATGGATTTAAAGCAATTAAATGGAATTTGGCTTCTAAAGGAATGGTGGAAAGTAACGGTTAAAGTTATTACGTTAAAGTGCAGAATAAAGTTTTTGTATTCCTGTCAGATTTTTAAAGTGTTTCCTAACTGTGTATTAAAATAAATAAGTTATGTAAATTGAGTGTGAGATCTATGGATGATCTAAAAAATATAATACTTCGTAATATAATTGACCAATGTAAGTATTTGCTGTTTTATAATAGAAAGTATTTAAAAACATTAAATCATTTTATTTACGTTAATAATATTGATTATTTATATGAATATAAACAGATTTGTCAAATACGTTTTAATAATTTGCATTCAAAAATGATGGATAAATTTAATAGGAAAATTGAGCATTTGTATAATAAAAAGTTTCCAAGAAATTTTAATGATCAAAACTATGTGAATATCTCTGGAGTTGATTTGAATTTTAATCAGCGTTATATTTTAAATTTTGGATCTAAATACGTCGGTGGATGTAGGAAAGATTTTAGTATTGAATTAAATGCGGTGATTGAATATTCGTTTGGTGTTATAAATTGTGATTTAAATGATAGGAATAAAATAATTAATGAAATAAAAAATAAAACATTTGATAAGCAAAATGATAATGTTTGGTTAAAACAAATTTATGAATTTAAAAAATTTTTTAAAAGTAATAAATTAATTTGTTTGAAGGAGGACAAGGGGCTACGGATGTGCCTAATGAAACAGGATGAATATAATATGAAAATTATGGATCAAATGAAGAAGCTTTGTTTTGAAAAAAGTGAATTAAATAATATTAATACATATAGAATGAAATTTATTAATGCCATTTTAATGACTGCTAAAAAGAAAAAAGTTATTGATGCAAAGACATATTACAGTTTATATCCGTCATCTGCAGTGTTTCCAAGAATCTTTGCAAATATAAAATTGCATAAAAATTGTTATCCATTAAGAGTAATTGTTGATTTTGGTGGTGTTTTTTATTATAATGCTTGTAGATATATTGAAAAAATAATGCAAGATGTGCTTGGATTTGGAGATTATACGATTTCATCATCATTTGATTTTATTAATAGGATTAAAAATATAAAAATTGATAATAATGATGTTATGTGTACACTTGACATATCTGAAATGCATGGTTCAATTAATCGTATGGAATCAATAGAGATTATTGAAAGAGCTTTGTTTTTAAAATCTATAGATAATAATACTAGGAATTTTATTGTTAAAATATTAATATTTGTGAATGATAATATATATGTTAAGTTTAATGATTGCTTTTATAAAATGAATTTTGGTTGGCCAATGGGTCTTCCGCTGGTATCACAGCTTTGTATTTTTTTTATTTCTAATTATGAAGTTAAGATATTGTCTCAGATAAAATATAAAGGAATTAAAGTATATTGTAGATATGTTGATGATGTATTTATATGTGCACATAATGAAATAATAGTTAATTTGTTTAATGAGTTAAATATGATTAATAATTTTAAATGGGTGTTAAATGAAGAGAAGGAAGATTCTATAAAGTTTTTAGATATATTTATTAAAAGAAATAATAATGTGTTTGATTATAATATGATTTTAAAACCTGTGGAAATTAGGGGGTTATATTCCATATAATTCTAAAGTTCATATGAGTCATAAATTAGCTGGTTTGAAGTCATTTTTATTTAGAAATGATTATTTGTGCAAATTTAGTAGTGATAAAATTAAAAATATTAATGTATATATTACTGATATGTTGAATGTTGGTTATGGAAGGAATATTATTTATAATACAATTACAAAATATAATCAAAATAAGAGTAATAATAAGAAAATATTAAGTAAATTAAAAAGTGATAAATGGATTTCTATTCCTTTTATATCTAATCAACAAGCTAAATTAATTAATAAACTTTTTAGTGGTTTGTGTAGAATTTCTTTTTTCTCTTCAAATAATATAAATGATATGATAAATAACTCCAAAGCCAAGATTTCTAAGTTTGAATTAAGTTCTGTTATATATATATGTTGGAATGTGGTTGTGGAATAAAATATATAGGTGAATCCAAATGTACATTACAAAAACGATATAATGATCATAAGACATTATATAAACGTGTACAGAAAGAAAATATATCTTCAGTAAATATGAATACTCCATCAATTATATTTGATCATAATAAAACATGTAATTATGGTTTTAAATTTAATAATAGAGATATAAAAATTATTCAAATTGAAAGGTGTAGTGAAAAACGTAAAATTAAAGAGGCAATGATGATATCTAGGAATAGAGGTGGTTTAATGAATAAACAATCAGCTAATATAAAGACAACAGAATTGTGGGAAATTTAAATAGATTGAATGATGGGTAATTCAAGTTTTTATTTTTTGTACGTTTGTATTAACAGTTGATAAAGATTGTCAGTGAAACAATTGAAAGTACTTCTGGTAAAGAATATATTATTTAATTTTGAATACTGTGTTAAATATATTTGTTTGAATTATTAATATATATGTGTGTGTGTGTGTGTGTGTTATTTTGTAGTGACAGTTGGCTAAGAAAAAGTTTGAACTGTTATAGAAATATTGACCTCTTTTAGACATGTTTATATCTAGTACAATGTTTATAAAGATTTTTATTATTACTTTAAAAACAAATTTTTATCAGATCTAATAAAGGTTACATTTTTGTATAAGGCAACATAATTAAAGGAATGAAAATGATTGAGACAATTATTAAACAATTGAAATTTGAAAGACTCAAGTTATATAATATTGTCTGATGCTGTCAATTGATGTGATTATCCGTGTATATTTGAGTTGTTGGGAAGATTGTATAGCTTCCAAGTCTCTTCAAAAATAAATTTTGATGACAATAGTTGATCCCTATTTTTAATCTTTTCCATTGTTTTTTTAAAACATGCATTTTGATCTGGGTAAGGTTGTGTGTATGTCATTTTACATCTCACAAACCAGATTAAATATGTTATAAAAAATTATAATCTGATGATTGGGAATTGTTTAATTTCAATGCTTTTTTGCAGCAAGATTATAGTGTAATAGTCTGTCTTGGTGTTATTATATATTATCTGCTTCACTGTTCCCAGCACATTACAAGTTGTAATGATGTGGTTGTAGGACTTCTCTTCTCTATGGTATCTGGGTCACATCAGATCCACTTTTGTGATATGCCATCTATGACAAAGAAAGGATAGAGTTGGCATAGCTTCAAGATTTAATTTGATAATAAAATCAATGTACTGGGCTCCAAAGCCCAGTATTTAAATAATGAGGTTATCCTATGGTTGGTTAATCCCAGTTTTGAGTTTTGTATGTGTGGCTCTGGGTTTATTAACTGATGAGCTTCCCAGATGTTAATTTTTTTAAGCCATTCTATTGTGATTTCAACGTAGAGCTGTATATTATAAGCTTTTGTTTAAAGCCAGCTATTTCTTTTTGTAGGTGGTGTATCTCTTGGTTGTATTGCTACTAGTATTTGTGTGTAGCCGTATTTGATTCCTAGGTTGTGTGGGAGGGTGTGCGACTTTTGTATAAATATGGCTGGGATGGCTTGTAGTGACATAATGTTGTATTTGTGATGGTACTGTATTTTACCTATACTGATGGCCACTGTTTTAGTCTGTTAATTTTTTATGAAGGAGTTAAGTGTGGACATGACAGGCAAATAGTAGGTGATTCTACTCATTACCTTCATGGTCAATAAAGCCACTTTTCTCTGTAGAGAGAGATACACTCCTGGCAAGGTTTTGGTTATTTTTTCAGTTGCTTGAATTATGTTATCTTGGAGTTCTTTCAAAATGGCTGTTTTGGATTTGTATATTGAAAATCCCAGAAAATTTTTGAGGGGCAGCATGATACTTTGATGTTTTTTTTTCCTGTTAGAATACATCAGGTAGATGATTTTCTGGTGTTGATTTTTAGGCTGGAGATTTAGAGAAAGAGTTGATGATGTGATATAGTTGTGGTAGGTCTTTCTTGTATGGAAGCATGACAAGTACATCGTCCATATATGCTATCGCTTTTATATTTTTTTTCAATTCTGGAATGAAGACTCCCAGTAAAAGAGAATCTATGTTCCTGAGAAGTGTATTTATATATAGTTCAAATAACAGAGCACAGAGAGGCAATATTTGTGAAGTAGACAATGTGGGGGTGAATTCCTCAGTGATTATGTCATTTAGTGAGATATGTATCTTTCTGTTGATTAGTAAATTTTCTGCGATTTGTATTGTCTCAGATGGAATGTCTATATTTGAGAGAGATTGTAACAGTGCTCTTATGTTTACTGTATCAAATGCTTCTGATATATCTAGTTGAACTGCCAAAAGGGTCTTGACTGCCTATGAGACCTAATATGGTCAAATAGTATCTTAGACTTTCATTATTATGTGCTAGAATTTCAATTTCTTATACAATGATTTACTATTTTTCTATATATTTAAAAAACTGAAGGCAAATGTTTATCATTACTTTTAGTATGCATACTGCTCTTCATATTTTAAATTTTATAATCATTTCTCATATCATTCACAACAGAACAAAATAATATCTTGATTTTTTTTTAGTAAGATAAAATACTCCTTACATACTTCATTAAAAAAAAAAAACTGTTCAGTATTTCTCTATTTAAAAAATGCAGGAAAAGGAAAACGCATGAAATGAATCAGAAGTCAAGTTTATCATTTATATCTTATTTATTACTATCTAAGAATAACATGAAATTCAATTACTAATCTATATTGATGATAAAACTACATATATATCTTAATCTAATTTTTCATTCAGAGAGTCTTCAAATTTTACACACATATTTTAATCCCAGGTTCAAATTTATATAAACAGACCAAACAAAAAAATATCTAAATTAAAAATAATTTTGGACCCCCATTATCTGTCTCATCTAATAGAAGATATACAACAGTTTATATATATATATGTGTGTGTGCGCGCGTGTGCGTGCGTGTTATTTATTGTATATCTGAAAATAAATGTGGTAAGTGCTTTCAAAAGTACAGAATGTGATTTCAGAATTCAATTGTCAGGAATAAAATCTCTTGCTAAAGATCTTCACAAAAAGTTATAACCACAACCTTCTAAAAGTAAAATATTTTTGATCTTTATTTATTATGAATAAATAGTATATATAAAAAAATGGTGCTATTTATATATTTAACACATTATCACGTAAATAATTTACTGTTAGATGAGAAATATAATAAATAAAAAACTTAAACTGCGTATTAATATTTAATATCGATTTAACAAATGCAAATAAGTTAAGTCTATCTAGGATACACATTTTAAAACAACTTAGTCTCTGAACTTTTGAAGTGGAGTTATTAATATTACTTTATGTAATAATAATATAATTATTAATGTTACGAAAAGATGTTTTACGGTTATATAAGATTTATATTTTAATAATAACAAAAAATAAAAATGTTTAACGTATTAATAAAATAAATAAAATTAAGAATATTAATTTGTAACTAAGCACATACAAGTATGTTAAATGCATTAATTATCCATTTTGTAAACAAAGAAAAAATTGCAAAAATAAAAAAATGAATACTATAATTAACTATAAAACATAAATAATAGAAGCAAGAAGATATTATTTTTATACTGTCTTTTTTTTAACTGTCAAAGATTTTTCCTTAAAGCTTATGATAATAATTTTTCATTTAACTTCCATAAACACTTCAATTACAGATCATTATTTGAAAGAATATCTCTCCAAAGGCAATGATACTGATTTAATGAAAATAGATGAACATTCTCCAAAGAGAAACTTGATTATATTTTAATGATATTATTGACCACTTGACTTCACACTCAAAGTGTTGACAACTAAAATTTTGTTAATTTATCATTTTAACTATTTCAAAATTGCTGCTTACTTGTCGGAAAAATAAAAATATAAAAAATATAATCACTTATTATATACATGTATAATCTATTAGCGTTATTTATATATTATTTAATTAATATTTAAATATGTATATTAGTAATTACAAGTGATTTTAAATAATTAACTTTTAAGATTATTGTATTCTATACATATTCATTCTTAATATCATATATTTAAAACATTTCATCTGCATTATTTTATCAAAGTATTGGGTTTTTTTCAAAAACTAAAAAAAATAGAAAATATTATAATTAGAAAAAAATATTTTAAAACGTAGGAATACGAAGTATGTCTGAAAATTTGATTGTTTAACAAGAAATTATGTTTAGACGAAGAGTAGCCAACAATTTATCCATTATATCAAAGAATTCAAAAATATTTTATATAAACAATATTTGTGATTAGATTATTCGATATAATAGCTTGACAATTTAAAAAAATATTAAACTAAACGTATATAAATACATTATACTATGAGTATATGTACAAATATTATGCATATTTAATAAATTCCTAATATGAAAAATTATAATCAATTAAAAGATTTTGTATTAATTATTGATTGTTCTCTTAAATCAATAAATACATTTGGTTTACATATTAAAACTATATAGATTATATTTACATTCGAAATCAAATATGTACACCCATACATAAATACTCATAAGTGGATAACTTTACAAATATAATTCCATATCAGTTTTAGTGTATTACACAATCATGTAATAAACTAATAATCAGCTTTTTAAGCTAATGCACATGTGCTTTGTGGATCTTAACAATAAATGAATACTCTCATTTTCCAATACAAGATAAAGTCTTTGTGAAAGAATAGAATGAATCCATCTATTCTTTCAACCCAAATGTTTAAGTATGGGCAAATCTTAAGTATTGAAAATGAGTGTATGAAGATATTAAACAATCACTTTAAATTACTTAGAACTTTTACTATGTTTGAATGAATGACGCCTGGTGTATTAATGTAATGGTAATTGAAATGATTGTTAGTCAATATCAGTCAAGTATAGAATGAAGATCTATCTAAGTGTAATCTGATTTCTCTAATTCATAGTTGTTTTTTTTTTTTTTTGACATTATTTCAGTAAAATTAGTTACTCATGCATGTAATACATGTTTTTGCTTCAAATGTTTTACAATCTCTTGAGTTCTATTTCATGATTTCAGTTGTAATGGTATATATTTTAAAATATGTTTCAAGTGAATATTATGTCCTAAATTTGAAGAAAAAATGTGTTTTTAAAAATTCATTTTTAAAACATCAAATGTCTGATCTAGAAAGTTAAAATCAGTAGATACGTGTCTCTCTTTTTATATAAAATGCAAAATAAATGAAAATTTATATATATATATATATATATATATATATATATATATATATATATATATATATATATATATATATATATATATATATATATATATATATATATCAGTCCAAGAATTTGCTGTATTTTGTTAAATATATTAACTTTTCATTTATTTCAGTTAAAATTATTCAGGATAAGTAATTATTGATACTACTACCTTAAATTATTTCTATAATATAAAATATTTACATAAGATATCTTTTAATTTTAGATGGAAAGCAATCTTTTTCTGATCTTGAATTATTATTAGCTGTAGTTTAAATTATGCTATCTTCAAATGTTTTTAGTTTTTCATTGAAATATGATAGTTTTTTTTAGAATTTGTAGAATTTTAAAAAATATGATTTGTTGTAGTTAAATCAAATAATGTAAGTGTCCAATTATTTGTTTTTCTTTTACACAACAAGGTATTGCTATATTTCATAATTTTAATATATTATATGAAAGATTAATTTATTGAGACATTTCATATCATTGCAAACTTTTTTCATTCTAAAAGTTGAATGTAGTGATTATTAACAATAATTGTTTGGGATGTTATTATGAAACTGCTAACAGCATTGACAATTAGTAAGTTAGGTGCCACATCATTTGCACAAATGTCTTTAATGCACACAACTTTAATATCAAAAAAGTATGCATGAACTTGTTTTCAAAAAAAGATATTAATCCAAAATATAATATTAATATCATTGTGATTATAATAATATGATTTTTTCCTTAAAGCAGGTAAGGTTTAAGATTGTCATTTTAATTACAAATCTTTCTATTTTTCCATAAAAATTCTCTGGTATAATTTGTTTTCATAGATGTTTTGATGTTTATTTGTTCTTGTAATAGTTGCTGTTTCAAAATTATGTAAATTAGTTTCCTTGGTAGTTGAAATGTGATTTACATAATTCATATCAATTAAAATTCATTTAATATTGTAAACCCCATTATTATGAGGGATTATAAAATAAAATATTATTATAAAAAATATATTTTTGATTCTTAGTTGAGATTTATATTTTCCAAAATTAATAATAGGTGTTATTATTTTTATTTTTTTGCATAACAATATAATAATGATGGTACAATAATCACACTGTATTTATATCACTTGGTTTTAAGTCATCATATAGATAATAAAATCCAATGATATTTAAGTAGATTATCTTGCATCTAACTGATGGACCTTATAACAGTTCCTAAAATTATAGAGCATTAATTCCAAAAACTTCCACAAGAGATTCGAATTATAAACTACATAATCTCTTTTTATTTTTATTATTATAGCTTTTCATATTAATCTACAAAATACTTCCAGTTAAACTATTGTAAAAATTTTGGAGATATGGAATCACTCTATATCATACACTTACGAATCTTAATCTTTTAATGAATCAATTTGATGTAATCATTGCTGTTGTAATTTTGATAAATATTATTCTGAAGTTAAAAATATTATGTGTCTATATCTTGATATTCATTTTTAAAAAATTGAGTTAAAAAACGTTTTATATAAACAACACAAGTTGTTGTTTTTTTTTTTTTAATTTAGTCATTATTTAAATTTTATGTAAAAATATATCCAAAATTAAAGTGACAATATTATTGACATATATAAAAAGATACAAGTAAAATAAGCATTAAATAGATTACTGTGTATTTACATTTACATGTAATTTGTTAATGTGTGTTTAATTAGATTGATGACGAATCAATAAAAATTCAATTAAAATACATAAATTATGCATACCATATAAAAATGACTAATTCCTTTTTGTAGAAAGGGTAACATTACACATATATATATTTCTAATATTAATAAGGATCAATTAAAGTAAATATATATGAAAAAATACATGGTATAGTAATTTAATAATAAAAACTTTATTGATTGGAATTTAAACCTATTAAAATTCATTTACGTATATTTCTACGAATATTTATTTATGCACTCATTTATTTGGAAATGATTTTGTTTATAGAAAGAGTGACAACATTGTAATCATTACAAAAAATTTTTAGAAAATCAAATGTTTTCATAATCTACAAATTCAATACAAAATAATTATTTCTACTCATAGGTTCTCTAACTTAATTTTAAAACATAAATGTCATCTACGTGCTACGACTATTTTTCTATCTAGCTCCTTTTTTTTTGTTTTGTTTAGAATAAAACCTAATTTCTTAATGAACAATTTGTAATACTTTTATTAAATGCCGTTTTTTTTTTTTTTACTTTTTTTAGTTATGAATATTTCTATTTCATTCTTTAATCAGGCTATGGCTATTCCAATATTTTTTTTTGATTTTTGAAGTTTCTATTAAGAAATTGATAATAACTTCTTAATTATCTAAACAACTTTTATTAAAATATTTTTCATTTTTTATTTTCTTATTTTTTACTATAATGTATCTATAGATATAACTCTTTCATACATTTCTTTGTGTCATTCATCTTTTAGTAATTGCTTCCTCTTTTCTTCTAATTGATAAAATATCTTTTATTTCTACATCAAATATACTTTATTTTAGGACCTGTTTTTTTAGTTTTTGTTTTGCCAATTCAATGATATTTTCTGAAGTGAAAAATTTTCCAAAAATTTCAATTTCTTTCGTTTCGTCATATATTTGTTTCCACCAGTTAAAAATTACTATATTTATTTATTTATAGAAAATGTCTACTTTGTAGTCTATTACAATTTTTAAATGTCTACCATGTTCGAAGTTTAATTGATTAGCAGCATTAGAATATTAGAAAATCAACAATTAATATTATCTTTTTAAATAAATTTTGTCACTTAAATTTTCCATTTATACACATCAAGCATCTATCCAATTGATGATAATTTCCTGTGCTAAATATATTACATGTGTTATAGTCTTAAAATAGTTTTCTGTTAATCAAAATATAATTGACTTTCACTTGGATGTTTTAATAATAATTCCATTTTAATCTTTTTTTTTTAAAAAAATGATGAAACCTTTTCTCATTTCTGTCTCCATATCCAAATTAATCCAAAGCACTTTCATTTTTTAGTCATTTTCTAGTTCTAGAAGCAAAATTTCTGCTGATAATTGTAACACACTGTTTTTGCCTGATCAAAAACATTCAGTGTATATATACAAAAAAGCTTATACTTTTTATCACAATAGGAATCTTTTCATTTGATATTTTTCTTTACATTAAATATGTAATGTTGTATTAATAAATAAAATAAATAATAATTTAGTAATTATTAATAATAAAGCAGATAGTGTCATATATTCCCACAGTATTGTTCCTAAACTTTTATTTATATTAAAATCTATTAATTTACTTTTTTCAATGTCCATGCCTTTATAATAAAATACATGACCGTGTCTCAAAATAATTGTTTCTTATTTTTTCTGGTTAATTGTTCTATGTCTGAAAGTATTTTTTTTCAAAAAAAAGTTTTTTTTTATTCAATTCATGCAAAAAGTGATCTCCCACTCTAGGTATGTAAATAAAAAACTATTATCAAATGACAACCTAAATTTCAGAAGAACCAAAAATGTCATCATCTTCTTTTGACCAACAATTACTATCTTGGCTAATGGCTTTATTGTTTTTCAAAAATGAGGATCATAATTTAACAATATGGGAATTTATACACTGGCCTTGTTTTCAATAAAATTCAATTTATATCTAAGTTATGAATTATCAGGTACCTGAGGAAAAAAGTGATAGTACTGCTTGCTATTAAACTCAGAAGAAAAAACCAGTTAAATCATCACACTGAAAAATTTCTGTTGGTGAGTAATTATTTTTATCATGTAGTTAATCATTAATTTTAAAAGGTGCATTACAATAATGTATCAAGATGCCATAAAAAATTACCCTGCTTAGTTTCTTCAAGATCTCAAAGAAAAATTAAATGGCTTCCTAATATTTAACACCTAACTTATTTGGCTATTAAGTGAAAGGATATATATTGTGTCATTGAGGTCTAAATTTAAACCTGAAAATAATATATTTCTAAAAAAAATTGCTGGCTTATTTTATTTTAATTCTCAATTGGTTTTAAAAATGATCAGATAGTTTACCTCATTAATAAATAGTAATTGACAATACATCATAATGTAAGTTGACATATGCATTTTTAACAAACAGTATATTAAGTTGTTATTCTTAGAATGTCATGATAAAGTGAATTACTTACCTTAGATTTGGATTGTTGATATGTTTATTTACTACATGCATTGTATAAATAATACATGAATATAGACAAACAAAATAATCAAATATTATTTAGAGCATGTATCTATATGTATTTATACATATTTGTATATTTTATATGATTAACACAATATTAAACAACGCATATTTAAAATATTATATATATATATATATATATAACTACAACCATTAAATGTTAATATATATTTATATATATTATTATATATATATATATTAACGAGTAAATTTTATTAAAAATATGATTTTAAACATGCATTTTAATTTGTAATTTAGTTTATTTTTAATAGTCTTTAAAATATGTATTTATTACAAAAAACTGTGGAAACATTTTCATATAATAAATAATGATATATTCAAATGAATTTTTCCTTAGTGGAGTTTAACTCTTAATAACAAAGACCACAGTAACAAGCTAAATTCGAGTTGTATTATAAAGATAGTAACATATGGGGAGTAGTCTTTTAAGAAATCATTATAACATCAAGTATAAAATCATCTCATTATATAATGTATTTCAAGTGATAAAATATACAAAATTGTGGAATAATTTATGTGCTACAATGTATATTATCAAGAAGGATTTAAATAAAATAACAAATTTATTGCGAAATACTTTAATAGCTACAATGTCTAATTCATTGTGGTTTATACCTTAAGTACTAAAATATTTATTGTGGAATACCTGAAAATTAACTAATGTCATTACTGTTTATGAAGTATTATAACTTTATCTTCTTTTTTGCTTTGCGAAATACATATAATATTAATATCATCTAGATTATTTATTACTTTTGACAATGCTTTTTTTACAACTCATTAGATAGTTAAGAATTGGAAATACATGTAGAAATCCTGAAGAAGATTGCTGGGGCAATCAAAACTATCTAGCGAGTTGTAAAAAAAGTACTGTAAAAAGTAATAAAGAATATAGATGATATTAGT
This sequence comes from Epiperipatus broadwayi, assembly GCA_028023455.1. Taxonomy (NCBI): domain Eukaryota; kingdom Metazoa; phylum Onychophora; class Udeonychophora; order Euonychophora; family Peripatidae; genus Epiperipatus; species Epiperipatus broadwayi. The sequence goes on from JAQFVV010000016.1 coordinate 620,792, forward strand.
AATATATATCATTATTGTTATAAAAAAATGTTAACCTCACAATATTTGTTACTGAATACTTTTTTAAAAACTTGTACTTCATTAAGTTAAAGAATTTTTTTTTAATTCTATAACTGGAATAGAATTGAATTTTAAATATGATGCATATATATTATATCAACATATTATACAAAACATTGTGGGATTAGATCTCTAGATACTTTTTCAACTTTAATTTTATCATTATTCTGTGCAAATATTATGAAATATATATTTATCTATTTATCTTCCTGTCTATATATCTACATACCTTTACATATCTATCTATTTACCTATCCATCTATATTGCAATGGTATGCATAGATACAAAGGGGTAGTAAACAAAGACAACAGCATGCCCCATTTATTATCACAGCCAAAATGGTAATAATATAAAAAATAAATAAACCCTTGCTTCAAATTAAAGCAGTATAAAACTGTGGTGAGAGAAAGTTAGTAAGCTAAGTTCTCTAAACCCTACACATCTAGATCCTCATTACAGAAAATATTTTTTCTTACATAATAAATAAATAATATGTCCAAATTTACTAACATTATTTGTATAATAATGCACTAGCTTGTGAAATAACACCTTATGATTACACATATTAAATTCATAACATAAACAAATGAAAATATTCAACTTTACAACCTTTCTCAATCCATAAATAACCTACTCTCAGGGTTTGTATTACCAGTGAAACTTGATTACTCACTAAAATATAAAACAGAAACAAAAAGAGTGTTTTATTGAATGTAATTTATATTTGGAAATGACTAACTATAAATAATTTATTATTATTTCAAAAATTCTTAATGTTAAAGAATGTAGCAAGTTGTTGCTATTTATGTGAGTAATCATTACTATTTAAATGTTCTAAGTGTAAAAAGAAATTAAATTAACACCATCAAGTATTGCACAATGTCGCCAATGTTATATATATATATATATATATATATATATGAGTGTGTGTGTGTGTAAATCACATTCATATCGGATAAACAAAACAAGTTATATTTTTTTTAACTTGTTTATAGCTTGTATTTAATGATCACTAGATGGAGTTTTACCAATAGCCCACAATCATGCTTTGTTTACATAAAACGCTGTGAGAGATAGAATTCAATATCTCTTTCAAATTGTCTCCAACCTTTAAACCATGGTTTTGAGCTAGTTGGCTCACATCAGTAAAGGTTAGGAAGACCAGAAACTAGATCTAATTAAAATTTCGAGCTAGTTAGCTCACATCAGTAAAAGGTAGAAGACCAGAAACTATATCTAAACACCAACTCTACTAACAGCATTTCTGAAACACATTTCTATCAGTTTGAAGGCACAAATTTTTCAGATACGTAAATATCTTCAAATCCAGTCAAACAAACTAGATAGATATATGGGTTCTGAATTAAGTTTAATTTCACCATGTAGTAAAAGCCTCTGCAATCTATATCATTGCAAAAACCTTCATGGGTACATTTATGATAAACAAAACAAGTTATAAATTTCTTAACTTGCTTATAGCATTTAATGATCACTAGATGGAGCTTTACCAATGGCCACTGTCAAGCTTTGTTTACATAAATAGCTGAGAGAGATAGAATTCAATATCCCTTTCAAATTGTCTCCAACCTTTCAACTATGGTTTTGAGCTAGTTGGATCACATCATAAAGGGTAGAAAGACCAGAAACTAGTCTTCCTACCCTTTACTGACATGATCCAACTAGCTCGAAACCATGGTTTTAGAGGTTGGAGACAATTTGAAAGAGATATTGAATTCCATCTCTCTGAGCATTTTATGTAAACAAAGCTTGATAGTGGGTTATCGGTAAAACTCCATCTAGTGATATATATATATCACAAAGTTACTTTAAGTAAAACTCCATCTAGTGATATATATATATCACAAAGTTACTTTAAGTGAAACAAGTAGTATATATTTTAATATGATTTATATTTACTCTTTTTTTTAATTGGCAATGATGATAATCAAGCAACAATGCATAATATCTATTTATTTTATAAGTTTTCACTAGACTTCAACATCATTCATATTCACAACATTTGTTAATAAAAACAGGCAAAACTCACTATATGTATTGCCTCTCACTGCAAGTTAGAATAATCAATCGATTCCAGAAAGTTTGTGTATAATCCCCATCCAATGCCTACTCCTCCAATATCCCCAAGACTAGTTTCTGGCTTGTGGCCTTCATCAGTGAGAAGACTTGGATCTGAGAGCACTGCACCTAGATCTTAGGATCTAATGCAACCTTCCAGCAGCCACCTCTTTTCTTTACTTAACTACAAAACTATGAGTCTTAAATTGAAAACATTTTAATATTTTCAATCCAACCTCATCAGCTTATATAGTCATATAGGTCTGAACTGAGTTCAATTAAAAAGTCTGGTATTTAAAATCTTTGTAAAAAATTATTTTGTTCTAATCATCTTAAAATCTATAAGAAACTCGGAAAAATATTTTAAGTGAAGGTGAATTCTATTAAGATGACTCTTATAAACACTACATGAATAGTCTATTGTTCTTGATTAGCCGAATGAAGATTTAATAGTTCTTCGAAATGTTCATGCTTGGTTAATCCTTATAGGTGTCAATGGTTATACCCCAAAAATTTCTTCTAATAGTGGTAAATTTCATTATTTTAATAGACAGAGTGATTTTATTATTTTAAATATTTTATTTCAATGTGATCACTATTAAGAAGATAATTATTCTTCCTAAATATTAATAACATCTTCTCAAATATATTGGCAGTATTTCAGGAAAGGGACAAGACACACTTCCTCCAACTCTATTACTTTTTAGCCAGATATTTTTTTTTAAATTCAGCCATTTAATAAATTTGAATTTATGAACAGACAAGATATCTGAACTCTCCAAAGGTTATTTTAGAAGCACAATAAGTTACATGTGATATGGTATTTTCTTATCTTTATATATAGACCCATACATACTCTGTTAGATAACAATTTAGAATTACCACAAATTAACTAAATGTTTAATTTGATGTATTTTTAAAACATCTTAAACAATTTTATATAAAATTCATTAATTGATTATAATAAAACAATTCCCAATTTGACAAAGAAATATTTATTAGATACATGCAGGTGTATATAAATAAATAATTTAATTAAAATAATTATTATTGATATTTTAATTTATGATCATGATTCTCATGATATTCTATTATTTATGTGACAAATTTATTTATACTTAATGTAAATGATCCAGAATTTTTTTATTGATTTTTAATAAATGTAAACTTCAAAACAAAATGAACTTGCATGGGAATTTAAAATGAACACAACAAAACATTTTTTTTTAAAATAATGTAAGGTATCACATAAATATTCTACTATAATATATAATCATAAAGAAGAATGTTTGTTTATTATTACTGGGGCCAGCTTTATGCTCATGGTTTAAAATTATCTTGATACATTTACCAAAACACTGTAAGAAAGTAAAAATAATCTGCACTATTTCTATGTTTATGAGCCATACCAAAACCTTGATCATCAATTTACATGTCAAAAGTCAAAGAAATTAATTTTAAAAAAAAAACATTTTATTGAAGGTAGCTAATGTTTTGATACAACCTGAATGCAACTGACTTTAGAAAAAAAAATTTTTTCTTAAATTAAAAGAATGTATTCTTTTAAATATTTGAGATTTGTTTTTCTCTCCATGATCAAAAATTAATCATGAAAAAACATTTAAATGATAATTTTTCCTCTAAAGATATTTTCCAATAGCAATGATCTTATTTAAAAGACTATTGAAACGTAAATCATTATTTAAATCATTTAAACTAATAATCTGTGAGAGTAGAGAGGAAAACAAAAAAGAAAAATGAGCTATTATTGCATTCTTATAATTTAAGAATAAAAATTCTAAAAAAAAATGTATTTCAATTAAGGAGAAATCTATTGTTTTGATGAAATAATTTTCAATCATGTGTCCAAAAATATAATAGAGAACCAAAGCATACCAGTATTTTCTCATGAAAAGCATTTATCAGTTTTTGTTGTTTTCTTTTAAAATCTAAATACTAAAAAAAAAAAAAAAAAAACAGAACTTATTGGGTTAAAAATTAGTAAGTAAATAAATTTTATCGATTTTGTAACTAAAGGTGATATCCAAAATTGTTTCTTGACATTTCAATAACTTCTTGCTTATTTTTGTATGACTGAAATGAGTGAATTCTAAAGAGCAATTATACTCAGAAACCTCTCTTTTAAAATTGTTAAAATATTATTCACATAACAGCATAATACGTTTACTTTGATTGAATATTTACAAATATAACTTTGTCAACATTATGGTAATTCTAGGAAATGATCAGCTCTTCAGATTTGTATAACTTTTTGCTAAGACAGACTAAAAAAACAAATAAAAGTAATTGCAATGAATATAACTGCAGAATAAAGACCATGTAACAATATCACCATAATAGCTATAAAGTATATAATTAAAACAATACAGATGCATTTTTATGATATGTTCCATCACTGAAATAAGGTGCACATGTTGTTGATAATATTGTGTGTTTTTTCTTGCAGATATTGGCCTGCTGCATTGAGAAGTCATTGTATTCATTGAATTCATTGATTTTTCTTCACATTGTTCTTTAGTTTATTTATAACATACAATTAACCAGGCCATTAAAATAATTCTGAAGGTAAGAAACAGGGAAGAGTCTGTTGATTTTTCTAAAATTATATTTATAGTTAAACCATACAGGAAATTGCCACAAATGTTACAGAAGCTTAAATATGAGTGAATATTTCCATCAGGAACCACATTTAAGATCATTATGTTTTAGATGAACCTTCACCAGAATATTGTGATGAGAATGACTACCACATATCAGTTTATGAAAATAGTAGCAGTTCAGAATCAGAAAATGATGCTTCTACAAAATATGTAGTTGGCTATGAAACTGATACTGAAGAGCCTCCACCAAGCTATGAAACCTGTGACCCTGATCAACAGACTCCAGAAGTTCACACAATAATGTGACCCATTTAAAATTTTATTTCTTTTAATTAAAAAAAGAAACTAAAAGAAACAATTACTTATTAAAGGTATGTTTATAAATATAAAATATCCCAAGAATATGTGGATTCATTCCATTCTTGATTCTTTATTCAGCATTTAGAGTGCTTTTAATTCATAGCCCCAAGAAGGGTGATTTATTTTCTTTGTTTACACATACATTGAGCTTTATTTAATTTAAAGTTTACATATAAATTTTTATTACATATATATAATTTAAAATTTTTCATATTAAATCTTTATTGTATTTATATACATGATATAATGAGTGTGCTATTGTCTCTTAACAATCTTTTCTGAATATCCCTATCCCCAAACTGCTATCAAGTGGTGGCTATCATCAGTGATACACAAGCTGAAACTTGAAACCAGTTTGGGGATAGAGATATTTGGAAAAGCTTGTTAAGAGCTATTAGCATGCTTATTATATTACATTTGCAATAAAAGCTTATTAAATTAAATCACATGATGTATGACTTGATTTTTAATTTTATATATATACTAAATTGTTTCAAACATTTTTTCTGTCATTATATTTATGTTAATGCAATAGTTAAATAATAATTTGAAAGTCATTAGGATGATTTTTTTTACATTAAGTAGCATATTGAATAATTAGTATTTATGTATTTATAAAATATATTTTTGTAAGTGCATTTATGTTTTGGTATAAATATATATTCTCTACTTTATTCTTTAGATTTTTAATACTTTCATAAATAAATAATTGATATATATATATATATATATCACTGAAGATATATATATATGAAAGCTATTAGCACGCTCTTAATTTTATATATATATATATATATTCGAATTTATTTTAAAATAAGTTTAATTATTGCTTTTTATTTGGAATAAGTTTACACGATGTCAAAAGACAAAATGATTCAGAATTATTTTAGTCACTTGTTTAAGACTACAGCCATTTTAATTCTAAAAAAAAAAGACAGAAAAAATTGAAAATAAAAAATTAAATATAAGCTTGTGATAATATATACAAAAGAAAATTAAAATAATAATATATTTTAACTCATAATAATAAATGGAATGTGATTGCAGAGAAACACAAAATCCTATTAACATAGTGATGCATAAAAATGACTGTTGCTCAGAGAGACTTATAACAGCTATATTCCATACTAACATAAATCACTGACAACAGTATTATAGAAATATGAAGGTATAATAAGTAAAAAAGAAAACACAAAGAATTGTTATTAATTAGTAATGATTATTTATTATTCCCATTTAATTTTTTGCAATCTGATATTTTAAATAAAGAAATATTTCAAAACAAAATTCCATCACATGATGTTTTACACTTCCATTTAATAATATACATAAGCAGATGTGAATTTGCAAAAATTGAAAAAGACATTTCTATGGCATATGCAGTAAATAAAAATAAATTTCAAATAATTTAGTTTATTATTTTAGCAGTTATATTTTATTGCAGAGAAAGCAAAAACTGCTTTGAGAAGTAAAATTCAAAAATAGCTCTGCTATGTATATTTGTGTACTTTTTGCATAAATAAATAATAAATAATTAAATTATCTCAAAAGTGAATGTTATGGTTATTGAGAATGAATAGTACTCAATTAATTTTGCTGTTCTTTATTTAAAAAGGCCTCATGCTATAATACTTATCATGTCTAGTTGATAATCTCACTATTCTCAACATAAACTAAAAATTCATGTATAGGAATAATAAAAATATAAAATATTAAGTTGACATGTCATCCCAAAAATTGTAATAAATGAATATCTAAATGATTTTCGTCATAAGATAAAAGATGAAGACACCTACTTATGATTTATAAAATGAGTATTGATATTCTGACTTTAAAAATAAAAGTGCAATTGTAATATAATGCATCCTTCTGTCATATAGGAAATGTGTCATCTTATTGTCAGCATCGAGACAGGGTTTTCTTTACTTTTACTTTATTCAACATATTTATGAGATAATTTTTATAGATTATTTATTATATCTTCAAATTGCATGTAAACAATTTATTTATTGAAGTAGACTATTTCAAATTTCGTTTGTATGACTTGTATTTTCATCTTCTTTAAGATAAACTAAATAAATTGAATTATTTTATATATTAGATCTTCTTTATTTTTAATCTTTTTTTTTTAATTTCAAATGCTTTTAAATAACTCATATAATTGGTCTAGAAGAACAAATTAGTTTTATTATATTTTTAAAAGTCTAGATAATTTCATTCACTCATATTAAAAAATCTCATTTTAAGTAAGAACTAAATATTAAAGATTCTTAATTTATTCTTATATATAACTGCCATTAGTAAGTGAATAAAATAATATTAACACTACAAAGAATAAATACTTTTCATGAATATATAGATCAATATGTATACTTCATCTTTGACCACCATGTATCTATTTCAGTTGCAATAAAATTTAATTTTTAATATATTTTTTTTATCTTTTCCTTAATGTCATAAAAATCTATATTAAAGTAATATGAGAAAATATACTTTTTTTTCTACTTGAAAATCAAGAAAAAGAATTAATTCAACTAAATTTAATTACAGACTTGGCTGAATTTAGATATTAATGCAAATAAAAGAAGAACAAAACAAAATCAATAATACACGATTACATAACAATTAAAAAAATGTTTAAAATGTAATATATATCGACTACTGAATAATTATGGTAATAATTTTAAAATGTTTTATTTTTTAATTTTAATAAAATTACCTGTATGTAATTAAAATTTTAAATTTCATTTCTATGTATTCTTTGACATTAAAAAACATATAGATATATATTGATAATTTTCAATTTAATTACTATACAATAAAATTTAATAAAAAACTAATTTGAAAAAATAAAGTTTAAAAATGTAATCTTTCAATAATAATTTATTCATTAAAATTTTAATACTGTTGAAATAAGTTATATATCAAAATATATTATATATTAAGAAATAACAAGTGGTAATTAAGTTGAGAATTATAAAATATAACTAATAAAATATAGGTCAATGGGATGAAAACTAAGTAATAAAAAATTAATATCTTTATGAAAATGATTAAAATTTAATATATTGCAAAAAAATTGTAATAAATTGTTTATAACAAAATCATTTTCTATAACAGTTTTTTTAATTATATAATGTTTAAAATATTGCTTATTAAAGTTGGGTAATAGTAGAATAACATGATATATAATATTTTATTTTTTCATAAATAAACACAAACTAAATATTTTTATTTATATTTAACAATCTCAAAATATGATGTAAACTGTCAGTGCCATATTAATGATAACTTTGTTAAATATTATATACAGCAATAATATTACATTTTCTAGTGGCATAATATAATTTCAATGTCATCAAAACTTAAAAGAAAATGCTCCACTTATAGCTTAACTATTAAATTAGAAATAATCAAAGATAAATATAAAGTATAGATATTGCCTTTTATATAAAAATATTTCTGCAATCACCATTAAAACATATAATGAGATCCTATCAATGATTAATTGAAATAAAAAGTTACATATAAAGATACAAAGATTCATAGGAAAATATATTGCAAATAAATATTTAACAAAAGTTTATCATTCCAAAACAATTTTTTTATATCAATCATTACATAAACACTAAAAAATGGTTCTTGTTTAAAGTATTAAAAGACTTTGTTATATATGTAGGGATAAGAAACATAAATGTAGAAGATAGTTTTAATTTATATTCAAATATTGAAATATATTTGAATGAATTGTTAAATGTTGGTTAATATTATAATCATATATATATAATGTTATTAGGGATTTTAATATTAGGGATTTTAATATGAGATATAAGAATAAAAATTTTAATAATAATATTAATCTTTCTGCTAACAAGGTAAATCAGTACCATGTATATTGAATGATCAAGTAAATTTTAAAAGGAAGATTAATAATGGTATATGTGATATTGCATTTTACACACTTCCTACATTAAACAAATTCATAAATAATTCTAAAAATAAAACCTCATTTTTTAAATTATATAAAAATTAAAAAAAAAAAAAAAAAAAAAAAATTTTAATAATTATATTATTAATTTTTTTATTTTATAATTTATTTAATAAATTAAATTTAAAAAATTAAAAAATAAAAAAAAAAAAAAAAAAAAAAAAAAAAAAAAAAAAAAAAAATAAAAAAATAAAATTAAAAATATAAAAAATAATAAATTTAAAAAGACAAAATTTTTTAAAAAAATTATTGAAAAAGTAAAAAAAAAAAAAGAGGATTATTAAAAAATTATTTATAGAATATTTTTTTAATAATTTTATTATAATTAAATATTTATATTATTTTTTTATTTATTTGAATAATTTTTATAAATATATATATATATATAAATAAATATATATATAAAAAAAAAAAAAAAATAAAAAATATATATATATATATATATATAAAATAAAAAACAAAAAAACAAATACAAAAACATAACCCCTCTGTTTAAAACTATTCTCAATAATAGCAAACCTATTATTGAGATATAGATCTTTAAACAGAGGGCGTTACTGGATATTTGTAATTGTATAATGGTTTGTATATTTTTATAATTATTTCAGTATGTGAATCTTTCTATATATATATATATATATATATATATATATATATATATATATATATATATATATATATATATATATATATATATATATATATTGTAACCTTCTGGATAGGCACCAGAAATATTAATTGTAATTATATAGCACTGAATCAGTAACTGCTGATTGCATCTTAATAAAAAAATGAAATAACCTGAATTTTTATTTTTTTTATGAATCACCTAGAACTATATTTAAAAGCACTTGTAGATATAATTTGAAAGTTTTGAGATATTTAATATTTTATTAGTAATTGTTTAATGATAGAAAGGTGGTAGACCATCACAGAAATTGTAAGTTTAGTGTAAGTTTATCCAAGTTTGTCTTATTTGTCTGCAAGACAGTAATGCTATTTGTTTTGGTGATTTTTTCTGTTTTATTTGCTTTTAATATTTCAGTCCATAGTGTAAATAGTGCAATATATTTGACACATCATCATAGAAATATTCATTTTAGTCAGATTGATTTAGTACCTGTAGTACATCATTTATGGATGTGCATGTATGCTTGTGCCATCTTTCAACTTAATTTTCTATTCATGTACTTTATTAAATTACCAGATATCATGTTTCAGAGGAAAATATTTAATTTCAAAACCATAGCTTGGATAACCAGTTAAAACATAATTTAAATGAATTAATAGATCACTGGACAAATGTATTGTCAACAGACAAAAACACTTTCAATTATTTTATTTGCTAAAATGATTATTATCCTTTTTTTATTTTGTTACATTAGAAATATGAAATATTTTATTCTTGGTTCAGTTTAATATTTTTTTAAAGACAAAATATTTTTTTTCTGAGAGAGAAACATTCTTGCATATTTTGCAACTAATTATGCTAGTGCAGTGAGAGGAGTAATCTTTGTTCTAGAGTTGAACTTTTGAATAACCTTAGATTGGTGGAAGAAGCAAATTCTTGGGTAATAATCTGATATAAAAGAGAGGTCCTTTTTCAAAAAGTTTGCTTTATTGATTTCAAGAATTCTCTCTTTATAAAAGTTTTTTCTTAATATAATTTTGTCTCTACATATTGTTTCTCTCATGATCCAAGCTCAAAAGTAAAAAACATCTAATAATTTTCTAAATGAAAACAGCTCAGAAATTTTACTGCAGATAATAAGGAAGCAATATGCAAATGTAAACAATGATAGAAACAAGGTATATCTTCCCTACTTTTAATTGACCAATTTAAATTTAAAATCATCATTTGGGATGCATATGTGTGCCTATATTATAAATTTGCTTTTTCTAACTCTAATTTCTAATATTAAAAAGATAATTGAAATGCATGTTTATATGTCAAATATAGTTTGCCTAAATTTTATCTCAAATATTAAACAAGTAAATGAAACTTGTGCTTATATTTTAAGTTTGATTTACCTAGATTTAATGTCTAACATTAACAAAATAACAGGAATGTTAGAATTTTATTAGTATGCTGGAAAATTTTTGCTGAACTTTTTCATAAAACACTTCAAAGACTCTTTGTTGATAATTTTCACTAGCTATAAAAAAATAAAGTTTAAACAGAAGGATGGGTGCAGATAATTTATTATAACCTGCTTTATTATTATTGACAAAAACATATACTTAAACATTTGCATCTCTAGAATTAAGATAAGGAAAGGGTGACATATAATTAATGAATAATGAACTTATCTCCTAATGTACTGATAAATGAATGAATAGAAGAGCATGAAACTGAATGTGAATTTGTTTTATTTTATTGTTCTTCTCATTTATATTTGATTTTTTTTATTAAAGTATATTATCGATAAACTTACATAAATTTAAATGAATGTTATGAACTAAATAGTTATTTGTCTAGTGAATGTCTTTTGAAAATTTGGAATAAATGCTTAAACAAGTCTAATGAATTAAATAATAAGTTATTGCTCCACTTATGCAGTATTAAATATTTATTTGCCATAATGAAGATTTTCATATGTTATATTGCCAGCAGTTTCATTCATTATTGCTAAGAACTTTGAAATGTTTTTAAATTGGATTCAATTAATATTATTTATCTCCCTGCAGGAAATTGTTATGTATTTATCCATATTTATGATTATACAAATGATCATCATTATTTTTGTACATGACCAAGAAGAGTCATCCACAGACTATAAATGAACTTTTCATTCCAGTTAAGATAAAAAAAGCTTTAATGATTATCATTATTTTTGTTAGCATTTGATAGATAGGTAGATTAATTATTTGTCATGATTTTTTATTATTTGATTATTATTTTTCTTCAAGAACATCTTGCAAAAGTATAATATGAAGAAATATTATAATGGGTAATTAGTGGGTGTTTTACTATATTATATTGTGTACATGTATTTCAATATGTGATGTGGCAGTAGAAATATCTGTTTGCTATTTACAAGCCAGCAGTTCATTTTTGAGAAGGCGTAATTACATTAAATTTATTGTTTCTTTTTGTGTTTTTAAGATGTTATGAGGTTTATTTTTTTATAATTATTTTACTACAAATTTAAAGAGTTGATGTTTATCACAAACAAGACTTTTTATTTCAATTTATGGGCTGATGCCAAATACAATAAAGAGTTATTTTGACTTTCGCTTCACTAAAAATAATCAGAATAATTTAGTAATAATTATTATGTTAAAACATTATACTTCATCAAAAAGTAAAGATTCATTTTTTTATTATATAAGTTATTAATTAACGTCATTGAAATATATCATTATCACATGTGATTTGAAATTGTTTATGCATTATTGTGCTCATCTATCTATTATTTGATCCAGTTATATAATGTTTGAAATGAAAATAGAAATAATTTAATTTCCATTGGTTTCAGATGATGAAATGTTCCAAAAGAAGTGGAAAGATTAGAGATTTATTGTAGAGTGAATTTATTTTTATTTTTTATGCTTATATTGAAATGTATTTAGTGGCTATGCAGAAAAAAAATGTTTATGTTATAAAATGTATTGTCAGGGATTGAGAGAACTCTCCCTTAATATATTCAATATTTATCATGACTGGATTATATTCTTCAGATTAAGTAGTTGCATTTTATAATTATAGTATGTGAAGTCAAGTAGTGTCTTTCCCTTGTTTTTCAGTGATGAGACAATGACCACATGAGTTTATTTTTTTTAAAATCTCTATATATTACTTATCTACACTTGTAGGTCATAGTATAATGCTTGATTCTATTAATTTGTTTATTTCACACTGAGAATGTTGAAACTCTATGTGATTACTTGTTTGAATGTTAATGAACAAGTATAGTACTGAATGTTAGAAGATTAATATATTAAAATTATATATATATATATATATATATATATATATATATATATAGTAATCTTAAATCTTATTAATATAATTTAAAATTAAATTTTGAAGTTAGAGATTTACTATTTTAGAGAAATGGTAAACTTGGATGTATTTCTTTTCATTGTGATTAGAATTTTGGCTTATTTAACTGTGTGTTGTTATTATAACAACTAACCTATTTCCTATATTATTTATTGTTATAATTTGGTATATAAAATAAGTTTTTCTTTCTTCATTTGTTTGTTGTATAAATTAAAAGCCTTTTTTACATTTACAATTTGTTGCAAACAAATATAGGGTACTTTATTAAGAGGACTTTCCACATTCAATCAGTTCTCTCATCATTCATCACTTACAGTTCATTACAAAATGTTTGGTGCCATTCATGGGTTGTTAACAAATTAGAACTTTTCTCCCATTTTTATCCATTACTATATATATATATATATATAATTTTGGAGGTTAAATGGGTTTGTAAGTATTCATTAAAAACCAGTCAACAATTAGACAATCATATAGCAAAAGTAAACACTTTGTCAGTCCTCAGTATCAATAATAATCAACAATTTCAAACTATTATCAAGACAATGTCCTTTTTTACACCTTTGTTGTTAAAAAGAGGTTGACTTAACAACAGTTTAAAACTGTTGATTGTTATTGATAGTGGGACTGTCCAAGTGTTGACTTTTTAAATGTGATATATATATATATATATATATATATATATATATATATATATATATATATAGAGAGAGAGAGAGAGAGAGAGAGAGAGAGAGATGGAGTTTTACCAAAACCTCTGTACAAGCTCCATCTATTGATCATAAATGCAAGCGATAGCAAGTTATGTGATTTATAACTTGTTTTGTTATATATATATATATCATTGTATGTTATTATACGACTTATATAAAACTTTATTTTATTACGAAAAAAACAATTCTATCAATTGCAGTATTGCTGTAATTATATGTAATTCAGATAAATATAAATTATGAAGATATAGAACTAATTTTATTTTATTTTTAAATTTAGTATTGGTATCATAAATTGATACTATAAATCAAAAAAGTGAAAATTTATATAATATAGAGTAGATAATTTTAAACCATTTACCAATCATGAATGATGAGCTGTGTAACCTCTGCTTTTTAATCTCCAGTTTTCTACTGAACTGGAAACAAAGATAACACAGCAACATCTTTAAAAATTCAAATATTATGAAATCCAAAGAAAAAAAAGATAAGAAATGAAAAAAATTAAGAATCGTATACACATTTAAAGTTCAATTTAAATAATTCTAATTTATTTTTATATTCAAATAAAAATAAGACAATTTGCATATTTTACTAACAAACACACACACACACACAATCAAATATTTGTGCATGCCTAATTGATAATAAAAAATTTCAATATATTTTATGTCTCATAATGTTTATTTTATTTATATAAATAGTTTATGTTTAAAAATTATGAAAGATATAACATAAAAAATAAAATATGCTGTGGCAAAATAAACAAACAACATCTTGCTCTATTTAAGAAGTTGTAACCATTTTAGTATGATAAATTTGTTGACCATAATATGATGATTTATTGATTGCACTATGATGCGTAAAATATTACAAGCTATACTTTTAATATAAATTAACTTATATGAACATGATATCTAAGTTTATAGAAAATGTAAATTTACAGAATAAAAGTTTCGTCATTTTAAAGTAAGTGTAATTACAATTCCAGAATTAGAAATGAAAAGAAAGGCAATAGAAAAATGTTGAATATGACTTTTACAATGATTATACAAACCTATCAATAAATAAAAAGTTGGGCACTTAAATTATATGCTAATCATTTAGTCTATTCAATTTCTTTATACAAATATACATGTTCAATATATATATCAAGTAAAATACAATATAATTAATATATTAATATATGTATTTTTTAAATATTAAAAATTGCTTTTAAACATTTATTTGAGAATATTAGCTTTGGTATTCATACCAATGATTTTGTAAATTTAAGATGGAAAAAAACAGATCATCCCTATAAAAACAAAAATAAAAAACAACCAGTAAGCAATATAAAGTCATGTGACATTGAATGAATAGATACAAATCTTATGTTCGCATTAAATAATTTCAAAGCAACTAGAGTATTTATGATGAATAATATAAAATATATGTATTCATTATGTTTATACTTAATTTGTTAATGCGTAAATATTTCAAATATGTAGATTCTCATCTTTACATTTAGGACCACTCATACATCTAATTATTTTTTTATTTCATAAAACAAAAAAACAAAAAAAAGAAACTGGGTGTTAATTTACAAGTTCAATTTCAAACATAAACATATATTATTAATTAAATTATGTTTCTCCTCTCCAGTTATATTTTCAAATGATTTTGTGAATAGAACAAACTCATTTTATAACAATTATTTAACATGTATAGGTCTCACAAAATAATTGCTTATGTGCCTGTCTGTGGTTACTATGGAATGAATGTCAAATTTGGGCAGATAAACTTTTACATTTTCAGATCAGAGCTAGCCTTAGTTTTTATTTCAGATAGAAATGTATATCCTATCAGTAATCTATTTATTATTAGCTTCAAATCAATATCAGTTTTTGGGTGAGTAATATGGCACAAAATGTGAAAATAAGAATAAAATTATTTTAATATGCTGTGATCATTGTTACTGATAGAAAAGATATCATCATTCTGTAAGTATTTATCCCAATGCACAGCCTCATAAGGTTTATGCATTGACTACATAGTATAAAGTAATATTATTACATTATTAATATTAATGAAGATTTTATACAATAAAAATACCAGTACGCCTATACTTAAATTGAATAATATTTCCGAAGTATAATTTTCACTACACCACTTTTACACAAAGCAGGGACTGATTTCTAATCACGTTTAACATCTAGTGAATAAGTATAATCATAAACATATGTCCAAAGATATGTGAAAAAAATGCATAATTATATGTTTATGATTTCATCCAACTATGAGATGTTAATGGAAGCTAGAAACCAGTCCCTATATTCATGAAGGTGCTGTAGTAAAAATTACATTATAGATATATTATTCAACAAATGGTTAATCTCTGGTCAAATGAATGAATAATAAAAATTATTATCTATACTTAAATGTTTAGCTTTATTTGTAGAAATACCAAAATCATTTGAATATAGTGCATATAATAGTTTATCATTAAAATAGATCATAATTGAAAAAGTAGACACTAATAAACTCAACCTATTCTATGCTTCTCAAATAATCACTCTGTTGAATATTTTTTTTTTTTTTGGTATTTGTGAATTTTCAAGTAAACCAAGATGGCAAGCTGTATTTTTGATAAATCTACACCCCCCATGGTTATAAAATAATGCCCGCTATGAAATGCGATATTTAATTTTACATTTTATTTTTTCTTACAGTTATTTTTAAAAAAAAAACATTGTGGAAAAATTAATGACAATATTTACAGTTTATTTTTTTTTTGGATTAACTTATTCACAGAAAAATGAAAAAGAAAATGATCCTACATCAAATACCATTGCTTTCCTTTATTATTTTTTAATGTATATATGTATTTTGTAACGACCTAAGCAGTCTAATTCATTTGATTGTGAGGTCCTGCATTATTTTTAACCCAAACTATATTAATTATATTTTTAATCATTTTTTTTTTACAACATATACCCCCACATGTAAATACAAACATATGTATATATTAAATACATATTAGATATATACCCATGATTTTCTGCGTATAATTAACAATTTTATTAAATGATTTATTAATTGTATCAAACAAAACATTGGGATAATAATTTACATGTAGATACAATTACTTTTTTTCATATGTTAAATGTGTTGACGGGGAAGCGAACCCATGCCAGCTGCTTGGAAGGCAGCTATGCTAATCACTAGGCTACCAACGCTTGACTATTTTATTACCCATTACTTGTGAAAATCTTGTTTTGATATATATATATATTGTTATGGTTAGATTCGGTATAGACTTTGAAAGGATAAGTGATTTAATATATATATATATGAATGATATAAAGTCAATCTATAAATAAAATACCTTATGCCACAAGTTCTCGAACGCGCTAAGTCGTATTTAATTTATAGAAATAACAAGCATGATACTAGTTGCGTATAAGTGCACTTATAACATTTATTAACACTTACTTACAAAAGTTATTGATACAGCAGTATCCCGTATTTATGATTAAAAAAATCTAATGTATCCAGTTTTACTTATTCCAGGCAGAATTACTTTTAAATATTTATAATTGTTTTAGTAAAGTTAATATTTTTTCTATTCTAATATTTTTACATGGGCAGTTAAAATATAATAATAAAGGCAATATACAAAGAGATTTAAATTCTAGTAACATCTAAGATTAATAGTCATTTATTTTATAATAACTATAAGATGTGTTTGTGTGTAAATGTTTAAATTAATAAAGAAATGCTTATTAATTTTTGTTATATAATTTATTTAATATTATTTATTTATTTTTATTAAATGTAAATATTTTGAGTTATATTCTCGGTGTGCATCTAAAAATAATTCCACGTTCAAAAACATTAACATCAGGTATGTATCTTTCTCTTCATTTATGAGATGTGTGGAGATCAAATTACGTTCAAATAAATCCCATATAAATGCCAACCACAATCAGAAGTGAGAAATACAGCAAAGTGTTCAATATGTCGGCTGCTACTTGCTACAACTTATTTACTGATATTACTTACTTCTACTGGTATTATATAAACGTTCATTATTTGTAAACGAATAAGGAATATGGATGCTGAACCTGAATTTGCTTAAAGGTTTGATAACTTTTTACTATTGTGCCAATTTTCCATCTGACATGATAAACAACATCTATAAGTCATATATCCAAGTAATCCAAGAAGAAATATTTAAAATTTCCTACTCTATAAATTATTTAAGGATTCCAAAAAGCTGCTAATTGATGTTACCTGATTGCTACAATTATTTGTAAACAACTATTATAAAAAATAGACTAAAACAGGGGTGGTCAAATTTTTTATACCCACCACCCACTTTTGTACCTCTGTTAGTAGTAAAGCCTTCTAACTGTCCACAGTTCCACAGTAATGGTTATTTATAAAGTGGGGAAATAACTTTACTTTATATAATTTATAAAGCAGAATTACAGCAAACTAAAGCATATAATAATAATTACTTGCCAAATACTTTATGTTGGACTTTTGCTAAGTTTGGCAGAATAAACCTTTATAAAACAACTTACTGTAGTTAAATCTATGTTTTTTTTATTTATAGTTTGTATACATACAAACATGAAGTCTGATAAAATTACATTTAATTAATTAAATTATTAATGAGATCCCTGAGGCTGATGTTGCAAAACTAAATACTGGATATCTGGCTGAATTTTTGTAAGGAACAAATATTTTTTTTTTTTTTTTTGGAAATATTCAGGTGGTTTTTTTTCTTTTGTCATAATATGATTAACAGCACCAAAGACTGATTCCACAAGACATGAGGTAGAGAAAGGTATCAATAAATGAATTGTCATTATCCACATATTTGTATATAAAACAGACATTTTTTTATTATTTTGCCATAGATTTTCATATCCATCCTATTGAATTTATGTTTACTTTCTTCATCATATCTAATTTCCAACAGTTCTTTTTGGCAAGTTTTAGCAGCCTCTTCAATATTTGTGGTAAAAAGATGTTTTATCCTGTCATACATCTTCATTTCAAAATATCTTCAAATTGTTTTTCCATGTCCAAATTAAGTTCATTGAGGTGGATACTGAATCTGTCAATATCTTCTGGAGTTACATCATCTTTTATAGATGATAATTCAGGAAACTGATGTAATTCTTTCTTCAATAGATTATAATGAAGTAGTTCAATTTTGTCAATAAATAATGACACAATACTTTGACAACCTGTAAGACTTTTATTAGTTTCTTGAAGCTGCAAATTGACATCATTAAATCTCTTGAAATTATTTGCCAAATAAAAGGCATCATTTTTTACTGTTTTTAACTGTTGACACAAATTGATCTCATAATTACTTTCAAAAAAATTGTATGAGACTATCATATAATGCTACAAAATGAATCAAAGATGTGCCCTTTGACAGCCACCAAACTTCTGTGTGCAAAAGTAACATATTAAAATCTTTATTATTGTCCTGGAAAATCTGTCAAAACATTCTATTATTTTTTTTGCATTGGATTTGATTTTGATTATGGCTTGAATTGTTATAGTTAATGATGAATGGAGACTTGTACTTAGATGTTTTCATACAAGATGTTGTCTATGCACCACACAATGAATACATAAAACATTTGGCACTTCATCCTTCAAATAAGCAACAAATCCATGATAGTAGCATACCACTGCTGGGGATCAATCAGCAGTGCATGCAATAATATTATTCAGAGGAATATTATTTTTGGTAAAGTATGTTTCACAGTATTAAATATGGATAATCCTTTTGTATCTGTTATGATATTTATTGTGATAGCATTTCTAATCATAATGTATTGTTTTCATCAAAATAATGTACATATGACATCAATAAAACATTATTACCTTCAATGGTAGACTCACCCAATTATATGGAAAATGAAGAGTTTTGGAGAATTACTTATAAGTTGTTTTTTTTTCAACACTAACTGTCATTACTTTACTGTGCTACCGCTTAATGGCAATGTTTTTAAAATTCCAGGTATATATTGATGCATTACTGTTGAGATAAATTCTTTTATAGATTTCATTATTACAGTTTCTCCAATATTATAACTTTTATCACTTTTACAATTAATTGGGAAATGTGATAAGAGGCAATTAATCCATCTTCGTTGGCTGTATGTTGTTTCTTAAATGATGCAATGATTGTTGAAGAATTTTGATTTTTTTTATATATTTCCTGAAAATATTCAATTGGCTTGTCCTTATCATTTGGATGCTTTGTCGCAAGATGTTCTCACAATCTGCCTCATTGGATAATATTTTATGACACAATAGATATGTTGGGTGTGTTTATTTACAACAGATTTTATGAAACCCATCTTTAGATACTCTGGTAAATATATTTCTTTTCTGAGACATGGGCATATAATATTTCATAATATTTTGTATGAAGCTGCATGCACATGGTCACTCTCACAAATCTAACTGCATTCTGACCAATGAAACTGCAAACAAAAGAGCCTGCAACATAAATCATCATATGCACATGCTTTTCATGCATCATTTATTGGGTTTGGGGGAAGAGGGAGATGTGGAAGCTATTCTGGGACAAGGCTCTTTTTTCAGTGGTCATACTATAGCTCTATTTAGTTTCACTTATGTAACATGAACTAAACTTATACATGGGAGATACAAATAGTATATTTTCCAGAAATTAAAATTGTCATGGGAAATTTTATGACAACCTAATGAAAATATTTTTAAATAATGCTATGATTTTTTTTTAAAAAGTCAATTAAATTAAAAAAAAGAAAGTGCTTCAGTATCTGCCAAAATCCCTACTGCTCACCATGAAGGATGGAATGCCCACTAGTGGGCCGTAGGGACCAGGTTGACTACCACTGGACGAAACGAACTAAAACTCATCCCTGAATGCTAATGGATCTTTTTGATATAATATTTCTTTAAAAAATGCTAAATTTTATGAATATATATATATATATATATATATATATATAGATACAAAGATTTTCATGGGTTGCATATATATATATATATATATATATATATATATGTCCACAGATGGCGTTCTACCAAAAACACCGATCAAGCATATGTTTTGTTTACATAAACGTCAGAGTAGCATTCACTATCTCTAACTATAATTCCACTTTCAGATCATGATTTCAAGCTATTTGCTATCATCAGTGAAAGACAGGAATAAAGAAACTAGATCTAAATACAAACTCTGAGCGTTTATGAAACAATTTCTATTCAGCTTGCAAGCGTGAATTTTTTAGACATGTAATGTCTTCAAACTCAGCATAGCAAACCAGATAGCTATATGGGTCTGATCTCAGTTCAGCATCACCACATAGTAGAAGCCTCTGCAATCTATATCATTGCAAGAAAGACCTCAAAGGTACATTTATGATAAACAAAAATGCAAGTTAAAAAACTTGCTAATGCTTGTATTTATGTCCACAGATGGCGTTCTACCAAAAACACCGATCAAGCGTATGTTTTGTTTACATAAACGTCAGAGTAGCTTTCACTATCTCTAACTATAATTCCACTTTCAGATCATGATTTCAAGCTATTTGCTATCATCAGTGAAAGACAGGAATAAAGAAACTAGATCTAAATACAAACTCTGAGCGTTTATGAAACAATTTCTATTCAGCTTGCAAGCGTGAATTTTTTAGACATATAATGTCTTCAAACTCAGCATAGCAAACCAGATAGCTATATGGGTCTGATCTCAGTTCAGCATCACCACATAGTAGAAGCCTCTGCAATCTATATCATTGCAAGAAAGACATCAAAGGTACATTTATGATAAACAAAAATGCAAGTTAAAAAACTTGCTAACGCTTGTATTTATGTCCACAGATGGCGTTCTACCAAAAACACTGATCAAGCGTATGTTTTGTTTACATAAATGTCAGAGTAGCATTCACTATCTCTAACTATAATTCCACTTTCAGATCATGATTTCAAGCTATTTGCTATCGTCAGTGAAAGACAGGAATAAAGAAACTAGATCTAAATACAAACTCTGAGCGTTTATGAAACAATTTCTATTCAGCTTGCAAGCGTGAATTTTTTAGAGATAGTGAATGCTACTCTGACGTTTATGTAAACAAAACATACGCTTGATCGGTGTTTTTGGTAGAACGCCATCTGTGGACATAAATACAAGCGTTAGCAAGTTTTTTAACTTGCATTTTTGTTTATCATAAATGTACCTTTGAGGTCTTTCTTGCAATGATATAGATTGCAGAGGCTTCTACTATGTGGTGATGCTGAACTGAGATCAGACCCATATAGCTATCTGGTTTGCTATGCTGAGTTTGAAGACATTACGTGTCTAAAAAATTCACGCTTGCAAGCTGAATAGAAATTGTTTCATAAACGCTCAGAGTTTGTATTTAGATCTAGTTTCTTTATTCCTGATTTCACTGATGATAGCAAATAGCTTGAAATCATGATCTGAAAGTGGAATTATAGTTAGAGATAGTGAATGCTACTCTGATGTTTATTAAACAAAACATACGCTTGATCGGTGTTTTTGGTAGAACGCCATCTGTGGACATAAATACAAGCGTTAGCAAGTTTTTTAACTTGCATTTTTGTTTATCATATATATATATTGTACCCTTTTTATTAGGTTTAAGTAGGCTTTGTAAGACAATTTCTTAAAAATTTTAAAATTAATAGAGATTTAAGGATTGTAAGTGGTATAGCAATGTTAATAAGGTTTTTAAAAGTTTTGTTAAGATTAAGTTAAAGTTATAAATATTTAAAAGGTATAATAAAATGCTAGGATTGCAAAGTAAAAATTAAATATTATAATTTTATATGGTTGTGAGAACTGGCCATAATGATAGTAATGAAAGTTATGTAGTAAAAGTCTTATTAAACAAGGTATTTAAAGCTAATTTTTAAAATAATGATTTAAAATTGAAGAAGCAAAATGTATTTTAATAAAAGTAGATTTAAATTTATATTATAATTATTTATTAATAGTTTAGTATTTTATGGTATAAGCAAAAGTATTTGCTTTTATTTGCTGTTTAAATAATGTCAAAATTATTATTCCAAATTTTATTATTATATTTTATTATTTTTATAATGTAATATTTTATACTTAAATACTTAATTAATTTCATTCCAGACAGTGAATATAATAAATTGCAACACCTTCGTCTGAAATTTTTTATCATGAAACTGACAATGCAGGTGTTTTTATTGTGTGCTTGCAAGGTTTTTAAAAGAAAGTTTCAAAATCACTATGAAAATTGTTCTAAAATTGAAGATATTTGAATATCATAAAAATAATATTTAAAAAAATATTTAGTTGTCTTTAAAATAATTGTAGTCAAATTTTAAAAATAGATACATTACCATTAAATATTAGATAAATTGATAAAGTATTATTTAAAATATGTTATTTTAAAGTGTTAAATTATAGAATTAATTTAGAATTAAATATTCTAATAATATTAGTGTTATAATAATGTGTCATAATTTTATTTCTAAATTTTAAAGAATATGTGATTAACATTAATATAAATTACTTTTGCAAGTTAAAGGTCAAGTAAACAATTAGATTTCAATTAGAGCTAGTATAAAATGGGTGTTCTTGTGCTTCTTACTTATTTCTTGTTACTTAGTTTACCACTTATTATTACTTTTATTTTATTTTTTAATAATACCCAGTATATTATTATAAGTCAGCTAGTCTCAATTTTTTAATTTTATTATATTTAAAAAAGTGTAAGAGATTAAAAAAATATTAAAATTTATGAAAAAATGTTTCTCTAAACCATTAAATTTCCTGCTGGTTTTCTATTTAAAACTTAAGTCAAATTCATAGTGAATTATGGAATATCTACTTGAAGTAATGTGCATGTGGAGATTAGTGATGACTGAAAAACATTGGACAGAGGAAAGTAGTTAATTCAAAACTTTCCTAATCATTTTTATAAAATACATTGGAGTTTAAAAATATTATTTGGAAATATCACTTGTGGAACTAAAATATTGGTTTATAATATTTTAAAGACTTTTAAACTATATTATTATTTGGATAATATATTTACCTTGAAAAGACTAAAAATTAAATTAAATTTTTATGTAAAGTTATGAAAATAGTCAAAATGAAAGTATAGTATAAAATGTGCTATTCTTTATTATACTACGGATTCTATTTTAAAAGTACAGCAATTTTAAAGATATATATATATATATATATGATAAACAAAAATGCAAGTTAAAAAACTTATATATATATATATATATATATATATATATATATATATCTATATAAATCATTTTGAGAAAAAGTAATAAAAAGTAAAAGTTATTATGGATATAATTACTTTGATAAGTTATTGTCAAACCTATGTGAATATTTGGATACAATAAAAACACTTGTACTCTTAAATATATATGTTTAAAAAAGAAAATTAATGTATAATATAAATAATATTATCAGGATTAAATAATTAACTCATGGAATATTTAGACAAAGTTATCAAGGACCATATATCTGCAATATGAGATAATAATATTTTGAATGGTATGAAATATGCATATTTTCTGCTAACATATGTACGGATTTTTAATGACTGGTAATGCTGCATCTGAAGCTGAAGAATTAACATGAACAGGAAAAAGACAAGAAATTACCTATAGAAATATTTCAAGTGATATCACATAAATAATTGTTATCCTGAGGAATCTACAAACAATTCACTGTATTTATAGAATTTCCATAACAGGATGAATAGCTAGTTTCAAATTTATTTGAATTTTAACAATCAACTTTTTTTTTATTTGTGAGTTTATGTGCTGAGGTAGAGAATTTTTCAGATGATGTTTGAAACGTAGTAACTATGTAGGGGGGAATTTATCTTCAAAACATGGTATTGTAATGAAAAAACTTTTGTTGAACTTTATAGAAAGCAAACAAGATGTTTGGAATTACTTAAATTTAGTTTTACTATTATTTTACATATACTAATTATAGTATTAAAATGTATTGTTAGGATAGGAAAAGGTTACATATTAAAAATATTTTTATTTATTCTAACAGTATTAATATTCTTTAAAAATCTTAATATTTTAAAGTTTTTTCTGCAAACATTTTAAGTATAACTGGTATATTGAATGACTGATATTTTGATTAATATGTTGTTTTTTTTTTGCTAAATTTGAACCAGAAGACATCTAAAATAGAGACTTACAAGTCATAGCATCACTAGGTTGTTTTTTTTTTGATTTGTTAATCATTATATGATATGTTTTTTATTTGTTATATTTTTGTAGAATTGCTTGGAATATTTTGAACTATTGCTTTTATCATATGTGTGTGTACATGAGTATGTGTGCATCAATTACATATATAGATTTTTATTAATTTAAATTTCATAAATCAAACCATATATTATTTATTAAATATTTAGAGCTAGTCGAATGGTAGGAATTAGGGTAGGATATCTTTGTTATTGATTATATTAAGATTATAAGTATTTTAGACACAGCACTATTATTTATTTGCACTAGTTCCATTTTTTTACATTATGTATTGAACTGAAGATGATGGTACAATGTGTGATAGGTATATCTCATAGAAAAATAATTTGGTAATTTTATGATTGCAATCATAATTTAGGATTGGTGATAATAATATTGAACTAAGTATTTTATTATAAATATTATTATAATTTTATGTGGGGTTTATAATCTGATTTCTATCAAAATAAAATACTGTTATATTATGCATAAACTAATAAACAAATAAATGTTTAAGTTATACAAGTGTGGCTATTAATTATTTTAGATTATGACTATGTTCACTATAAAAATATTTTAAATTATATTTTGAATATATTCCATTATGTGCAAATTATCCATTGGATCATGTAGATGAAGATCAATGGTATAATACATATAAAAGATTTTTTAAAAATTAGTTATAGTTATGGTAGTAATTTAGTATTAAGTAGTATAAGATATTAAAGTGGTAATGTCCTGTGGTTTATTGTGAATATTGATTATGTGGAGAATGGAAAGGCTGGTAGGGAATTATTTTAAGAAAATATTAATATAGTAAATATTATATATGGTTTGGATTAAGATTTTTTGAAAAAGAAATATATTTTTAAAATAAGTAACTGGGATAAATATTTGGAAATTGAAATTTCTGAATTTATTGTTGAATATGATAATTGTGAGAAAAAATAAGAAGAGAAATTAATAATTTTGATGCAGTTGAGAATATTGCTCAAAGTGAAGATGTGAAATTAGTGGCACTAGTAGTGACAGTAGTGAAAGAAAAGTAAGTTAAATCTAAAAATGATATAGAGGATTACAGCCGATGTGGATAACAAAATTGATGAATAGAAAGAAATCCTTTGAAGAAAATATGCAATCTCTTAGAAAAGATATGAAAAAAAATATGAAAGAAAATAATGAATCTCTTAGAGAAGATAATACAATTCTTAGAGAAGATAATATATATATTTGAGAAGATATGAATAAAAATGATACATCTCTTAGAGAAGTATGAATAAAAATAGTGAATAATTTAGATTTTCTATAGAAAATATAAATCAGAAACACAATGAAAATTCCAAAACTGTACAAATTGTTAAGGAAGAAGTAATAGACAAATTTAATAATCTTGATGTAAAATTTATCAAAAATGAAGAAGCAGTTGAATCTTTGAAATCAGAAGTAATGCAGATAGATGAAAAAAAATCAAGAGTTATGGGAGAAAAAAAAATTATGTTTCTGAAAGCACTATAAAAGATTTGAATAACCAAATAGAACAATCCTTTATCTAATGCAAGATAAATAATGATAATTTGAATCAGAAAATATAACATTATAATTTGACTAACAGTAATGAAATTCATGAGGTTAAAGGTTATGTTAGCCATGTTCATAAAGAAATTAAAAGAATTAAGAATGAGGTGGTTCAAACTAAAATAAACATAAAAAATTAAATTGAGAAAGGGTTAGTGGAAAAGTTTAAAGATTTAGAAATTCTGAAGAAAGATGAACCTAAGTATAGATCTAGACTAGGTGAAAACATTAAATGCATACAAAAGAACATGAAAGAATAAGCATGTATGTTAGAGAAAAATAGTGGTGAATTCAAGAAGGTAGTTGATCAGAATGTAGATAAATTCAGAAGTGAACAGAAAATTTATGTTGAGCTGGTACTTGGCAAATAAATTTTTGAAAAAAAAATTTCAGCAATTATACGATCAGATGGCAGAAATTAAAGCTATGAATGATAACAAAGTAGAAATAGAAAAAGAGAAAGTATTATCTAAAAAATAGATTTTATAAGCAGTTCACAATTTGATAGAATAGAGTATACTCAAAGGAATGATGAAAGTCAATTAGAGCAGACAATTGTAAAGGAATTAGATTTCAGACCAGTTAAAAAAATTTACATTGTGATAGTAGTACAAATAATTCTATGGTACTCCATTTTCTAAGAATCACAGTATTTAGGGAAGAGTATACTGAGAATCCCTCCAGATTTCTAAATAATTTAGATGAATAGATTTCATTATGATTAATCAAAGAGAAGGAAAAAATAGAAATCTTTAGTAATCATTTGTACAGAACTGCTAAAGATTGGAGGCAGTCACTCTTTGAATAATCAATTAAATATGGTGATTTTAAATGTATTATTAGAGGAAGTTTTTGGAATTATAATAAACAGGATAGTATAAGATATCAGTTTACACAGAAGAAATACCATAATAGTCAAGGTAGCTATACAAGTTTCTTTAGGAATCAGACCATCAGATTAAAGATGTTATCTTCTTTTTCATTATCTGAAGGTCAGAGTGTGAGGATAGTCAGGCACAATTTTCTAAAAAGTGTAGAACAAATACTAGTAGCAGCCGATCGTTATTCAATTGAAGAGGTTTCTGAGATACAAGATGTGTTAGAAGTGACTGAGATATCTTCAGATAGCAGGTTTAAAGTAGCTAAGAAAAGAGGTAGCTGTCTTTTGTTCAATATTAATATTAGTTCTAGTATAAGATCTCCTGTAAGACCTATTAGAAAATATAATTATAGGCAGAGAATTGGAATGTCTCCTTATTCTAAAATGTCTGTTCAATATGATAGGTTGAAAAAGAAAATAGAATGTGAAAATAGTCAGCCTTTGACTAGTAGTGTGACCACAATTCTTAAAAGACCAACAAATAAAGTTAATGAGAAAAAGTCAAAATAAAAAGGTCTTTGTATATATGTTCCTTTTTGCAAGGATCCGGTGCTAACGAAATGGGGAACAATAATATGTGGATGCTTAACACTTTGGGTTTAGACATTGATTACTTAGAACCATTTAATATAGGATAATCACCTATAACACATCAATACCATTTTGTAATTTTGTATATAAATCATGTTAAGGTTGAAGCATTAATTGACTCTGAAATCCAAGCTTTCATATTGTCAGAGTCAATGTATCAATATCTGGTATGCATAGTTATATACCTTCATTGCCAGTAAAGCAAATACAGATTACTCTAGTGAATAAAAAGAGAACAAAGTTGTCTAACAAACAAGTTTGGATTACCATCAAAATAAACAATACAGAGTTTGTGCATGTTTTTCTTATTATGCCTGGATTAATACATGAAGCCATAATATGTACTGACTTCATAATTTTAAATAATTCTCAAATTGATTTTTGCAATAAGGTTTTTGCTTGTAAAAAGGAAAGGCTTAATTTTGAGTATGGTATGCTTAATCTTTCCAATCAATTATTGTACTTCCATAATACATTAATTGATGCCAGCATAAAGGCCAAAATTGAACATGTGTATGCAGTCAGTTCTAAATTAGGTCTAAAATTTATATCCATTAACGTACAGCTTTAAAAGCATTTTTTCTAAAATCCTTGGTATAATAGAAGGCAATATCCATAGAAAAAATAGTGTAATGATACTTTCCAACAAAACATGTTTCCAATCCCTGCCCAATATAAAAACAAAGTACAGAGACAAATTGACATGATGCTAGAGTGGAATAAAATCAAAAAAGTGCCCTTCTCCTTACATAAACCCATTGGTTATAGTAAAAAAAAAAAACAATGAAACTTACCTATAGGAATATTTTAAGTGATATCACATAAATAGCTGTTATCCTGAGGAAACTATAGACAATAGACTGTATTTATAAACTTTCCATAACAGGATGACTTGCCAGTTTTCAAATTTATTTGGATTTTAAAAATCAACTTTATTTTCTATTTTTATTTGTGAGTTTGTGTGCTGGGGTAGAAAAACTTTCAGACAATGTTTGTCATGTAGCAATTGTGCAGGGGTAATTTCTATTTGAAACATTATATTGGAATGAAAAAAAAAAACTTTTTGTTGAACTTTATATAGGAAAGCAAACAATGTGGGAATTATGTAAATTTAGTTTTAATATTATTTTATATAAACTTACATAAATGTTTTGCTTTCCCCTGGATTGAATAAATAATAATTGAAAATGATGGCCTATATTACAAAAAATTGAAATAGTGTTTCTTTTTTTGTTTAGAATAGAAAAAGCATTAGAATTTAAATAATAATAAAAATGTAGATACTTATTTAAAACAAAAAAAAATGGCTTGTTGATACATTGAGATTAAAAAAATTATCAAAAACATTAGAACAGAGATTTGTAAAAAGTAAAAATAATATAAATGGAGATTTATTGATATTTTAATTATAAATAAAAAGTTTTATGTTATAAAGTTTAAAATATCCCACTGTTCTGACATCACCAGTAATTTAAATCCTATCTGATGTTGAAATTTTTTAATCAACATAAGGATTAATATATAAGCCAAGGATTTTTGTGTGTATATATATCAAATTATTTTTAATTGCAAGATAAAGATTTTAATTTATTCTGTACCGATATAACACAAAAATGGAAATGAAAATTGACAATGTCTTCTACACTAATGCAAATGACTTACATTTATGTCTTTTAAAAATGTTTTATTTTTTAACTAGACAAAAAAAAGTGTGATACAATAAAAATGAGATGAAGAATCAAATAAAAATTCCCCTTGGGCAAGTAATGGATTTGTATATATTAAATAAATTATCGGTTTTGTTTTTCCCACAAAATCACTTTGTATCTATAATATAATTTCTTAGTCTTTATAATTCAACAGAATAGTGATCACTGAATGTTATATACAAATCTTTCTAAATAAAAAATATTGCTTTAATTTCAGAAAATAATCAAAATATTAAATCCTTTTCACTACAAATGTTCGGATTCATATTGAAAATGCATATATATCATAATGCAATTGTTGCCAATTCAAATAAGCTATAATAATTTCTGTTAATTTATAATTTAGATTGAATTTTATAAATAAGACAAATAGCAATGATAAAAAGATACATCAAAAAAATTTAATAGAAGTTCAATGTATTTATGCAAAACTCTTATGTATATCTTCAAATGACATAAATGAAATTAGTAATAAGCAAATGTAAGAATGAAGCAAAATCTAATAATTATTAGAATTAGAATTTTATAAAATAGAGAAAATTAAGAATGTAAATATTAGCAATAAAATAAATACAAAAGTGGTTGAAAATAGAAGAAAGACTCTGATAAAAATCTAAATAGTAGTTATAAATGCATAAAAAAATTAAAAGTGGAAAATCTTGAAACTTATTTTTAAAATGCTACTTTGATTAGTGTATTGAGCTGTGTTGTTCTATCTAGTATTAAAGTGGGGAAATTAACCCTTAAACCGCTAATTTTATCATTGGTTGTATCAGATAAAAATCAAATCTTTTAATTGGCCAACTCACAAACTGAAGACAAAGCCTATTGTTAAAACATATTCGCCTATAATATTAAATTCAACTCAGATCTTTTAAAAATATATAATTAATTTTAAGTTGTGAAGACACGAATTCTTTCAAAAATAAATTCTATTTATTTATTCTAAGATATTCAATATCGCAACATAAAATTATAATTAAACAAAAAGATCGACTTTTAGTTATAGAAATAAATATTTCTTTTATTACAACTTCAATATTTGTACTAAAATCTTCAATGTTTTTCAAAATAATTTTGTTTTTTATTATTCTCTCTGAAAATTATGTTTAATTTCCATAAATATTATTTAATAATAATTTAATCTATTCGAAATGAAAATCTCACGTTTTCTTTATTTTCTTTGATCAGCAGTTTCTTTGTTCTTTCCACCAATCAGAATGTCTTTTTCGCTGAGACATGCTAGAACCAATCACAAATAATGTTCCTTCTTTGTTTAGGTTTAAATCGTTTTTTCTATTTTTACTTCTAAAATAAATCGAAGATGTCACCATCGTCAAACTTTTAAAACAATTCAATAGTATTTACATTTTTCGTATAAACACTAGTTGAGATTTCGATTCCGCTCCAAAAAACAGCCAATATTAAATTATTGATTCTCAGCTAAGAAAAGCTTTAAAACATTCTGTTAGTCAATTAAGTAGAACTATTATGTTTCCCATTCATGATAACATGCAAATGCCAAAATAAGCTTACAATCAACAGACCATATCATACTTTTTTGATGATTTTAAAGTATCTGTGATTTGGTTACAACTGAAAAAAATGTTTTTTTTTAAAAAAATAAATATTTAAAATTTGCAGAGAGATAGTAAATTATCCTAAATGAAATTTTCAGATATATTGTTCAACAATGAACCTTACAATAGTTTAATGGGATTTAAAGTTCAATAATTGACTGCAGAGTGGCAGAGTGATGCATGACCAGATTCCTATATAGAAAACAGAGAATAAAAAGCCAACAGTCATCAGACTAATTAAGTATTCTATAAAAAAACAACTATATATTTTATTCATTTTTGGTTATTTCAAAGATAATAATATACATTTAACTATTTATCACTTATTAACGGAATGGTTATTATCATATTTTAAATAATATTTATAAAAATGCAACAGCAACACTTAGATTACATAATGATACTGGAAAAGTCAACATTGAGAAAGGTATAAGACAAGGTGACTCCATATCTCCAAAACTTTTTACAGCAGTGCTGCAAAAAGAATTTTGTGGATTAAAATGGGAAACTAAAAAAGTAAAAGTAAATGGAGATTATTTAAGACATTTAGATTTCACAGATCATGTAGTTGTTTTTGAAAATAATGCTTCAGAGCTGCAGGAAATGTTGCAGGAGTTATCAGATGAAAGTAGAAAAGTAGGACTAAAGATAACTGTTAAAAAGACTAAAGTAATGTTTAATCGATTTGCTCAAAATATGAAATGAAAGATTGATTATGATGAATTAGAAAAAGTTAACACTTACAAATACCTTGATTAGATTATTAATCCAGATGGAAACATAATGGAGAAAATTAATCATAGAATTAAACTTGGTTGGAGTGCTTTTGGTGGAAATAACTTGATACTAAAAGAAAATATGCCTATGGGTTTGAAAAGGACAGTTTTTAACAAATGTGTTTTACCAGTTCTTACTTATGGATCTGAGACTCAGACACTTAATAAAAAAGCAATACAAAGACTTCAGACCACTCAAAGAAGCATGGAAAGATGTATGTTGGGAGTAAAAGAAGAGATCGAAAATGCAATGTATGGGTAAGAGAACAAACAGGTGTTACTGACCTCATTGAAAAAAATAAAACATTGGATTTGGGTTGGACATAATGCTAGAAGAGATGATAATAGATGGACAATTGAAATTTTAAACTGGATTCCAAGAGATTGTAAAAGACTCAGAAAGAGACCACATGTGAGATGGATGGATGAAATAAGAAAGTGTGCAGGAGTGATGTGGATAAGAGAAGCTAAAGATCAGAGAAGATGGATTGAGCTTGAAGAGACATTTATCCTGCAGTGGACTGATAATGGTTGATGATGATGAATGGGATGTTTATTTAATTTTATTATGATTGTCTACATAAACAATTCCAAATTTGTATAATGTTGGATAAAGATAATTTAGTATATTCAATGCTTGGAACTTCCCAATGTTGTTCTCATTTTATTAGTGCACATATTTCAACTTTAGATTCAGAGAATTCAGAGAAAGATTTTTATTCTTTACTAGAAACCATTGTTATCTCAATCTCATAAAAATATTTTCTCATAAAAATATTTTTTCAGGATCTTAGTCCTTCTACTGGTGCAAATAGTAAAATTTTTATCCAAAAATTGTTAGAAATAATAGTGTTGGTGCTGAAAGCTTAAATTGTCTGCTTCTTTTGAAATTGTATTTTAATCATGCACTTATTATTTCAGAATTTATTTAGATAAAAAATTAGCTACAGCAAAACATGAATTTACTCACAATCAATTCAAACACATTTAAAATATAACATCAGTTATGTATCATATACTGCAAAAGTCCATATTATGCAGCACTTATAAGTACAGATTATTGGACCTTCAAAGAATATTATGTTCCAACATTAAAATATTTGTTTTAAAAACTAGGTCTTACTATTTTTTATCATATTCACAAAATCTTGATGTTCCTTTTAAAAGCATTGTCAATTTTCATCAGTTATTAGATGCTAACACTGCTAATTTGAAATAAAAGACTAAATTAGAAGTCCTGAGATAATTTCTGAGGCATTTTAAGTAATAAGATGTAAGTTAATATATACTAGGTTTTATTTTAAAAAATTATGACTTGTTCACTAACAAAAAATGAATGAGTGAATTTGACAGAACAATAACTTGAATGAAAAGATTAATAATCAGTATGTAAGCTTGAAAGAAGCAGTATTTTAACTCAGAAGAAGGCTCAGTAATGATGAGAAGATTAAAACTGCTAAAGAGCTAAAGATATTTGCTGAGCAGGTTTTTAGCAGTTTTTTATGTTTTGAAGTGATTCTCGTCTATTAAATTTATCACTTACTCTTTTATACAATGATAGTATTTTTTACAACAGAAGGAACTATTATTTTTATTATACTTCAGGAACATTTTCATTATCTTTTGAGTAATAATACAAAAATTGAAACTAAAATGTTTGTTGATACATCCATTATTTTTATTTATTTAGAGTTAAACAAACGTAATAAGATTAAAAAAGTAAATAGTTCTTGATAACATTAAAAATAAGATTTAAAATTGTGGAGATGTATCCAAAAACATAAATAAATTTGATGATAATATATTATTTTCCAAACTATTAAAATTTCAAGGAATTACTGCCTTATATACAAATAATTTAATTGAAGTTTTACATTACTATATTAAAATATTTTCACATTTTAACTTTCTAAAAGTAGTTGCAATATATTGTAGTCTATGTTATCTATCATCATTTAATTTTAACTCTTTACTTATAAAGCTAACAAAATATTTAATTTGATTGAAATTTTCATCCTAATAATTATGCAAACTAAAATTTACTAAAGATTTTTATTTTATACGAAAAGTAATTTTAATATAGCAGTACATTTGAAAAAAAAATTGTTGTTGCAGTATTATATTTATATAGATATGCTAATTTATTAAGATATTATTATTATTTGCATCAAAATTTAAGTCAGAGTTCAACAAATATTTTAATTTCGATAACTATTTAAGAGTGAGTTAATCTATTATAAACATGAATAATATATAAAACAGATGTTTGAGTTTAGAATTACTTCCGACTGTAGAGGAAATTTTATTTTAATTTAATCACATAATTGATAGAATTTAGATTTTTACAATAAATAAATTATAATGCTTTACTGGTTGTCAAACGTATAATTCATTTATCATAATTCTCTTTTTGTTTACTCTCTAAGCTTCAGAATTTATAGTTGTCTCTTCAAATTAAATTTTAGTTCATTTTATCTGTTGGCTGATTACTTTTTATAATTGTAGATTTACTAAATATTTTTAATAAATATACATTTTGAGCATTAATAATAGACATTAATCGACAACGCATGTGAGAACATACACATGCAAATATTTCGTGAGTAAAATAGAGTAAGCATATATTTTAAAATTTATACTAAATAGAAAATATTGTTAATTGTAACTACATATATATATATATATATATATATATATATATATACACACACACTGTGATCTCGTGTCTAGATGTCCTAGCTTCTCACTGACAACAGGCATTAGCTCAAAACCGGTTTGGGTATGGGAATAAGTCTTGATAAAGATTTTGAATGCGTTTTCTTGCTGCATTTATCCATAAAAAAATAAAAAATAGAAATAAAATGCTTTTTTTTTTCAAGCTATTAGCATGCTCTCTATATTACATTTGTAAATAAAAGCTAAATAAATCACGTGATTATGATTTGATTTCATTAATAATATATATGTATGTGTGAAAGAGCTTTGTCTATCAATAAATTGATAGATTACTATTAATCTGGATATACATAGCTCACAAATTTTAACATCAGATTAAATTAGAATTTTTATACTTTTATGATTATCAAACTTTATTGGTTAAGCAAAAGTTTTATAAATTACTTGAGTAATATTTTCTTTTGCATATTCTTGCAAATGCATACATATTTAAAAAAACAAACAGACAAACATAAGTGCAACACAATATGTTAATATTCTACCTCCCTTATATAATAAACTTAAAAAATACCTGTGCATATACACATTTATATAAATACCTGTAAAGCACTAAGTTCAATTAATGTAAGTGCTATATTTTTAAAATGTTTTTGGTCAATTTTATTATTTATAAATACAAAAAAGGGTTATATTTACTGCAGTATATAACAAAACAAAAAGACTTTAACACACACAAACACAAAATAAATGAGTGAAGAGGAATTGTGATAATATTTTTTTATAAAATCAACTGATAAAATGTTTGCAAAAGATTTCCCATTTTTTTTATTTGTATATACAAATAATTAATTTATGCATATATTACATTTAATATTTATATTTTTATGAGTAGATGTAGGTGAATTTAAAGACAATGAAGATCTTTTTTTAATTCAGCCTACCCCCCAAAAAAACTAATCTAAGAAATTTTAAATAAAATCAAAAGTATTGATTTTTTATGTTTGCATATTTTTAAAACATCAAAATAAATTGGAAAATTTAAAACAGAAAATACATATGGTAGAAAGTCTATATATTGATATGTGTCATTTATTACTATCTTTTAATGCATTAGTTAACAGATGTACTTGATGTGATTAAGACTCAGTGGAATGATATTTAGAAATATTTTTCATTGCAAACTGAGCTAGCTTTTTTTAATGAAATATTTGTTTCAAATTATTGTAGATAGCCATAAAGTTATTGGGCAATAAATAGCTGACTTACTATTACTAACTAAAGCAAACTGGTTCAGGGTTATCGTGAATTTTGTCAAATAAATGCCAATATACTGGCTATAAAAATAAAGAATATATATTTTAATGCTCTAGTCTTACTACTGGTTGGTGACAATTTACTTTAATCATAATTTATAGTAAAGATAATTCTTATGTAAAACAATAAATTTTTAATACTTATATAGATTCTTTTTAATTATTTTTTAAAGACAATTTAAAAAGGATGAATACTTTTATATGATATTATAATTTTTCTATGATCAAATTTCAATCTCTCATACAAAATAATTTTATTCTTATCTCAATTTTATTCCAATAAACATCACATGATCAATATTTCTTATGATTGCTTATAACTTTTATTAAAACAGACAAAACTTGCTATATGTATTGCTACTCAGTGCAAGCCAGAGTAATCAATGAATGCCAGAAGGCTTGTGCATAAAATCCCCATCCAATATCTACTCATGAAATATTCCCAGATTAGTTTTTGGCTTGTGACCTTCATCAGTGAGGAGCTTTGAATCTGAGAGCAATGTACCTAGATCTTAGTATCTAATGCTAGAGAGTTTTTCCCATTTTAATAATAGTTATAAGCCAGAATAAAAATGGTGATCACATTATGTTTATTGACTTAAAACCAATCCTGCCTAATATGATAGTGGTAGCTATGGTTATTAAACACTAAATATACCAAAAAATGTATAGGTACTGAATAGGCTAATGAGCTGGAATTGAAAATATGATGTTTTCAAATTAAGACTCATAGTTTTATAGTTAAGTAGAGATAAAAGGTGACTACTGGAGGGTTGCATTAGATCCTAAGATCTAGGTGCAGTGCTCTCACATCCATGGTTCCTCACCAATAAAGATGGAAAACCAGAAACTAGTCAGATATATTGGATGAGTAGGCACAAGATGGGAGTTTTATGCACAATCTTTCTGGCATCCATTGATTATTCTGGCTTGCATTGAGTGGCAATACATATAAAGAGTTTTGCCTGTTTTAACTCAATTTTATTCATTGATGGAATAATATTCTAAACGTTCCCTTTTTTTAAAAAAATATTTAAATTTTATGAATAAGTTATAGTAATAAGTAATAAGATGTAATTATATTAACTTATCAGATTTATCTAATTTCATCTTTAGAAAATTACAGTTGTTTATAAGTTACTTGAAGTTTAATTTATACTCATCACTCCATATTAAAAATTGGTATATATTCCATTATAATTAAAAAGTATTTAGCAGCAAATTGTAAATAAATATGGTCCCTTCAATTACAATTAAAAAAGATTGAAAGGCAAAAAAAATATTATAATAATCATAATAATTACAAATAACTTTTGAAAAGAATATATAAACCAGTCTTTAAATCATAAAGATGCTCACATATATGTCCATACTGGTTTATACAGTATTTTATTAAGCTATCTTTTAATTTCTTCTTTAGTAACCTTTTGTTTATAAAAGGTTCAAACACCTTGCCTACTTCTGATATTCCATTATAAGTCATATATTTGCAATAAAACAATAAATATAAGCACTCTTTATAATGATTATGAAATAATCATTATAACATAAACAGGGTATGATTTTTCCTTTACATGTATATTCAAGATCACTATAAAATACTTTTTGGATATCCATGTCTTGTTTGTTTTGCATGTATAGTCCTGTAAAGATGTGATTTTGCAATAATAATTCTTATCGTAATCTATATAACAAGTTGAATAACATATTCATTCATCTTATGAAATTGCTTTTGTCATTTTAGAATTTTACAAAGCAACATTAATAAAAATTTCTTTAATATCTTTATGTTACATTGATATCAAGTCTTTCAATTCACATTTCACAAAAAAAAAAAAAAAAAAAAAAACAGACAGAAAATGCACTGTTTAACAGGTTTTCCAATTCCTGTAGAATGAACAGTTAAATGTTTTTTTTATTATTCTTGTCTATTATCACCTATCTAAGAATTGCTAGTACCCATTTATTGACCAATATTAAATTATTATATTGTTTAATAAAGGCTAAATTTTGAAAACTTGAAAACAAGTTCATGTTTTATTCACTATGCAGAAAAGTCATAAACATGTTAAATAGATATTGTGTTGACATATAAATGCATATTTATCATTATCATCATTTTTTAATCATTATTCATTCACTGAACAATGAAGAGATTGCCATATTTAATCCATTTTCATGATGTCTAACTTCTGTTTTCCTTTTATATTAGCAAATTTCCTCACTAGCATATAGTTTTTTTTCTAAATAATTTGTAACCTTTTTGGTATTCAATTTAAGATGCAAACTGTTCAATTTTATCATTTCTTTAAACAATATGCTCAGCCCCACTTCACTTTAGTCTTATTTTTTATTAATATAAGTTATAATTTATTAATATAAGCTATAGCTGTTGTTTATTCACAATTATATATTTCATTTTTATTATTTCTTGTTATTCCTAAAAATACATTTCTTTTTACTTCATGGAATGGTCTGATGTCTCTGTATTGCTTTTTATCAAATGTTCAAATATCAGATTTATAGGGGGAAAATTGATAAAACAAATTTATTAAAAATCTATTTCAAACATATACTTATATTTCATTTGAATATTATTACATCTACAAAAGTCAGCAATCAAATTTAATTATATGATTAGTTTCATTCCTTATATTTCTATCAGTATTAGTATTCTGATAAACGTGTTTGTAATTGTTACCTTATTATTATGCATTCAAATAGTTTTTTTTTTTTTCAGAATCTGCAAGTCCAAGAAAAATTAGCACTTTATATTCACTGATTTTTTTTATAAGTGCCTCAATAATTGGATGTGATCTACTATTCTAAAGACAATTTTAAATTCATCTTGTTTTTGTTTGATTGGTTAAAATCCAAAGTTTGTTGTAGATTAATTATAATTAACTTTGTAAAAATTTAGCAAAGAAATGGTAAAACTGCTATGCCTATAAATTATAATAATTTATTTATCACCTTTCTTAAATATCAATATTTCTGTTGCATTTTTGTAATTTTCTAGTACATCTTTATAACTTAGATATTTAAGTTACCATTCTATTACTTCACATGTTTCTTTTACAATATCAATTATAATTCTATTAATCCCTGGAATTTTCTCTTCTTTATAGATTTAATTGTATATCTCAATTCTTCAGTCATAAAAGAGATACATTGTTTTCTTGTTCTTTATTATTATATTATTTTTTATAGAATTCTTCAATACAATTCATGATATCATTTCTATTTTTAGTAATAATTCCATTTTCTTGTAATACCAAGATCATGTTTTACACTTTTTGAGACTTTTATTTTTTTCTATAGCTTTTCTTGTTAATCACAATTATATTTTTTTCTATCATTATTAACTCTTTTTATACCATACATATTCCCTTCTTAATAAATCATTTATATATTATTTCATATTATTTATTTTTTTCATTTATTGTATGGTCTCAATATTGGCAAATTGCAATTTTTTTTTATATTCCAGCCACCATTGTTGCAGTTCTTAATAGAATATCTGTCATCTTTCTATTGATTTCATTAAAATGTCAAGTATTAGACTAATATTAAATACCAAAAGTTTGTGACAAAGAACTGTTAAAGGAAGGCTTATAATAATATAGTATTTTTTTATTTATTTCAGTGACATTAGTAAGCTTTACTTTTAAAATTCTTGTATTATCTTTATAACAATCAGTCTATTAGACTAGTTATTTTTAGTTATTTTATTTATTAAATAATTAGAAAACCTGAAGATTTTAATAATGTTTGTTACAAAAAAAAAAAAAAAAAAACACACTTCATAATAATACTTTTTGCTATGGATTTTCAGTTAACTTTCGCAAACAGTTATGATCTTTAATATTACCTGTTTATCAATATTAAAATGGATATTTTATTTTTAAAATATTTTTTTCATCATATAAAAAATATTATTATTATATATAATGCAATTCATGTATTTGTTGATCACAATATCCTTCATCAACAGCAGATATTTCGATCATCAACCTTCATGTTTTTTTTTACTATTATTTATCCCAAAATCATTAATATTTTTTTTATAGAACGTTAATTAAGCAATACTAATATAATTAAGTTTATTACTTTTAAGAATCAAGTATATACTATAAATTATCCATGTTTTTTTTTTCAAATTTTCAATAATTTTGAAATGCTTTATTTATATATTTTTATTATTATTGTTATCCAGATATTTTTTATTACTTAAGTCTAAAAATAAAATTTATTCCCCAATACAAATTCCGATCTTGAAGAAAATGTAATTTTAGATATATTTTAAAATGTGTTTATATATTCGGATACCATATTTTGATTATCTTTTCATTTTTATATTAAAAATTTTTTATTTCATTTTTTAGCCTGAATATCTATCTATAGCTAATATTTTATTTTTTCGAAAAATATTAATGTTGTTGCCAGTCGTTTTGTTTTTTACTTTTTTAATTTTACATTTTTCTCAAACAATAATAACTATCTTGTTATTCTAGTTTTTTTTCATTTAATGCAGACAAGATACTGATAAATTTCAGTAAATATGTCTTCAGTTGTTTAATGACTGTAAACTTTTTTTATTTAAATAATATAGACTTTATATATAACATCATGTGGTCTTACTCCAATAATATTAATACAGTGAATATTACAGATATAGAAATATATTATATGATTAATGCCACCTTATAAATCTGGACTTTTAGTAATCTCTGACTAATAATTTAAACGCAAGATTCCTAACAAAATTACAAATTCTATAAAGAAATTATAATCCTCAAACATTTCTACCTTTTTAATGTTTTTGGAATATTGTATAATAAAAAAATCATGACTATAATATTTTTTATTTATTACTTTTTCAGGTATACATATATAAGCAGTCTATCATTTATATCTCAAAACAATTATGTATATCTTGTCTTAAAAATGTGTATTTTAGTTTTACTGTATGTCTTATGATTTTAATAAACATAACGTAATCTTTGAGGAAAACTGTTGAATAGGCAAAACTGTTTGTTTATATTTGTAAATAATAATAAAAATTGCATATATTAAGTACTTATGAAAAATGATTATTGTTATGGTTATTATTTAAATTTACAATTTTATTATAAATATTATTTTTTATATCTTAACAAGGTTTACTATAATTTTATTTTTCTTTAAATAAAAGATGTAATTACTTTGAAAGCATTTAACATATATATGTAGATCAATTTATTGTCATAAATAATTTAATAATAAACACTTCTGCTATATAGTAAAGAATCATATTAGTAGTAATAGGAGTAGTAGTAGTAGTAGAAAGAGTATTTTTACATAATGGATTTATATAAGTTTTGAAATAATGATGAAAGGAGATTCCTCAGATATAGATTGATGTAGACTAAAACTTGGTAACATTCTATCATTCACATAATACATATTTCCTTATTAAGTAATAATTCGGCTAATATATCAATGACTGATAAAGAACCTTTATTCCAGCGTATATAATAGATCACTCATTGATTTTGAATCAAATGTATCAATAATATCCAATTACACACCTATAGAACCTGCTTTTCTAGATTGGTTTATATGATCAATTAAAATACTAAACCAGGTTAGTTCAGCAGAGATAGATGATCTTTTTTTTATCAAAATTGGATAGAAGAGTAAAATGAAACTAAGACATGTTGGATTTTATTTTTTATAATAGATTCTATAATCTTGATTAATATAGGTGCCATTGACATGAGTCTTAAATTATTAAGTGCTGAGCTTATGATATTTACTAAAGAAAAAGCACCATGAAACTTGGACTCAATTTATATATTTTATGAAAATGAAATAGAAGTTTAAGCATGATGGGGATTGTAAATTGCTGAAAATGAACACATTCCTATCTTAAAACAAACTATCAATAACATAGTTTATGAAAATAATCTAGTTATTATTCTGATATAAAAAAAACATGTACCCAAACTCATAAATATATTTGAACACTATACATGAAAATATTGTCTCAAATTTAACAACAATAAGTCCTATTTTTTCAAATATATTCATTGGTAATATTTTTTTTTCATTGTCTCACAACAGAAATTTTTGAATTTTTCATTCTATAAGTAAATGCAATGGGATCTGAAATTCAAAATAATCATCTCATCTATATTGAAAATGTTATCAATTTCTTATCCAAAGCATATCTATCTATTTTTGCTAAAGTTTTTATTATTAATATGCTTATTTCCCCCAAGGGTACTTATCATTTATTTATTATATAAATTTACCAACTCTTTCATTAAAATTGTACATTTACTTTGTATTAAATTATTCTGCTAAAAATAATCAAAATTAGCTTGAAACATGCTAAATATAATGGTATCTCATTACATTGTATATCAACCTATTATCTACAAAGAGCAATGGATGAAGACACTAAACTTATATCAATATATTTATATATGGAAAGTTATATTCAGATAACCTCAATAGATACACCATCACCATTAAACAACTCTTTCATTAACAAAACAATCAGATCCAAAGCAAAATATTCACCTATTGAACAATTTATTAATATTACTAAAATTAAATATGGGTAACCATATAATATAGCAAATAAAACTAAATTTGATAACAATTCTTATTCATTACTTATTGTTCCCAGTATCTACATAATTAAAAAAAAGTTATCTTTAACCAAAATACCTGGAATTACTGATTAAACTCAATTTATGAGCCTTTGTGAATAGTAGGTTTTTATCTAATAAATTAGTAAATGCTAATATAGATGGAATCTATTCCATAAGTCAAAGAGAAGACAAAATGTTAGTTAATTTTCTATCTCAATTTTCACTCTACAACATCACCAAACTCATTTTCCATACTAATAAATATCTTAAGCTGAGCATTTATTTTATAAAATTAGGATTAATACAATTGTACTGTTTACTTTATGATTTGTATGTTGTCATTTCTGTTTCAAACTGATATCTTAGTGTTATTCTTTTTTATATAATAAACTAAGAAAAATTAAAACCAAAGTCCAAATCCTTGCACCTGCTGACATTTTTGTAGCCAATAATGTTTTAATATATATATATATATGTGTGTGTGTGTTATTAAAATAATGTTAAACTAATAGTCAATAACTTATTTTCTCTTTCTTCTGTTAATTGTATTTTTTTTTTATGTTTTTAATATGTAGCATAACTTATTTGTCAGCAATAAAATTAAACTGTGTAATCTAATTCTAATCATAGATGTAATATTGTTATTATCAATAATGTGTACATTAAAACTTTAGTAATAGTAGTAGTAATAGTAATAGTCGTTACTATAGTAGTGGTCGTAGCAACTACGGGTTTAGAACTACTGATAAAAATATTTGTATTTTGAAAAGGTTAATAAAAGAGTTCACTTATTTGTGTGTGCTTTTAAAATGTTCAGTATTTATTTTTTTAATAACAGTGTGCATATATTGCATTTATCAGTTATTTTTATAAAAAAAAATAATCATATAATTAATGATAACATTAATTTAAACTCAACATTTTTCCGGTAAATAAAGTGATATTTTTTTAACTCATCAATGAAAAGAAAATTTATTATGAAGTTTAATTCTACTATCAGCTGAAACCAAACACATTAACAAAAAAAAAAAGCTTTGATATTACACTTAACATTAAAACAAGAACAGAATATATAAATTACTCCATTTATCAATGTTAAGCTAGAACAAAAAAAATGCAAATAAAATTC
This sequence comes from Epiperipatus broadwayi, assembly GCA_028023455.1. Taxonomy (NCBI): domain Eukaryota; kingdom Metazoa; phylum Onychophora; class Udeonychophora; order Euonychophora; family Peripatidae; genus Epiperipatus; species Epiperipatus broadwayi. The sequence continues at coordinate 664,779 of JAQFVV010000016.1, forward strand.
AAATAATTGATCCTATGAGAAATATGTTTAAACTATTATTTAAATCTAGTAAAGGATAATAATAGTTTTCTATAGTAAACAATACAAAGTGTTTATATATAAATATATTTACAGAATAGATAAAAAATAATGATACATTTATATCTGTTAATTAAAATATAATTATTATTTAATATAATGTTGTCAACCATATAAAATTATTAAAATAACTTTGTAGCATAATATACCTAAAGTTAAATTGTTTTAGTTAATAAAAATAAATAACTCTGATAAATGATCAGGAAATATTGCATAAATTATTAAAGTAGAAAGAAAATAAAACTAAGGTTAAATATTAATGTCTATAGTAATGTTCAATAGAATTTCTCAAAAGAAAATAATAACAATTGATGATCATGAATTGAAATATGTTAACGAATTTGAATATCTTGTAAGATTATTAATACATATGGAATTATAATTAATCATATTAAGTATAGAATTAAATTTGGATGAACTTGTAATAAAAATGAATTAATAAAAAGATATTCATAAAAGTTTAAATAGCATTTTAATAGATTATTTTATAATTCTTCTTATGGATTTGAGAGTTGGACATTGAAATATGCTTATAGGGAATAATAAAAAGGTATTGATAGTAAAATAATTTGGTTAAAGAACAATTACACATCATTGACAACACTGAAAGAATCAAACAACAAATAATGTTGGGCTGGGAATATTGATATATGAGATTCAATATATGGATACTTAATATCATAAATCAGATTCCATGAGATTATAAAAGATTACATGTGAGATGAATAGAAGAAATAAGGTAAAAATTCAATGTGATGTGGAAGAGAGAGACTATGGATTGGAAAAACTAAATTAAACTTTGTGATGCTATCCTGTAGTGGACTGATAATAAATGCAAATTATGATTTTAATTAATATTAATAAGTGGTAAACCATTTAAATTATTGCAGACTTACTATATCTAGTAAAAAGTAAATTAAAAAAAAAATATTAAAATTTTTCTGACTCATTCCACATCTGTATGAAATCATACTACAGTTCTCAATTAATAAACCCTTGCTTCTATCCAGGATGGTTTGTTTTAAAAATGGATTCTAAATATACTGACAATATTTTGAAAAAATATTACTGCAGCAATTAGTTGTCATCATCATTTAGTAATTTATATAATTTCTTTATCTTTAGGAGAATATAGTACCCTATTTTAAAAAATACATTCTTAGGTCAACATTTTGCTCTTTTTTGGACTTTAACTTATATCACTAGCCAATACCAAATCTGATGATGAGAAAGTAAAGGTGGCTTCTGAAAGAATATGTTTATTCAAAGCAAATCATTGATATGACTTATTAGCTGAAAATTATTTTGAGGAATTATTTGATACTAGTTTTCTTATCCTTAAGTAGAGTATGTTGTATAAAAAAGTAATTTCGTATAAACTGAAAATATTTATGCAGATGTGTTAAATTAAAGCTGAGAGAATCATGTTTTAACCCATTTTGTGAACGGTTAACTATAATATATAAATAATCTTTAAAAAACATCCTTAATTAGCTTTTGGATTTATAAATGCTACAAATTGAATCATAAAAATATCTAGATTTGGACCTAGTATATAAAATGTGCTAACACGCACAAGCACACAAAGCTAAAAACAAATAAAGAAAATATATATTATTATTTTAATATCTATTCCATTAAATGGCTAAGCGCTTTCAAGAGTCAAAGCCCTCATAATCATAGCCATATTACAAACTATAATGAATTGACTCAGAGTGATGCAAATTTATGCAAATGAAATGATTACGCATTCCATTTCTTCGATATTTTATAGCACGAGTCTTTTCTATTAATGGTGTCACCATCTCTAGATATAAAGAAAGCTACTTTTATCTTTCTTTATTTGTTTATAGCTTTGTCTGCTTGTGCATGTTAGCGCATTTTATATATTTTTATTCATAATTAGCCATAAAGTATAAACTGTTTGCTTATTTGGACCTAGACAAAAAGTTAAAATTTATTTATATAGATGAAAATTTTTCAAGTTAATACTTTTTTTCTGATGGATCATTCACATTTATTACAGACTGTCATCCAGATGTGATAATCTCTACCAATGCAAAATTAGAGAAGCCATTGAGATACTTAAAAGGCCAGATTGTATCAATAAGCAAGATGATACATGCAAACTTCCTCCTATTTGGAAAGATTTTTTTAAAAAACATTCCTAAATTTAACATTTTTTGCTATTGGTGGAATTTTAACATTTTACTCAAATCAGTGACTGTAGCGCCTCTACAACCGTCTTTCTACCTTTTATAACGCTGTGGATAGCTTGTGTGACCAAGTCGAAATGTCAGTATATTAATATTAAAAGTTTTTAACATGGATGAACCCGCAAAATATGTATTTTATATATTTAACCCATGCAAATCTTCGTTTTAATATATATATATATATATTAAGCAAAATGATCAACGCAATGATATTAGAATAAAAAATAGCATGAAATACAAATGTATAATAAATATTTACAATGCAGTACAATAAATAAATATTCATTCCTTATACATTTATTCAGTTGATTTAATTTTTAAAAATTTCTGGAAGGCTATCAGAAATATCAATAATCATTATTTTGTTTGTTTTTTAAAATATTTTTTTCATTTCGATTTAAAATACTAAATATATTAATTTAAAATTATAATGTAATAAGAAAACATATCATTTGCTACTTAATATGCCTATCAAAAGTTTATGTGAAACTTTTAATGTTGTGTAAATAGTCACTTTATTGTATAGTTGTAACATCTTACAGTTTAGGAGTAAATACTTTCATATGTTGTCTATAAACTTGAGTTGAATTTCCAACTAAATCATTCAATATTTTTAAATAAATGTTTCCTAACGTGTTTATTCCTCATCCAATAATAATTAATATAGACATAATTAATCAATAAACAGAGAATGGATATCCTAGACTAATGTGGAAAATCTCAATGCAGTCATAATTAAAGAAAATGATTGTAGTCCAATGAAGCTTTCAAGGAAATATGTCATTCTTAGATGCTTGTTAAATCCATAATTGGCATTATTTTTGCATGTGTGTTTCTTTAATTAAAGATCTTAGAAGAAATTGCTATCTCCTTTGTAGATGTTCTTATGCTTTTTTTAACACCAAAAACATTTGAAGTTAGTAGGAATATCAATAAATAATGTAAATAAAATGTACAGTTAACTATTTAATTGTATGTTAATTTGCTGCCTTTTTGAATTGGCATTTTTTTTAATTATGATATTTAACTCTTTTCACAGATGCAATTTCTTAATTATTATTTCTTTTTTTTTCACAAAAAAGCAACTACAAAGTTTAATTTAAGATTTTGGTGCCAGTTACATATCAAAAGATATTGAGTCTACATTTTATAAATTAAGGAGTAAATACAATACTTATTTAAAAAAAATAAAAACTAAGCAATGTGCCTAACTGTGAAAACAGTAACTGATAATGATGATAAATATAAAAATAATTAAAAAAAATAATCTTAACCAATATACATATTTGTTATTATCAATAATTATAAGATTTTTGATAAATGATTGTTTCTTAACACATCCATTCAATTTGAGTCTTAAATAAGATAAAATAAATTTGAAATATTAATTTAAAAAAAATACTAAAATTCTTTTTTTCACCCCCCCCCCCCGAAAGAATAAAACAAGATAAGTTAAAATAAGCTTTTAGTTCTTTAAAAGTACAGTAAAATTCAAAAGTCCTTAAAATAAGACTTGAAAAAGTTTTCCTTCTTCTTAAACTTTATCATTATATCACAATATAGATGAATCTTATTTAAATACTACATAAGCAAACTTTTTAAAGAATCATTGTTTAAAATAATTATAACGAATTATATTATAATAAAAATACTTGTCAACTATAAATATTTTTCTTGTAAATTCACATATAAATAATATAACAAATTAACCAATATACTTTACTAAAATTTAAATAATAATAAAGATAAATGATAACAATAATAATATAGAAATTAAACTGAAATGCTTAATTTATATATTATTATTATTACCATTTACCTTTATTATAATTTACAATTTGTAGATATATACAAGAACAAATACTTTATAACTAATCTAAACTGATAATTCCATAATTTATGTGAACATCCAACATAAATGATCATTTTCTCTATTAAAAAGGATTGAATATAAAATAATATAATACTTAGAAGTAATCAAATATTAATTACAGTAATGTAAAAAATAAAATGATAAACTTAATTTATTTAATTTTTTATCAATTTTGCCAACTTTGGTAGACAGTCAATTTTGGTAAGTTTATGAAGATTGATTATGAAAGATGTATTTATATTTTTTTACCTTCTAAAAAAACTTATAAACATCTCATATTTTGAATTTGTAAGATTATATTACTTATAAAGTTATATTTAGTTTATTTTTATGTTTTGAAAAACTAAAAGAAAAAAGTTGTTTAATTCTTCAAAATGTCAGATACAATAAAATTAACTGTTTATCAAAAAAAAGGTAATGTTGTTTCATCTTGACTATATCATAAATTGAGAAAAATACTTAAGGTTGTATTTCAAAAAGCAGATTAGATTGAGAATTTGGAAGAAACCAATTGCCTAATCAATTCCACTAGAGTCATTTATAAGAGATCGATATATGAAAACCAAGCTTTATTTTGTAATAGGGTCAATAGATTCTGGTGAGTTTAATTACAATAAGAAAAGACTATCATAGCATAATGAAAAAATATCAGTGTTATTTAAAATTTAAGAATGGAAAACTAAACATAAATCAATGTGTCAGTCCAGTAGGATGTAAACTTAACGTGAAACTATCTGAAAGGAAAGCCAGTAGAATCTGCCAGATGGCTCAGCCTGAGTTTTGAATACATTTCCTCAATTATAGAAGACATATCTCATGATTAAAAAATACTTACTAACAATGTTTTCATAGAACTGAGAGTTAAATAACATAGGAAAGGACAAAAAAATCAAGAATACTTGTTAATTGATAAGAACACTGAAATGAAAATGACAACATAATCTAAAAACAACTTATTGTGCACTAAAATACTATGTGCATTTTTATTTTTTCAGCTTAAATAATAAGATTAAATATATCTAAATAAATAAAAATATTTAATTTCTTTTTGTTTAATTTACATGTAATTATAGGGGATTTGAACACAGTCTTTCATTCTCCCTTAAACCATCCACTATACATCATACAATGATACACATGGCCACACACATGTGAAAAGGATAAATGATCTCCAATAACCATATTTTATGCTGAACCCACACTCAGTACTTGTCCAGATCATCATTGTGTATATATATATATATATATATATATATATATATATATATATATATATATATATATATATATATATATATATATATATATATATATATATAATCAGTGTTCAGTTTATATTAAGATAGAAAATCTCCAAACTTTAATAGACAGGTTTCAATCTACTTTATCTAGCCTGTTTGATGATTTGCAATTTTATTTTTTTATGCCAAGCTCTGATTATTTATATATATATATATATATGTGTGTGTGTGTGTGTGTGTGTAAAAGATGATGTATTGGAGATTATTTATCTTTTTCATGTGTGTGTGGTCATTTGTATTGGTTGTATGAGATAGAGTAAATAGCTGAAGAAAGCTTGAAGGTTTATGTTCAAATCTCCTATAATTACATCTAAACTTCAAATATATAAGTTATATTTATTTAAATATTCATATTATATATATATATATATATTATTATTATTATTATTATTATTATTATTATTATTATTATTATTATTATTATTACTTAGACTTATCTGTAGTTATAGGATAGAAATAGTGTATTGTATACAATTTTATGGATATTTTGTTAGACAAATTTCATTTGTATAATTTTACATGTAGTAGTAAAATATATAAAACTTAATAAAAAAGATACTTATTATGTAATAAAATGCTCATTTATGTCATATCTAACTCCTTATTTGTATTCACTATTATTTTTGATTTATTAAAATGTTTTTGTTAAAATTTAATTCTATGCATTATTTGTAATAGCATATTATATTGTCATTAACTCCCATATCAATTTATTAGTTACATGTGCCATATTTAATTGCAACCTGAGAAATAGTTAGCACTGTGAAGTAAAAAGAAATTAGGAATCAATACTTTTCACTAAATCAATTTTATTTCAATAATAAATTTATGTTATATTACTTTTATTTATTTCTCCCATATATTTATACCATTATATGTGATACAAACATATAGTTTGAATACATAAAAATTACCTTTATTTATATACTATGACATATCTCTAAATTTGGAAATCTAAATTAAACTATGCACAAATTACTCCAGACCATTTGGTTGTGTTACTATATTTTCTAGTTATTTAAAATCTGGTTCAAGCAAAAAATTAACATAAATGCACTTAACTAGCTATGAAAAAATTGTTTATTTTAAAAATTCCCTAATCTCATTGAAGATAGGTAGCTTAATTAATGGAAACTTTTAACACCAGATAATATTTTGGAAGCCTTTATATTAATAAAAGAATTGAGGTAATCCATAATACAATAATTTTCTGCATCAAAAATAATAATCATTATAGATAATTAACGTTTATCATTTTTAAGAATATTGTTGATATGTTTATGCCAACTGTTTTTTAATATTAAAATTATTTATTTTATCACTGTAATCTATAAAAAAATACTTTGGTTAATCATGTATTAAAGTTATTACTGTTGTTGTTGTGGTTGTTTTGTTTTTTGTTTTTTTGTTTTTTTTTACTTTTGTTTCAATACTATACTGTTTAAATAAATTATGCAATTTATGAACAAATCAAAACATATTTTTTATCCATTTGCACAATCTCTTAGATATGCATTTTTTGCTCTAATGCATTTTATATGACAAAATAATAAATAGTAATACTGAATTATTTTGTCAATTTATTGAAGTAATATAAAATAGTATTTAATTTTTTTTTTCTCTCTTTGTCATTGTTTTGTACCCATCCTTTTTTCCCTGCATTTAGATTTTTTTTTTCATTTTGTATAAAAGTGCATGATTTTACATTTCTATTTTAATTATAAATATTTTAAATGTTGCAAAATAAAAGGAAATAATGGTTTGCCTTTTATAACCTAAAAAGCTTCTGTTAATAAATATTTTATTTATGATAAGCTGCAATTAAATAAATATATGATAACTATATATATAATAATAAGAGATTTTTAAACTAATATTTTGCAAAAATGTATAGTTTAACATTCTTCAGGTGATAAAATGTAATCTGAGAATAGTTTTTGAAATACAGTATCAAATAATAATTATTTTTAATGAAAGTAATAGAGATATGGATCATTTTCCAGTCAAGAAAGCATATATTTAATAATATAAGTAAAATAATGCTCCAGGCTAAATTGGTTTGTAAGTAATCATTAATAACCTGTCAATACTTAGACAATCCCAATAACAGTAAACAATTTCAAACTGTTGTCAAAAAAATTTCCTTTTAATAAGAAAGGTGAAATCTTACCTTTATTAATGGTCTAATATACTTATGTAGATGCTAATGATTGCAACTTCACCATTGTCTGAGTGTTGTTTGATTTTTAATGATTACTTACAAACCTATTTAATCATGAACATCATCACACTTATTATTTAAATAATAATTTATGTGTAATTTAAAATTTATAATTGCAGTTTGTAGTGTTATAATTGACTATTTATTAATCTGGATTCAGAATAGTTTATATTTTCCTGTTTAACAAGTTTTATTTAAACTTTTTTAACAATAATTTCAATGACAGTAATCAAGTTTCAAACTTTAGTATATATAGAAGTATATTATACCATTAATAAAGGTGAGATACCATTATTATTTTTAAAATAAGATTGTCTTGAAAACAGTTTGAAATGGTTTATTGTTATTGAGATTGTCTAAGTGTTGACCGTTTTTAATGATTATTTAATAATATGTATATCTAGATGTATATACTATAATGTAACCATAATAATTTTCATTTATTGCAAACATTATATAATTATAATATACAAATAAATATAGATAAACATAGTCTTATTAAAAAGTTAAATAAAGAAAAAATATTTACATGTTTTTAATGTCATATACAGAAAAGTGATATATGCATATAACATTTTACGAAAGTAATAATACAAATTTTAATGTTCATATTATCTTATTTTAATTTAAAGCGCATATGTATATTACATTCGTGTTTCTTTAAAAAATATTCTGAAAATTAACTATGACTAAATAGATTAAAATGAAAAAATAATAAACAATAAATATAAAAAATAATACATTTTTATGAATGTTTTAATAACAACAGTAGAAAACAATATTTGCAAAAAATAATGCATTATTAATAACATTAAAATAAAAGTTAACTCATGATTACTTGCAGTAAGTAAAAAAAGTTGATTTAGAAATTATTGATAAAATGTAAATTATATATATATATATATATACATATCACATTTTCTTCTAATCTACCGTTCTAGGTTAAAAAATCGATTAGCTATTTCAATTTCATGATTTTACTTTCTCACATTAAATGTCCAGTAATTATTTGATTTAATATACCAATCCAATCATTTTTTATCCATTTTCAATAAATAATAATTGATTCATAGATAAATATTTATCTAACATTTCTGAAGATTTTTGATTATAATTAGAGACATTTTTTTATAAATATATAAGTTCCATTATTATATAAATTTCTCATAAAATTGCTTTATCTATTTTTATTACAGAGAAATAAAAATGCCTAAAACTATTAACAGAAACCTACTATAATAAAAACAGGTGAACCTTTCCATACAGTTGTGTCTTTCGTTGCAAGCTGGAATAATCAATGGATGTTTGAAGGCTTATGTATAAAATCCTTATCTAATGTCTACACATCCAATATCTCCAGACTAGTTTCTGATTTGTGGCCTTTGTCAGTGAGGAGCCTTGGATCTGAAGACATTTATAATGAAAAATAGATGAAATTAAAATAGTTGCTATCACATAAGTATAATCATTGGCAATTCACATGAGAAAAAATATTAAAACAGGCAAAACTCACTATAAACAAGCATAAGAAGTGGTGGTCAGGTGAAGAAAAAATATTAAGAACATTAACTGTATTTAATATTCAACTTTATATCATTAGCTGTATTTTATCAAAATACTAATATACATAAATCCCAAACTAATAGTGATTATAAATAAAAACTGTGAATACTAATTTGCAATAAATCTGTTTTATGAAAAATATGTTAAATTTATGTAATTATAATAATATTTACTCAGCAGAATAAATATGTTATTTTTTATTGGTTGTACACATATTGAAACTAAACTTCACATGATCACCATTGATTACTCTGGCTTGCTCTGAGTGGCACTATTGTATGGAGAGTTTTGCCTGTTTTAAATTATTATTTTTATTGCAATATTTATTTTATAACAAACCTTTATTTACATATATGTATATATGCATGTGTTTTATTTTTTAGTTTTATCAGTTAGGCATTTTGCAATTCATTTAATACTATTTTTATATCACTGCAAATTATTGAAGTCATTTAGTATAAAAAGAAAAGGTATTCATATTTAAATTTAAAAATTGAGAATCTAGAAAATACTGTAATTATCCTGGTATTTGAAAAATAATTCGCAAACAACAAGCATTCATAGACTGGACAATCCAAAAATATTATACTGTTATTTAGAGTGAAAAAGTGTACAAAATTTGGGAGGAAATCAATACAAATAAGTTAAAAATTAATTATAGTTGTTTATAAAGAGAAGCAAGATTTACATAATCAACTGAAAATCAAATTAAGATTTTATCCTTCCTTTCTTTTTTTTTTCTAATTTAATTAAATGGAAACATTCCAAAAAGTTCTTTTTCAAATTAAATAAAAAGATTTGCTTTTAAAATATAGCAAGTTCATTGATCATGATCCAAAATTCACTGAAGCAATTTGATGCATTGAAAATGGAGTCACAAACATTGTTAGATTGGACAATCTGTAATATTGCATTAGCATTAAAATCAAACACTTGTACAATGCTTGAAATATATATATATATTTAATAGAAATAGATTAAAAGCATTACAAGATTTGATTCAAACAAACCAAAGTCTTAATTTAAATAAGTTAAATAAAACCATTTATAAAAGATATATCTTTAGTACAAATACATAGTGTTAATTATTTTTGATTTTGATAAAAATGTAAAATTGTTAATGTAACAATTTTTTTATCTAAATAAGATTAATTTAAAATGTACCTTTATTTTTTAATATGTTATTATTTAATAGATTAATAAATAAAAAATTGAGAAACTATTTTTGGTTTTAATTTATAACTTTAAAAAAAAAATCATATACTTATAATCTTGTTTCTTTTTAGTAAATAAGTAGAAAATTACTTCATTTTATCTTTATTAATTTTTGTACATTCCTTTATATTATTGTAAATAATAGGATGGATTTAACGAAAAACAAAATTGTTTCAAAAGGAAATCATTTTTTACTAGTTAATATGTTAGAAGTTTGAGCTAATGAATAAGTATTTGCAGGAGTTCTCTGTGATGTCTCCAAAGACCAATATGTGTGTAGCAGACAAAATTTGCAGTATTTAAACTTTGGAAATCATGAAAGCAAAATTAAGTTGATGACGACTTGCATTTAGTTTGTCCATATATTTACAAGCAATAAATCATATGGTCAGCAGATTGCAATGGTTCATGTTAAGATATGATAGGCATTTAGTAGCAAGCTCAAAAGAAAATTGCTAATAATAGACATGAAGTTCATTATGTATGTTGTAAAAAGTACAAAAAAAAGCTGATTTATTAACAATTCCTATTACTGATATTTTACATATCAAAACAAATCTGGATACAAAAATTGTGATAATATAATTATATATATATATATATACATTATTTTATAATTCTGACGAATATCTGTTTCATTATAGCTTAAAAATATGTATATTTTTCAACTTGTTATTTAAAAAATTTAAGATTGAAATCTTTCATATAATATTTGAAAATAAGCTATTGTCAAATGTCAATAGAGCTTCTGGCCAAAAAAAAACAATAATTAAAAATGTATTAACAGAATGTTTTCTACTGACCAGTGAACAGAAAATAAAAATAAAAACTAGAAATTTTTGTCTCTAGGGAAATGTTAATACTGCTTTTCTTTTTAGGATTTACCTTTAAAAATGTTTGTTTGTGATTGTAAAATGTTCCAGTTTACTTTTATTTTAAATGAAAGGAGTAAAAAGAATAATTGAGTTTATAGATTAAAGAGAATTAATATTTTATATAAATTGAAAATCTATTAAGGACTACTTTATATTTTAAATCCATGTTAATTATGAAGAAATGAAATATTATTTTATGAGATAATATATGCATATCTATATGTAGATAGTATATCTAAATCCATACACTATTTTATTTATTATTAGAGTAATAATGACTTGTATAATTAAAAATAATAATAATTATCCATTGAAATATTTAGCCTTTTTAAGTAAGCATATGGATGTTTATTTATATAGATTTTTTAAAGATCACTTGCAATTGATGTATTTATACCAACTATAATTTAAAGAAAGTCAATTGCTTTATTTTTTTTCAATGTAAGGTATTTGTAAGTAAGTCAGAATCATAATAATCAATTTATAGCATTTATAGAGTATGAATCAGCACTTTCATTTTTTATTCAATAAATTTATTAACTAGTATTTTAAAGATATTCCAGTGAAGTAATTTAATACTAGTATAATGTATTTTATGTTTATACTTGTTTTTATACAGGCACCAGGGTTCCTGCATTTATAAGCTAGCTCTCCAGATAATGATAAATATATATTTTATATGGGGACCTTTTTATAATTCTCAGCAGAATTATTTAGGTAGTACTAATATAATAAATATTGACCTTGTTGTCCATGTAATTTTAATTAATTTTTCTGTTTTCTGATAAGCTCTGAGATAATGATCAGCATTGATATACTAATCCCAAGACTATTTTTATTTATGCATGTTTTACAATTATTTCAGTACATTTTCATATGTAATCAAAAAAAAATTATTGATGTTATTATGTCTTATAAATATTAATGAGTTATCAATGATTAGTCTAATATTATTCAGTATGCATTTTTTAAATACAATAACATATAATGACTATTCTTAATTATTTACCACAATATTTTACTTTAAATTAGTAGCCCAAGCTTATCTATAATCAGATATATATATATATATATATATATATATATATATATATATATATATATATATATATATATATATATATATATATATATATATATATATATATACCTGTGACCAGCAACCAGATATAATAAAAGTTTTTAACATGGATGAACCCGCAAAATATGTATTTTATATTTATATATATCATTTAAAATAAATTACATTTAAACAAAATTAAGTACTAATGAATTATCTATTATTTTGATTTACACCTGGGTCTCATTTTATGCAGTACATAGGTTCCTCAGAAAATGCACACAAAAGAAATCACACAAAAATAGACCTAACTTACCTTTAAAAATGGGGGATATGTTCCAGTAATTTTTAGAAATTACATAAAAGCAAAGTAACAATGAAAAATTACTTTAAATTTCACATTAAAAAAATAAAAAAATAAAGTATGGCTAATAAAAAATTTGAAATATCTGGAAAAAAATTCATACAAGACAACTGTTTTTTATTAATTATAGTATTTAATTTGATATTTTTTCACACATATTTTAATCATTTCCCTATTTGAGAATATGCATTTATTTGTGAACTAGTAAGAAATCAGATTTGTGATGTGATGTACAACTAGCACCACTTTCAGTCTTGTGCTGTGTTAATGGTTTTCTGTTTCTATATTAAAAAATGAGATCGCAATCAAAACAAAAAGATTATACATTATCATTAGAAAGATTATTTTCAATTTGAAAATCAATAAAATATTCATTATTTATTTTAACAATCTAAAAAAAATATATTTCTGTTATATCTAACAAAATATGTTTTAAAAGTTTAAAATTTTTGAATATTTATTGCGTCTCTTTATACATAAGTTGAAATCTATTAATTTATTGTTTACTCATTAGTATAAGTAGGTTATTTACATAGAATCTAAGATTCTAAATACAGCTTCAGGCCATATTCATGTTAGCTGCTAATATAATGTTATATTTTTGAAAAAAAAATGGTATTTCAAGTCAAAATAAATTATTAATAATTTAAATTTCTTGATAGCAAATAAGTATAATGAAATATGAAAGATATTAAGAAGAAACAAAGTTTATCTCTATGTAATGCAAATTGTCTCCTAATTTTTATTAATTATTATAACAAGAATACATAGAAACATTTCATTCAATATATATATATATATATATATATATATATATATATATATATATATATTAATTCTAATGTTTTCACGGATAAAAGATGTCATATTATTATTACTATTTGCGGGATATTCCGTGTAGTGAAAAAGCTAAATGCTGACGTTTCAGTACAATATCAAGTACCTTCCTCAGAGCGTCCTCTTTCTCAAATCATAAGAATGCATGTAAGATTTAAAATTGTTTTTATCGTTTTCTTTCTCCTCATATTTAAATTCTATTGGTTGAGAAGTTTTAAAATTTATTTTCTCTTCCAATAGTTTCTTCCAAATGTTGTTAATCTTCTTTAACTCACACCTTTCATTTATGCTCTTGGGCCTTTTAAAAATCTCTATAGCTTCTCTTAGCAATCTCTGGTCATATTGTTCAATTTTTGCTAAAATATTTGTTTTTTCAAAATTGATATCATGATTTGTTAATTTAATATGAGAATAAATAGCTGATGAATTGGATTTTTCTCTCACTGCCAGAATGTGTTCTTCCTTTCTAATATTTATTCTACGATTAGTCTGACCTATATATGTATGTGGACAGACCCTACATGGAATTTCATACACACCATGACACTCCAAAGCAATTTTATCTTTAGGAAGAGGAAATATTTCACTAATTTTTTTATAAGTAGTATAAATTATGTGAATATTATTATTCTTTAAAATGTTACCAATTCTATCAGTTACTCCTTTAATATATGGCAAAATTGTCTTAATTTTTGATGTATCAAAATCTTTTTTCTACTACACGAAATATCCCGCAAATAGTAATAGTAATAATAATATGACATATAATATATATATATATATATATATATATATATATAATACAAATAAAATGTCTGTTAATTAAAACTATTGTAATAACAATAAAAATAAAAATAAAAATAAAAATAATAAAAATAAAAATAAAAATAGTAGCTGAAATACACAGGCTTATATATACCTGTGTCTATATTTGTAATAGACAGTGTATGAGCACAGACTTTCACATGACCCACCACTCTCCACACTATCTCATAACACTGATACACAGTAATTAATTATTATTATATATTCTTTCAATCCACAGATGTACTTTTGGTTAATTTCTTAATTCACCTCAACTGCTGTTAAATTTAAAAAAACAATAGATGTAAATGTCATCAACTCAAATCCCATGAATCAAGAATTTTAACATTAGATTGCTTGAGATTGGCATATTTATAATAAAATCATACACATACACATAAAATCAAGTAATAACTACATATAAATAATTGACTGCACCAAAGTTAAAGAAAATTAGAGCATATGAAAGAGAATTAGATTTAACAAAATTATTTGAGAGCAATTTGCATATTAGAAAGATACAAATTTAAATCAGTCATGAAAGAAATTTTGATGAGATTAGTTATGCTAAATTAATTTTCAGGCGGCATGAAGATAATTGCCTTGCACTATTTCTTAATATCCATTTTAAAAAGTTAGCTCATCAGAGAAATTGAAAGGGTTCATGCAATTTCTTAGGTAACAGTAAGCTTCTATTCAACAATCCAAAGTTCTCAGGTTGGGCTTTTACTTCACTCTACAGAAGCATGATGATATAGTAGTGACAGATGACCACCATGGGTTAAAAATGTGATGGGATTTCTATTCAATCATCATTTTTAAATTTCAACCCAGCATGGATTCTGTTAACTGCACAGGTTTGTCAATAGTAGCTAGTCCTCAGTGTTTTAAAATCAGTCCATTTTATACCCCACTCAGGTATTTGTGGAATACTTTTAATGTCTTAGTTCAAGCTTAAACTTTAGTCTCCAATCTAACAAATGATTAAGTTTTTTAGTCCATTGTTTTTCAAGATGCAAACATTAGATAACATTCCAAAAATATATTCAAATCTATTTCCAGATTGGAAATAGGTTTGACAAAAATGTTTGTAGAAAAGTAAAATCTATTAATCCTATTTCCCATTTTATTTTCAGTAAAAATTTAATTAAAAATTATTTCTCAAGTTTAAAACAATATTATATTTTCAACACTTTTCTTATTTTTAGACAATTAACAACTGCATCTTCCATCTTGGAGTTTAGAAAAATATACAATTTAATAGAAAAAATACTTTAAAAGAAAAAAAATTATAAACAACTGTATAATAAAATATTTATAAAACTAATATTTTGTTATTATGTTTGCTCCTGTAATATATATATATATATATATATATATATATATATATATATATATATATATAATTATATATATATATATATATAATTGTAACCTTCTCCTCTAATCATTGGACAATCATGCCTACACATTTTACCAATTGCCTTTCCCACTAATCTTACTAGTCCAATTTATACATTTGTAACCTTCCTAGCTACAACTAATTTAGAATATATGCCTAAAACAAATGATAAACCAAAGATGATTTCTTTATTAGCTAAGCTCACATGAGACTATAATCTTAGAGAAGATCACAAGGTGATTAATAATTTCTGGTCAAGCTAGCCTCCTAATCCACAAACAAGCAAGCAAACAAAAAATTATAAAATAAACTTCATATTTGTCAAACTAATAAATAAATAATAATTAGATCGATGGAATGAATATGAAGTTAGAATTATAAATTAGGCAATAAGTAAATGAGGATGTAAATGATTACATGAATGATGAAAATAAGTAATAATTAAATAATAAAATAAAATGAGTCTGAGAATGAATATGTGTAAGAGTTAATGGATCATTAAGATGAGAATGGAATAAGAGCTAATGAATGATGAGTGAATTAGGATTATGAATTAGGATGAAAAAGGAGAATAAAGAAAGATTGCAATGACAGAGGAGAGGAATGGTGATGATGAAAGATGATGTACAGAACTCTAAATTTGATATTCAATTAAATGATAATAAAACAATTAAATAAAATACAGATTCTAAGCTTACTAAGACCAGAGTATTCACCATAACGTCAAAACCAACTATACATTTCAGACAAAAGAAGTAATACATACTTTAAAGTTTGGTTTACCTTATATCTCACAGTGAATGTAACACAATTCCACTGTAATTACAATAATTAACTGGATACAAATTTACCATAAATTCCAATCCTATCACAAATTGATATAATTATCCTTCTCAGGGTTCATATAGATTAAAGGGTGATATACAAGATATACTTGGGTGAGTGAGAGGGATTGTTCCACTACCCAAGCATAACACACACCAAATAGCTCTTAATACTGAATTGAATTACTAAACAATATTCAATAATTTCAAATAAATTCTATAAATTCCCCAAACTATGCTAAACTTTAAGCTTCAATAAGTAGGAGTATTTTTTCAATAACTAAATGTAATAGCTTTCCAACTTTCTTTCTCCATTAATTAGAAACAAGGTGATAAAGACCAGTGAATGATAGATCTGTGGATTCTGATGAACTGATCAAACCAATATTAGGTTTTTAATCTTTTAGTATATCACTTAAACTAATATTCTTTAGGTTATGATGCCCTAGATATACTCATAAATTATAAGGCTTAATGCCATTATTCTGATATACATACATATAGTGACTTTTACAATATTGATTGATGATGATTTCTCTATAATCACAGGATCTGTTGATAGCAATAACAATAATAATGTGTGGGTGTGTTGATTAGCAATAAGAATACTGACAACTAAAGAAATATTTTAGCACAACAAGATTTATTTACATTATGTACAAGTCTCTTTCAGACACATTACATGAAGCAAGATAAATCCATTCCAAAATTAGGGATGGAAATTAATAATGTGGTAAGTAATGACCAACTAATATGGCAAACATTTTGGATATGTTTCTTTATTATTCTATCAGGTAGACTAAGATAGTTAAACTTATTTGAGCTATATTAGCATTGAAATTGCAAACATAATGTATTAATATCCTTTGGATATGCACAACTTTTAAATAAAAAACAAACAAACTCTAAATTACAATTTATTATATCAAACTGTAGCTGTTTGAGTTATTAGAATATGATAAGGGCAATTATCACATTCCAATACAAGTAATAATTTATTATAATTTACTATATAAAAAAAATTCATTGCATTGATGTGGGGCAAACATGATAAGTTGAATGCACACATGACACCAAAAACATTCACTATGTCCACAACTTAACCATTTATTAATTAAGATCTTATTAATTCATCAGTAAATACCTACTTGTTGAAAACCAATCCACTTTGTCCATGTACACACCTTGCTTTTTTATATAGAAGTTCTAAAAACACTAGTAAGTTTTGGTTGGTATGTTTATAAACTGATGAAGATTACACAACATCAGAAAGACACTATTTCAATCAGACAACACTACAGCTATATCAGTATCCCATAAACTGATTTTTATCTTATCCTTGCTATTCAATTTAAAAAAAAACACTACACTTTATCATACATGGTGAAATATTAACTATATAACTTCTTGAGGGATCTAAATAAAAGAAGCTCTACAAAATAACATGATAGTAATATAACAAGAAACAACATAATAGTTGTATAAGAATATGGCCAATTCTGATACCTTTTCATAGGTATAAAATTGTGGGCAGTGACTCTTCATTGGAAAACACAATTCAAACCATGGGATCATTTTTAGGCTTAACTATGCTCTAAGCACTAACTCTTAATCAGCCCCAACAATATCATCCTCTTATATTAACCAACAATGGGGAATTCTCCCTCATCCCATGTATAATATTAATTATTATTATATTTAAGGCTCTTATATGTAGTCTAAACTCATCCTAAAATTTATCACAAATTCTGATCAATACAATAGCAAAGTACAACAACACTAATAACCTAAGTGGAAACATAAATATTCCATTGCACATTGCAGAAACTGTCAATGTTTTATAAACAGACCACCAATATCATTAAAATAACCATTAATTATTTCAAAATAATAATTATACCTTTTATTATAGCAAGCCATGTACACGTAAACAAGGAGGATTAAACTACATTTTGTATTTAAAGCGGACATTTTCGTTCATAAGCCAAATTAAGCAATAATAAAAAAATACTTATTAAATTATTTTATATAATAGAACAATGGTATCATTATATGTATATTTTTGACTAGTTTGGGTCTATTTGTTCCCCTCCTCAATATAATATTAACATCTGTTTTAGCAGTAAAAGAGATAAACATTTCTTTTTCTTACCAGACAAATAATATTTAACATTATGCTTTCCCTTCATTGGGAAAATAATATAAATATGGATAATAAATGTATATAACTGTATACACTGCTACATCATTACTTAGTATATTCTATACCCTGATATAGATAAAAAAACTAATGTCTGAATAACACATGAAAGAAAAAAATGCATTACAATATTATGTATAGCAATTAACAAACTAAACAAACATTACATTTTCTACGATTGGACTTTATCAAAGTTTGATTCATTCTTATAAGTAAAACACATGAAAACAGATATGATAAGCAAACATTCCTAAGTAATACATATATTGGTTATCCAGTTCAATATTAACATCTTCAGACAAAATTCAAACACTTCTCCAATGGCAATAGAAATCCTTTATCGGTTTGTGTACTAATGTAAGCATACTGAAGCAATATTAAACATTTTCTAGAATCAGACACTTAAAATAGGTTTAATTAATATCTATTTGATTTGTCTATTTTTTTTTTTTCATCTGCACAAAGATCTGTTATACTCTTAAATAATCTGGGTGATTTTAAAACTGTTTAAAATATTATTACGTTGCAAGTTATTTACTAATGATAAAATAAATAAATACTTCTTTCACTTCCCTTTGTCAGCAAATTAGGATGTTTTAAGTTATACTGAGAAAAATCTATTTAATTATAAATACGATCTTCTAGGTGATTTTAATTAATATGTAACATATATTTTTCCACATGTAGTACAATTATAATCAGTTTATTACAATCTTTGAAAATAAACTTTTAAATCATTTATGAATTTTGTTTACTTTGTTTTTCCCATCCACAGTAATTGTTACAATCTTAAATAATCTGGGTAATTTTAAACACTTAAAATATTATTACTTTATATGTTGTATAATCAAGAAAAAAATCAATATTTCTTTATTCACTATTATTGGCAATTTATTTCATATTTAAGAATATTAAGCAGAATTGATTTAATAGTAAGCAATTATATATATATATATATATATATATATATATATATATATATATATATATATATATATATATATATATATATATACATGACTGCTTCCGGGAATATCAGAGCAGACGATTTCTATTCCCAATGAAATAAGAAATATTTTATGCACTTTTCTTTTCAAACTAATTATTTTATATGATTTTAAGTAAAATTTTAATTTCTTCATTATTTCTTGAAACTTTTCTTAAAATGATTTAGAATATTTTTTGAAATATTAATTTATACACAAACGGATTTTCTGCTTAATGCTGAATTAATGGCAGTGTGAAAATTAAAATACTTCAATCTTTTTTTTCTCTTCAGTCTAAATAACTTTTGTGTTATGATTAGTTCTGATAATTGGTTAAAATAAAGAAAACAAAAATAAATGCTTACATTTTCTGGTATTATTTTCCATTCCAAATAGTACATGTTTTGGCAAATACTTATTCAAATAGTGGTCCTTTCAATGTTTCCTTCAGTAGGCAAAGTTAAGAATCTAAGATTTATAAAAAGTAGTGTAGAGATTTCACAGGGTTAGTAAGTTTACTCCATACTATTTAAATCCATCTAACTATGAAATTTTGTTCCAAATAATTTTTAAAAAATTATTATTTTCTAGCTTATTTCATCTATTTTACTTCAGAACTGGAGTTGTAGTCTTGTTCTATTTACATTTCTAAGTGTAGTCCCATTCCACCAACAAACTTTTATATTATATGCTTTGTATTACCTGGCAGTGATTGGTTCTCAATGAGCCAATCACTGTAAAATGTGAATAAATTAAGTTTTATCCCTCTAGTGAAAATCATCTAGACTGATGCATTTCAATTTACATTAAAATATAATATATTTAAAGATTGTTTATAAAAAATTTAGAAGAATTATAAATTGATTTTGCGGTTTATTTTTAATTATTGTTTAACAATACCAATAAAATAAAGTGTTAAATAATTTTATGTTTCCCAATAATATTTTAATACTATTAAAACAACATTTGAAATAGTTGCCACTGGAACATGTGACAAAATGTTTATAGGATTTGTATCCACTCTATCAGACTTTCCAGTGTCTCACAAATAGTTAAGATCATCATCACATTTTAAGATATTTCTTAGTGAGCTTTTGCTTAGTGGAAAAATTATAATCCACTGTATAAAACCTACTATCTTTGAGCCAAAACATATGGTTACAATATATATATGTAAACAAAACATACACTTGATCAGTGTTTTTGGTAGAACGCCATCTGTGGACATAAATACAAGCGTTAGCAAGTTTTTTAACTTGCATTTTTGTTTTTCATAAATGTACCTT
This sequence comes from Epiperipatus broadwayi, assembly GCA_028023455.1. NCBI lineage: Eukaryota > Metazoa > Onychophora > Udeonychophora > Euonychophora > Peripatidae > Epiperipatus > Epiperipatus broadwayi. The sequence goes on from JAQFVV010000016.1 coordinate 685,884, forward strand.
TGAGGTCTTTCTTGCAATGATATAGATTTCAGAGGCTTCTACTATGTGGTGATGCTGAACTGAGATCAGACCCATATAGCTATCTGGTTTGCTATGCTGAGTTTGAAGACATTACGTGTCTAAAAAATTCACGCTTGCAAGCTGAATAGAAATTGTTTCATAAACGCTCAGAGTTTGTGTTTAAATCTAGTTTCTTTATTCCTGTCTTTCACTGATGATAGCAAATAGCTTGAAATCATGATCTGAAAGTGGAATTATAGTTAGAGATAGTGAATACTACTCTGACGGTTATTTAAACAAAACATACGCTTGATCGGTGTTTTGGTAGAACGCCATCTGTGGACATAAATACAAGTGTTAGCAACTTTTTTAACTTGCATTTTTGTTTTTCATAAATGTATCTTTGAGGTCTTTCTTGCAATGATATATATTGCAGAGGCTTCTACTATGTGGTGATGCTGAACTGAGATCAGACCCATATAGCTATCTGGTTTGCTATGCTGAGTTTGAAGACATTACGTGTCTAAAAAATTCACGCTTGCAAGCTGAATAGAAATTGTTTTATAAACGCTCAGAGTTTGTGTTTAGATCTAGTTTCTTTATTCCTGTCTTGATAGCAAATAGCTTGAAATCATGATCTGAAAGTGGAATTATAGTTAGAGATAGTGAATACTACTCTGACATTTATGTAAACAAAACATACGCTTGATCGGTGTTTCTGTGGACATAAATACAAGCGTTAGTAAGTTTTTTAACTTGCATTTTTGTTTTTCATATATATATATAAACATTACAACATAAAGCTAAACTAGTCAATATAAAATCAAAACTACCCCAAATCCAAAATTAAACCAGACCAGCATAAAAATAATATAAAAACACAACCTAAGGTTTCACTGCTACAAGCAGACTTCTTAAGTGTAAAGAACTACAAAAACTACACAATATATATAATATTAAAAACTACCCACAAATCCATTCACTTCCATCCACCCTTAATATTAAAAGAACTCTTAAATAAGTTAATTGCTTCAGAATAATAAATTTTCAATAATAAAGTCTCTTTAATTCTTCTTTTGATTTCATTTCTCTCAAAGAAGACAACCTTAGCTTCATCAAAATCAATAGTGTGACCTGTATCATTTTCATGGACATACAAAGCAGAACTAAGATATCTATTTTTAACTCTACTTTTATGAACCTTTATTCTTTCATTTAAACTCAAACTACTCTGACCTATGTATACCTTCTTACAAAATAAACAAGGAATAAAATATACTACACCAGGAATAGTCTTTCTATCAAAAACTTCTTTTGTATTATTTAATAAATTGTTCAATGTAACACCCCTTTTCCAAGCAATTTTCTTATTTCCAAACAATATACTATTTCTACACACAATTTTATAAGAATACAATTTAAATGGCAAAGAAATAAAATCATATTTTTCTTTAACCTTTACATCCTTACAAATATTACTATTAAATAAAATACTCTTAACAAATTTATCAGAGTATCCAACACTCAAATAATCTTTATAAAATTGATATTTCTGAAAATTCTCATACCCTTTATCACTAGAAATATTAAATTAAATAATTCTAGTGGGGTTACTTTGTTTCAGAAATATCAATTTTATAAAGATTACTTGAGTGTTGGATACTCTGATAAATTTGTTTAAAGTATTTTATTTAATAGTAATATTTGTAAGGATGTAAAAGTTAAAGAAAAATATGATTTTATTTTTTTTCCATTTAAATTGTCTTTTTATAAAATTGTGTGTAGAAATAGTATATTGTTTGGAAATAAGAAAATTGCTTGGAAAAGGGGTGTTACATTGAATAATTTATTAAATAATACAAAAGAAGTTTTTAATAGAAAGACTATTCCTGGTGTAGTATATTTTATTCCTTGTTTATTTGTAAGAAGGTTTACATAGGTCAGAGTAGTTTGATTTTAAATGAAAGAATAAAGGTTCATAAAAGTAGAGTTAAAAATAGATATCTTAGTTCTGCTTTGTATGTCCATGAAAAAGATACAGGCCACACTATTGATTTTGATGAAGCTAAGGTTGTCTTCTTTGAGAGAAATGAAATCAAAAGAAGAATTAAAGAGACTTTATTATTGAAAATTTATTATTCTGAAGCAATTAACTTATTTAAGAGTTCTTTTAATATTAAGGGTGGATGGGAAGTGAATGGATTTGTGGGTAGTTTTTAATATTATATATATTGTGTAGTTTTTGTAGTTTTTTACACTTGAGAAGTCTGCTTGTAGCAGTGAAACCTTAGGTTGTGCTTTTATAATATTTTTATGCTGGTCTGTTTTAATTTTGGATTTGGGGTCGTTTTGATTATATATATTGTGACCTTCTGGTTTGGCACCAGAAATAATATTTGTAATTGTATGGTATTATATCAGTAAATCTGATATTGTCTTCTTAAAAAAAAAGGAAATAACGTGAAATTTTTAATTTTTTTTAGTAAAGACTTAAAACTATGCTTAAAAGTACTTATAGGTGTAATTTAAAAATTGTTTTTATATCTAGTATCTTACTTTAGGGTGTAGTTAATGATAGGATAGGGGTGGCTTGTCACAAAAGGAGTCAGTTCAGTTTAGGTTGATTATAATTGTTTTTATTTGTTTACAGAACAGTATTAAAACTTATTTGAGTGATTCTCTAGTTCATTTGCTTTACATATTTTAATCTATAGTATAAACAGTGAAGCATATTTTACTCATCATCATTAAAAGTGTCATTTCAGTCACATCAATTTAATGCCTATAGTACATTATTTGTAAAAATTCATTTATGTCTTTATCATTATTCAACTTTATTTTTCATTCATATGCTTCATGAAACCATCAAATATCACATCTCATACTCAAATATTTGATTTTACCATTACTGGTTTAAAAACCAGATTAATTACTTTTTAAAATGAATTGATGGATCACTGGACTAGTGAATTATTTTTAAAAAAATGCTGTAAAATATTTTATTTGTTGAAATAATTATTCATTTTTATTCTGTTACTTTAAGAATACAGAATATTTAATTCTTAGTTTCAATTTAATATTTAATCTTTTATTTATTTAAAAGACAAAATAATTTTTTTTGTTTCTATTTTTTTTTCTCCAAGAAAGTTTCTTGCATAAATTAACTCTTCGTTTCTGTCTGGTAAACTTTGAACTTTCAAATGACTTTAGATTGGAAGAATAAATGATTGGTAACATTTGTGGGGGCTATAAAAAGGATTTAAGATAATTATGCAGGGGACTACTGAAAGAATTTCCAACTGGGACTACTAAAAAGACTACTACCAAAGATGTACTCAGATTCCCTACTGATAGAACTTCAAAATATTATTTAAGCAAAGCTTGATAGTGCAGTTTTATTAAAAAGCCAATTCTTACAAGAAAAAAAAAGCTAAGTTGAAAGTTTAAAATACTAAAATGATTCAGGATAATGGTAGTGTAAACAACTTTCAAGGTACATTGATTTCTATTTTTAATTAACAGTCTCAAAATTCTCAATCATTATTTTTAATGCATGGGTGTATTTATATTAAAACGTATTTAAAATTAATTTGTAATATGAAGAATGGAATGGAAGTACATAATTATATTTCAAAATCATTTTATTTAAATTTCATTCTGACTTGTGAAGAAGACAGAAGAATATTTATTTATTTGTCAAAATTACTATTTTTAAATTTTAACTACAATATTAAGGGAATAACTGCAACTTGGACACACCTTTGTTATGCCAGAAAAATATGCGGATTCTCATTAAGTATCTCAAGAACTCTCTATAGTAGATTTTGTGTTAGCTATAAAAGAAGAAGATTAAGAAAGATGCATAGGAATCATTTATTTTATTATCGTTTTATTAAAATACATGCCTGACTATAATTTTTTTCTTGCATATTAGAAAATAAGACTAAATATATAATTCAACTAAGTATTTAATTATTTTTCCTAACTACTATGAGAAATGGTTTTAGGAAACGATCAAACTAAATATGACTTTTATTGCATTAATTGTCCTCTTATTTTGCTATAGAATTTCTTATACAGAATATTACCAACCAGCTTACGAAAAGTTAAATAAGTGTTATCAGTTCAAATAATTGTATACGTTTTCTGAATGGCTCTGAAAAAAAGAAAAATAAACATGAAATAAATACTTAATATATTTTATGAATGAAATATGAATTATTACTGTTTTATATAACATTGATAGCAATTTCATTAGCTCAGCTAAAAAAAAGAAACATTGAATGTGCTATATTGGAGTCAAAATAATATTGTTATTTGTTTTCCTGCAGGAAAGTGTTATCTTTGTCAATATTTTTCCTTGTGTGATTATTATTATCATTATTATTCATTTTGGAGACATGACCAAGGGATGTCATGTATAAAACTGTAATAAACTTTTCGTTTTTCAACTCAGAAGAGAAAAACAAGAACTTTCTTTATTTATTTATTTAATCATATTCAATAGATAGATAGTATAATGGTTGTTTTATAATTTTATTATTTTTATTATTATATTTAGTATGTCTACAAGATCGTCTCATAAATGTACAATATTAAGTGAATATTGTGCAAAGGTATTTATTATTATTATTTTAATATAAGTTTTATCATGTGCCGTATATAAATGTATATGCTTGGTAAAATATAGACGTCCATTCAAGGTTAAAAAGGGTCAACAGTTATTTTAAAAGAGTTTCATTACATAAAATCTATAATATATCTTGGCGTTTGTTTTTTTTTATAGATTAGAATATCATTATTTTCAATAATTATTTAACCTGGGACATAAAGGTTCATTATTTATCTAAGTTATTTTTTTTCTTTAAGTATGTGCTAATATAAATGCACTATAAAAAGATTATTTTGTGTTATATTGCCAATCGAAATTATTGCCTTGTTTCTCAACCGTAGTTAATATATTTTAAGTTATGAATATTATATCAGATATGAAATGTTTACCCATTGTTGCGTTTACAGTTAGTAATTAATATTTTTACAGTAGTTCTTTACCTACCGGGATTTGAATTGTCTGTATTACTATTATGCTCATATATGTGTATATGTTATAAAAACTCAACCATAATAATGTGTAATGTGCAAGTAAAAATGATATATAATCTATTGGTTTCGGAGAATGGGGATGGACTGTTCAAATTTGAAAGATTAGAATCTGTTTAAACATGAATTTATTGTCCTTTATTATGTTTGATAAGAAAAGTGTTTAGTGACTATTTGTAGTAAAAGTAATGATGTTTTATTGTGTCTTGTGGGATTGAATAATCTCTTGATATTTGAATATTTGATATGGTAGATTGCCTAATATATTTTATGGGATAGAGTAAATTTTTTCATTATAGAAGTATTTGCATATTTGATATAGTGTATTGCCTAATATATTTTATGGGACAGAGTAAATCTCTTTGCTATAGAAGTATTTGATAGGAGTGGATTGAATCCTCCATTTGATATTTTATATTATGAATTAGGGTATGTGAAGCCCAGTATTTTATCTCCCTGATGTTTTGGTGTTGAGATTTAGTCCCATCAGTTTATGTAGTCTCATAAGTAGACTTGGAAGTTATTGTCATGTTAGTTATGAAATTAGAATTGCGAAAATCTTTTATCCCATGTGTATAGAATGCCTTCATCTTACTCCTAGCCATGTACCAGCTAATTTAGTGATAAGAAGAATAATAAAAGTAGAGTTGATTTCCTCATAAAAACAGCTGTGTTAGAATAGTGCTGATGCTTGTTTGGTCCATTGCTATTGTCTGTATTATGATTTATTGACACATTCATAAGTAAACCGATTGAATTGGATTAAGATGAGTATTATTAATTATTTATTGTATGATACATAGCATAATGCAGACACAGATATAAAGTATTAATTTAATAGTTATAAAAACATTCATCATTAATGTATAACTTCAATCATTTTGAATTTATCATTTTAAATTTCATATCATCAGCTTCTATAATATTTAATCATGACTGGTATAAGCAATAAAAGAAGACAAATCATAATTAATTAATAGCATTATTCATTTCTGTTTTGCAAAGATAAACATAGTTAATTGATAGAATTATTTCCATTTTACAAAGTATAATTTAATCTTATTTTGTGTTGATTCTTAGGTTCAAACCCCCTTATTTTAGTTATTGTGCATTTTAAAGTAAAAGTGCCAAGATTTAGATTTATTTTATAATATAATTGAAATATTTAACCGATGTGTTTATTATAAACTTATTAGATTAATGGATAATTTAAGAGTGATATAAAAGACAAGATGTCAAATATAAAATAAATTCTGTAGTTTGTTGCCAGAAATGTAAGGCTATATTATTTCAGTTCCATATGTGTATCAGAAGGGACTGATAAATGAAAACCAATTTTGCAATAAAATATAAAGATTGTATTTTAGTGTATTTTTTAGGGTTAAAGATGTAATGTGTGCCATAAGTCAATCATGGTAACTTAATAGACTAAATGTATTAGATAAGAAGTTAAAAAATTATCTTGTAATTTCTATTATTATGTAGGTCTTTAACCATTGATATTAATACATCCAAAATGTATACTTATTCAAATTGTAAAAAAATTAAATGTTGTTTAACTATGTTTTGTTGTAATAAATATTTTATTATTCAAAAACTGTATTTAAGATTCTTCTTTAACATTCATTCATTGTTTTGTATTTCCACACATGATCACACATTTATTTTATTTAATGTGATATAATTGTATTTTCATTTAATTATAATAAACCTCCAAATATGATGATATTGATTTCCTTGATACAATTACTGTATGAGATGCCAAGTATCTACTGATTGTCTTAAAAGGTTTTATTATTTAGTAATTGTTTAGATGATGAATTGAAATCAAAATGTGCCCAATTTCTTTCATTATCTAACTGCCACTATTTAGTTAGGATATTGCTTAGTTTATATTATTATTTTCATAATATTAAATAATAGTTATTGAGAGATAGAGATTTTAGATTAAGCCATGCCATAACAGATTCCCTGAGATCTTTAATTTTTAATTCAGATCAAATAATAAATTCAATTAACTAGATTAGATTAGTGTGTAATTAAAATTTTAATAATGATAGGTCTAGTTTAAGTTCAGATCCAACTAATTATACATTGTAGTTTCTGAAATATTATATTTTAGTTATTAGTTTAATTGTCTAATGTGATAGAGGTTGTTCAATGCATGTGGATGATGGGAGGAGGTGAAGTATAGATTATAATTAGTTAATTTAGATGAGTAGAATTTTACCAATATAAATCTTATTTAGTTTCAAATTTAATAGATGTTTATTCCTATTAATTATAATATTTTCTCCCACATCTAATGTGCATTGTATACCTCATACACCTCTGTATCCCTCAACTGAGTTAGTTTAAGGTGAAACATTAATTAAGAGCCTCATAAGTAAATTTAGGATAAAGTTAGTTTGATAGTTTATTCTATGATCCATAGAATTGGTGCCCCCGGGTATTTGTTAGTGATGGTGATCAATGGTGAGGGGTTACTATATATATATATATATATATATATATGTGTGTGTGTGTGTCATATTATTATTACTATTTGCGGGATATTCCGTGTAGTGAAAAAGCTAAATGCTGACGTTTCAGTACAATATCAAGTACCTTCCTCAGAGCGTCCTCTTTCTCAAATCATAAGAATGCATGTGAGATTCTTATGATTTGAGAAAGAGGACACTCTGAGGAAGGTACTTGATATTGTACTGAAATGTCAGCATTTAGCTTTTTCACTACACGGAATGTCCCGCAAATAGTAATAATAATATGACATCTTTTATCCGTGAAAACATTAGAATTAACATATATATATATATATATATATATATATAACATCCCTCACTTAACACCAATCCTACACATTATAGAGCAAATGTCAGGGTGCCAATTCTATTAATGAACAGAATAAGTTAACAACTTTATTTTGCTTTGAAGTAGTATTGAGACTCGTCTCCTTTTGCCTGACTTACAGCTTAGCTCAGTGGAGGGTTATAGAAAGTCAAGAACATATAGAATATAAATAAATGATTGAAGAAACACAATTGATCATTAAAATAACATACATGCTTCATTTGTTAATCAACCAAATGATTGAAATCAATAAAGTTTCATTTATTCCAGCTAATATACTATAATGTCAATTTGATCTCTTCCATCATATAAATACACTCTTATATTAGCTACAATACAACTTTAACTGAAAAAAGATGATATTAAATAATTTCACTATCTGTCTTGTCTTAATCTAAATAGCTAAATTAATTTTAATTTGGAAATATGAAATCGGATCTCAGTGAATCTTTAATACGATCTCAGTGAATCTTTAATACAATTTCATTAAATAAATTCTATTACACAATAACTTATAATAATTGTATTAAAAATAATAATTGAATAAGTTGAATGATGTTCCAGTGGACTAGCAATTAGATAATGAAGGAAATAGAGTACCTTTTATTCTCAAATCATTGTCTAAATTATAAACAGAATATACAACCGTTTTTACAAGTTTATCAAATGGTAAAGTATTTTACATAATGTTTGGATCAAGAGAACAATTTTATCAGATTTAAGTATGTTCATTACCAAATTTATAAAGCAGTGCATTTATGTTGTATTAGATATGTGGAATGTGGAAACTAGAATATGAATGCATGTAAAACCACCTCGAGCCAAAGTTTTAAATAAATAAATAAAGTATTTATTTACATTTTGCAATCAGAATAAATAAAGTTGGTTCACATTGGGACTGTTTGTCCTAATTACTAAATTTACAAATACATTTACTAATCTGGATTTGATATCTATTTTGTTACACACTTTATCATTTATTGACTAGACATTTATAAAATATGAGTTAACAAATAAAATAATGCCCTCATATTCTAACTTCCAATATATTTAGGCTGTTAATTAACTCTTAACATCTTTTATTAGTAAACAACACTGGACAAATAAATATATATTTTTATGGGCACAAATATAAGTTGAAAGGTCATACTATCAATTATTGGAATAAAATAAATTAATAACTTTGGCTGTCAAGAGAGTCACCATAAATAGCTCAATCAAATAATCACTTTAAATATCTATAGTTTTCACACATCCAAAATAAAATAAAAAATAATCATTTTGATGATTTGATGATTTAAAGCTTGCAGTAAATTAACATGATATAATTCAAAATATTTAATTACTGATGCATAAATTTAACAGTATAATACTCTCATGTCTACAAGATTATTTGCATTACATCCTATATTTAAGACAAAATCAATATATTTACATCTTGTCAGTTTACTTATGAGTTACTAAAAAGGTGTCATAATATGGATAATGCCATAGATCAAACAACAAATATACGCTATTTCTTTTTTAATATTCCATAAAAAAATAATCTTACCATTTATTTAACTACTTACTACATTACATATAGCTATAATTCTATCTTAACACAAAAATAAACATTCAAGAAAAATTTAAGCACATGAGGAATAAACAAGCTTCATGGCTAGTAAATCTAACGACAAATAATGAATCCCCACCTAACTTTGAGATATACTATTGGTGTGGAACTCAGTCTCACCACCAGAATAAAGATAAAATATATTTCTCAACTTCATAAAATATAATTTTTATAATGCATTTGTACGCAATCTGAAAATATACTTCACTCATGGCAAATACTAAGATATATTAAGGGAGAGAATTTTCAATCCCAATCAAAATAGAAAAAATCACGAATAACTTTCTTTCTCACAACTACTCTATACATTTCATTCTATACATTAGAAAATAACTACACACAAAGATAGGTCACTAATTCTTTCAATTCTTTAGCATAGGGCATTATCCAAAAATAACGGAGAGTAACAGTTATAAAACTGAATATTAACTAATTATATAAAATAATTGAATAAGACAGACACACATACATATGAATAAAAGTATGAAAATAACTTCAAATTATATAATATACTAATGTTGCAGTAATGTAAATAATAAACTGAAAATAAAACTTTTAGTTTGTGACAAATTATTAGCTGTTTTAAAATTTTAAATGACAGTGGTTATTGTCAATGAATTTCACCATTTCTGATAACAATATTTATCTTTCATACTTTTATTACTCTCTAAGCCAAATGCTCACTTTGAGACATTAAATAAATAAATAAAAATATATATCTCTCCAATAAAGCACACAAAAATGTACATATCACCTACATAATAAATTCTATTTGAATAACAATCATTTACCAGCATATTGCAACTTGCAATACACTATCAGAGACATTATTGAAATCAAGAAAGTAACATAAATTAAATAAGCAAATAAATAAATAATAAACCTATCTATTTGTCTATGGTATACTAATAGCAACAAACAAAAAAATAGTTACTCTTCTTTAACTTTAAAAAAAAAATTCACTTGTCAAATTTTCAACATAAAGTCTCCTGCATGATGTGAAGACAATGGTGATGATTTCAGAAGAGTAGTAAGCATGAAGACAAATTCCTATAGGATAAACATTCACAATTTGCATTTAATTAAGCAAGCTCAAATGTTCTTAGCATTAGCTAATTGGGCTCACTAATACAATGCACAGGTAATAAACTTCCATAATAACAGAGATAATAAAGATATAGTTTCAGCTACCTAATTGTTTGATATTGGCCATTCAATTAATTTTGGAAATTTTCAATTTAGCAGTAACTTTAGCAGGTTTCCAAAGAAACATTAGCTTCCCATACCTTTATAAGTTAGCACAAATATAATTCTTTTGGTCCATTGCTAATTAATTGTTCACCAAAAATCTGCAAGTCCTTAAGTAATAATATTTTTTTTACTTTTATAATAAGTCCACATATTGAGAAAAACAAGAAATATATAATATTAATGTCCTTGTACTCGACTTAAATCAGGTACACATTAAATAAATACTAGTAATTAGTTAATTATTTGTAAGCCACACATTCACTTATTTAATAAAATATTTTGTAAACATGAATAATAAGCATAGTTATTATCATGTAGTAGTTCAAATATAGTACAATAAATTATACACACATTCTCTCATTTTAACTTAACTTTTATATAATTAGAAGAGAATTTAAATTTACAGTCTATGGTATGTTTTGTTAGACAATCCAGTATAAATTTTCTTAAAATATAAAGTTCACACAATTTCATTTTTTCCTTAATAATAGAAGACATAGACAAATAAAGTAGATTTAACATATAAGCATATAAATACATTTCAAATGATAGGGTTAATTTAAAATTCAATTGAATGAAGAGTAAAGAAAAATATATCTTATGATCAAATTAGCCTGACAACCTTTTTTAAAGCTGTCTGGTAGCTAGAATTCCCATACTGAATTCTATAAAATAATAATGTTTAAAAAATTACACTATCAGTTTGACCAACTTGATTTCGGGAAGAGATTGGAAAGAACCATGTACATAGAAAAAGTGGTGGAAGCAGAATAAACAATAATGAATAGCTTCAATTACTGACTATCACTTAAATACATCTCCTTTCCATCAATCAAGAGGTCACCTTATCCACCAAATATTAGTTCCCCCCTTTGCACTCAGATAATTAAGCAACCAATATTCAAGGAATTTTTTCTTGAGAAAAAAAATCATTTTGATTTTCTAAATTAAATCAAACTGTATAAAACAAAAAAATATATATTTTTTACACTTTCAAAATAAATAAGCATTAATTAGTCCTTAAATAAAGCAGTTGTTAACACAGTTTAGTTTATAAAATAATTCACAAATCCAGATATCCATTAATCACTCAAAACATATTTACACCTGTTATCAGACATATTTGCTGTAATTTTAAGTGTTTTATTGTAAAATGTAAAATTCTATACTGTAATTAAATATGAAAATGGAATTGGAAGATAATACAGATATACATGCACACACATATGTTGTCATATGAATATTAAATTATCCTGACTAAATTGTAACTGATATGGCTATGGATTAAACATATTTTACTGATTATACTACTTATATATGGATAAGTATGCCAATGAATAAACAGATCAGAAAAACATCTAAACAAATACCAACCACTATTCTACAAATAAATAAAACAATTATACATCAACTTAACTTACATATCATCAATTCCTGAAAATTTTTTTTTAAATGCAAATGAATAAATGTTAACCTATAATAAATCTATCAAATTCTGTTTTAAATTATTAAAATTGCTTTATAATTTTTTATAATATTTCATATGTTTTAACACAGTATCAGTGGTGATATATTAATAATCAGTTTTATAAGGCATGGAACTCAGAACACTGTTGTTTTCTTTATTAATATTACACTAGAGGTTATTACTTTCTATTTTTAAAATCAAAACATATACAAGAAAAATAAAATTCAATGTAAAATAAGTTTTCTGACTTTAAAAAGATGTTTCATATTAAATTACATTAAAAAGAAGCAAAATTAGTGAATTGCTCAAAAAAAAAGTATAATCATGTATACATTTGATTTTTAATAATTACCGTCAATTGTCATGTAAAAATAATCATAAATCATAATTAACTTTGCAAAAAAATCAGGTGTTTAATTATTCTAAAAATGTTATCAAAGTAATCTTACAAATAGTATTAAAATGAATTGCAAAGAACTAAATCTATCATTTGCATTTCAATATTGCCACTATTTGATTTCTTAATTAAGAAAGTAATTTTCAAAAATACACAAATTTGCCATTTTTTAACAATAAAATAGTGGTAATAAATGATAAAGAAACACAATTACAACAATTTATTTGGATTTCTCTGATCAGTTTATTTTATATTAATATACAACTATTATTTATGCATTTATAAATAAATGATTTATTTACATAATCTATATACAACAATAAATAAAACAATTTAATTTTAATCTTTGATTTATTTTGTTCTTTAATTGCTTTTTTTATACACACAAAACTCAACTTAATTTTAGACATGTTAAATGTCATATACATAATCATTTATTTTATTTATTTATATGTAAATAAATCAGATTGTTCAAATTTATCTCAGTCTTAACAGCTTAATAGTTTTTCTTGTTCAGTTTTCAAAAAATATGTTTTAAAAAAATAATTTTTATAATAATGTATTGGGTAAAGTGAAAATAGTAATGCACAATTGTTATCGAATTCAGATACTGTCTTACATAAGGGATAGTGAATATATATTTTAAAAACAGGAAAAAACTCTCCATACATTAGTGCCACTCATTGCAATCCAGAGTAATCAATGGATGCCAGAAGGCTTGTGCATAACATGCATACCTAGTGCCTACTCATCTAATATCTCCAGAACAAGCCTTTTTGCATCCATTGATTACTCTGGCTTGCACTAAGTGGCACTACTGTATGGAGAGTTTTGCCTGTTTTAACAACAGTTATGAACAAGCATAACAAAAGCTGATCATGTGATGTTTAGTGGTTATATATATATATATATATAATAAATAACATTTCAGATATAATAAGTTGCAGAATTTATTTGAGCAATCAACATATTTTATAAACATGAACAAATATGCCAACAATCTACAGTAATGTTTTGTTAAAAAAAAACAAAGGTGATAATAATTAATTCTATAGGTGGCAGTATCTATCACTTACAAAAAATTACTTTTTTTTATTTTTAATATTATTCTCTGTTTTAATAAACTGCTAGCTTTATAAAAATGTCAGAGAAGAAAAATGCAATTTTCTACACAGTAAAATATACAATTTTAAATATTGGCAAGCATGGTTTTCAAATCATAAATGCCTCCCTTGAGATTTACCAAGAGTTTAGTTTACAGTGTCATTATTTTGATCAAATTTGATGACAGTCTAATAAATGTTGTTTTGATTTACTTTTTCCTATAGAATTCAAAATGAAGTTTTGCTATTTTAATTCTCAAAAAGCAGAACTAGCAAATAAATGTTTTAATTATATATATATATATATATATATATATATATATATATATATATATATATATATATATATATATATATATATATATTCATATTTGTTTTACTGTGTTAACATATTTCGATTTCATAAAAGGGTTATATTAAATGATAACAAGACTATGATTAAAATTATTAGTATAAATAGAACAATTACTCACTTATAATTGAAAATATATAAAACTTTGTTAAAACTTGTTGAAAATTATATATGAATGACATCCTTCTGAAAATTAGCAAAAAGCAAAAGATAATCTGAGAATGAATAATGTAAATTGTTGCATAAATGCTAATTATGAAATGGCATTCAGTAGCTTATGCATGGTTGTTATTATATTTCTGATATTAAAATTCAGTTTTTATTTTAATACTATTTTTTTATTATTTGTAATTTAATACAAGTGTCCTTGGATTTTTGATATTTGTCATATTCCTAAAATTCGACTATAAAAATGTGGTTATTTATAAATATGTGTATATACATGGTAGATAATAAAATCTTTTGCATTTAATAATTATAACATTCATAAATTGTCATCATTATTAAATATAATATCAAGAGTCAAGAGTGTGCATTTCATGTTGGAAAAAGCAATAACAATGGCCTTATATAATTAGTCAAATGGATGATTACTTTTTACAATAAGTGAAAGATTAATTCAGAACTATAATTCAACATAAATCAGTTTTTTTTAAAGTATAGATAAGCATTTTACAAAAGAATATTATTTAAGATACTGTATTAGTATCTGAAATAAATAAGTTAAATAATGATATCATATTATGAAAATGATATTCTAGTTAAATAGTTATAAGGCAATAAACATCGCATGATTGCCAATTCTTATGCTTCCTTATAACTATTATTAAAACAGGCAAAACTCTCCATACAGTATTGCCACTCAGTGCAATCCAGAGTAATCAATGAATTCCAGAACACTTGTGCATGAAATCCCCATCTAGTGCCTACTCACCCAATATCCTCAAACTAGTTTCTGACTTGTGGACTTTGTCAGTGAGAATTCTTGGATCAGAGAGGACTGCACCTAGATCTTAAAAACTAATGCAACTCACCAGTATCCACCTTTTATCTCTACTTAACTACAAAACTATGAGTCTTAAATTGAAAACACAATAATATTTTTAATCCAAGCTCATTGGCTTACATATTTATATAGGTCTAAACTCAGTTTAGTATCTACATATTTGGGTATATTTGGTTCTTTAATAACCATAGCCACCATTACCCTATTAGGAAGAATTGGTTTTAAGCCAAGAAATATCACATGATCATTATTTATTATGCTCACTTATAACTTATTAAAACAGGCAAAACTCTCCATATAGTATCATCACTCAGTGCAAGCCAGATGAATCAATGGATGCCATAAGGCTTGTGCATAAAATTTTCCTCTAGTGCCTAATCCCCAAAAAAGTTTCTGACTTGTGGTCTTCATCAGTGAGAAACCTTTTGATCTGAGAACACTGCACCTAGATCTTAGGATCTAATGCAACCCTCCAGCAGACACATTTTAACTCTACTTAATTACTAAACTATGAATCTTAAATTGAAGAAACAATGATATTTTCAATCCAAGCTCATTAGCTTATATAGACATATAGATCTCAACTCATTTCAATATCTATACATTTTGGTGTCTTTGGTTCTTTCTGGTATCCATTGTTTACTCTGGCTTGCACTGAGTGGCAATACTGTATGGAGAGTTTTGGCAGTTTAAATAGGTATAGGAGACTGACATTAGATAATTGTCTTCAGTTATGAATAAAAAAATTCTTACTAAATTTAATTCAATTTATAAACCAATGTAAAAGTTTCAAAACATGTTAGCCAAGGAAAAAAATACTTTATGCAACATCAACAGAAGTATAATCACTTTTTTTGTTGATTGTTGTTGTCAAAAAGTTATTAGAGCTGAATGAAAAAATAGATGTGACCATTTAATCAGCAGTAAAATTAAAATTACTATCATAAAATCTAAAGTCATGATTTGGAAATAAGCTAAAAATTATCTCAAACATATCTAAAATGCTGTTTTAGATATTTTCATCATTTCATGATACCCATATGCATTGTTGTTATTAAGTGTGATAAGAAGATGCCAACACCCTTTCAAATACATTGTACAATCAAAAAACAAATACTTTCACCACACAAATTAATCATTAATAATTATATATATAAAAAATAAAGTGCCTTAATTTTAAAATAAATTAGCATCCAGAAAGTAGTTTTATAAAGCAATGTTAGGTATTTATATTTAAATTATAAAACAGTAAATCTGGATTAATTTTGTAAAATAATATTGTTTTATTTCTTCATATAATTTTTTTAAGTTATTGTTAATGAAATTGCTTCTTTTAACTGTTCATATTTGCTTTGATTAGTTTTTTTTTAATAACAACTTAATAAATGTTTTTATTACCTCCCAACTTAAATTGTTAAAATAAGAGTTGTGTAAACACACCTCTCACAATGAGAGATGAATAATTTGTATATATGATGATTCATATGCTTAATTAAGAAATTAAATATGACTTAATTTTCTTTGATTTATGAAATGTTTATTCAGGTTATTGTTCTAAATGGTTTAAATTCATAAATATATATATATATATATATATATATATATATATATATATATATATATATATATATATATATATATATATATATATATATATATATATATATATATATATATAAGTACAAATACTAAATAACATGGATGTAAGATTTGACTTACCCTATTCTATATTTTATAAATTTGTAGTAGTATCCAATAGATAATATTTTTGTGATCTATCTTATAAATAACATACATTGGTATATGAAACCAATAGTTCCCATTATGTGACTAACCTTCATTTAGATAAACTACTAATTAATGACAGGAATTAACCAATCACATAATACTTAAATCTCCATATGTATGTTTAATTTCATGTATCTAAATTTTAGATTTTTTTCATTTATGAAATTAAATACTCTTGTATCAAGATAATGAAGTAAGCTACTTTTTGTTTTTCAACTTTCATTATTATTTAATTTATTTATTATCATTCAGAAACCAGATGGACTATAAACATTAAATTAAGCATAGCTCAATGCATATATATTAAAAAAGATTAAATTACTCTCTCCAAGCTATAAATTAAAAGCAGTCTAAATGATCAACAAAGGATCAAGAATAGACTGTACCCCCCTATTCTTGGAGTTCTGCTGATTGTAAGCATACTATATCTTAGTCAGCATTATTGGTAATTTAAAGTGAAATTCATTTATCAGCCTGGCAGAATATCACAATTAAGAGCTATTAAACTTATAATAAATAATACAGGGTGGATACAGCATCTTCTCCATTGACTATGAATTGAAAAATACTAAATGTTAAACAAAAGTGTTAAATATATAAGTTATATTTTGCAGATTCGTCCATGTAATATTTTAATTACATATTCCAATGTTTGACTTGATCATACAAGCCAAGTTGAGGGCTTTTGTGATCAAGTTTAAACATTGGAATATCTAATTACAATCTTACATAAATGAACCTGCAAAATATGTCTTTTATATTTGTAAACCATGAAAACATTTGTATGAATGAATATATATATATATATATATAATGATAAAAATCTTTCATATGTATTTTGGTTCAGGATTATCATTCCCTTAATGCTACTATTATGACTCATATAAATACCTTATCTTTAGACGGTTATTTCTCTGGTAATTAATTTCTTATTAATTGTCTTTCTTTTACATGTTTTAATACCTAACTATTATTATAGTATTTTCTAATAAATTACTTTTAATAATGTTTTTTTTTTCTTTCGGTATATCAGATTTAACTTGTTTATTAATATTTTATATCCCTAAATTTTGTTCTGAAATTCCCAAAAAATACCACTAAAACTTCCAACTTCAATTTCAAAATGTCTTTAAGGTATAGGCATATCATAAATGCTAAGGGACAAACATTAGGTTTTTAAATAATTGACCTAAGATTAATGTGTACTTACCAAGTAGTATAGTTAACTCATAAAAAAATAGTAAAATATCAATTATAATATTCATGAGAGGTATATATCACATTTGCATATGCATAATTGTTTACAATTTTTGCCTTTAAATAAATTTTGCTAAATTAAAATTATTTTTATTGTGCAGGATTTCAGAAAATTAATCTTGTTAACGTATGCATAAGATCGAAAAATCTTAGTACTGACTAAAAATAGAATCTAAAATGTTTTCATTTGTGTAAGTCGATACATCATTTAACCTCAAACTCTAATTCTGTTTGCTTTTTAAAATTAAAATTTTCAATAATAGTGTAGTCATTATTATTTCTATTACTTTTACTTATGCAAGATTTTTTTTTTTGCTATTCAAAAAATTATCAGAGATCGTTTTTCTTCTTTTTTCTTTATTGATTTCTGACAAGTTTTTCAATGATTTAATTCAAACTGAGCAAACCACTGAAGCAAAAATATTTCTCATCTCAATTCACTCCATTGATTAATTTTGAAGTTCTTCCATGAAAAAAAAAAATTGGATAATGAAAAAAAACAGTAAAAATGACCATAGTTTTATGCAGCAGAACTAATGCTGAATTGAATTAATGTTAGACAATTCACTAGATTTGTCAACATTGTTCTTTACTTAGTATAAGCTGATCATGAATGAAAATGATAATTAAATTTTCTTACAATAACATGATAAGTAAAATTTGAAATGTGATGAACAAAATTGCTAGTAATATTAATGAACTAACATCTTAAAAAGAGCAATTAGAAATCACATTATTAATGGGTGCGTAAAAAATAATTCAAACTGCTTGGATTTCATATCTTTTTAACTGGCAAATGATATGTCTACAGACACAAACTATATATATATATATTACAATAGCGTTTATGAATTAATATTATTTTGGAATCATTAGTATCAACTATAAGAAAACTTGTCGCGATTCATTCATAAAATATCCTTTATCAGTTGTCTTGTTAATTAACTTTAAATTTATTAGTAAAAATATTTAAAAATAAAAATAAACTAATTTTGCCGTCAGAAAAATAAATATTTATTAACACAATTAAAAAATAATTAATGTATCAAACAACTTACTATATCAAACATTTAACATAGTACCTCTAAATATTTTAAAATTTTAATATGATACTTGAATAAAAAGGATGTGCATTATTTATAGATTGATTTAATTACGCACTAATAAATTTATAAATGATTTATCACTTATAAATGATAAATCAATTATTTCGTTGAATTTCTCTGAAGTTTCAAAATATTCTTATTGTGATAATTACTCTTATGTTGTTTTTTACTTTATTCAGCTACAACTATTTTATACAAGTCAGATTAAATAAATAATTTATAAATTTTATTTATTGTTTTATATAATTTATTTACTCTAAAACATAATTGAAATTATCTGTGAAATATATAATTTTCATATTTATTATAAAGCGTTGTGATATTAAAATTAGTGAAATATGCTATCAAAGAACATGTATTCATTTATCATAAAGTATTATTGAGCTTAGTAATACAATATATAATTTACTTTTCATTATAAATTATAATTAAAATTTGTAAAATATCTTATATTTTTATTGTTTTTTTTTTCCAGGAACCAAGCTAAAAAAATATTTGTAAAGTTTTATTCATAGACGTATGAAAACAAATATAACCTTTCCAGCAGTTAATATTATATAATACACTGAAATTAATATTCAAACACTGGTTTATTAAGTAAATGAAATATTCTCCATCCAAAGCATAAGATAAGACTTTTTTAAAAAAATAATCAGTCTATTTTTTCTTTACTTCAACTTTTATAAAGAGGTTAATCTTAAGCCCTTTGGAGAGAAATCATGAAGATTTTAAATCAATCCTATACTTTATTACAATTATATTTCAAATTGCTTTATATTATTTTAACTGACATTCACAAAATTTTTCAATTTACAGCTTTCCAATACCAAATCAAATAACAAACAATGTAAATATAAACTTTTCACCAGTTTATATTATATATCAGGTTAATAATCTGTCAATTGTCTGTTAAATAAATGAAATACTCTCAATCCAATGCACAAGAAAAAAAATTTAAACAAAAGTTCATTAGAAGCCTCCAACAGTATCGAATTGCTATTCTTACTCCTGAAAGCAATAGAAAAAATAAAAGACAACAATTAAAATTGAGTTGAGTTTTGCTAAAACTATATAAATCAATTTTTGAATCATAAATATGTTTCAATATAATATATTCTATAAATTTTTCTGTTGTTTAGTATAATGTGTGATTACTGTTTAACTTCATTTATAACAAATTTGACTTTCTAAAAAAATATTATTTTGCCAAATTTTAATTCCCTAATTCCCAGTCACATCCTCCACATAAGATCAACAATTATTGCACTTCTTTGAAATTATTTTCATGACAAAAATGATGTTTGGATAATAACTACACTCAAATTCACTATAAATATTTAAATGTTAATCACATGTTAAATTAGCAAATAAATGTATGCTTTGGTTTGCTTACAGATTTATGAGTTTTCTGTGATTTTTATATTTCTACGAAACCCAACTATGAAAGACGTGAAAGATACCTTATCTATTTTGGTAAAGAATTATACAAACAAAATTTTTGTGATATTTGTTTTTATATTCAATGGATCTTTCTAGATCAATAATATTCTTTTTTTATTAAAATCAAATAAATTCATGACTCCAGCTTATGCAATGCATTTCAGACTGTTTGTTTTACTTCATAACCAGTTATTGTTATCTTGATTAATTAATGGACATCTGATGGCCATGGTGACATAACTGTTTTGTTCTGCAAGTTGGGTTAAAGTTTATCTTTATTTTGTATGAATTATCTTCAGAGAGCTGTTTAACTGCTACAAAAACTGTTTATTTACTGTATTAAAATGGAGAAAAATTATGATCAAGAGAGATATTTAAAGTATTGACTGCTTTGCAGTGCTTATGTGGTGGTTTTGTTTGCAAGTTACGTTTAAAGTTTGTATATATATATATATATATATATATATATATATATATATATATATATATATATATATATATATATATATATATATATATATATATATATATATATATATATATAAAATTTTAAGAGGGTGGTGAGAGAACATAACACTTTGAAGCCTAAGGATGGAAAACAAATGGTTATTTATCACTAATAAAAAAGTGTAAAGATTTTCTTCTTTTGTGTAAAGGAGTTTGAAAAATAGAAGAGGAAGCATAAAATTAAATATAGAGTAGAAGGTTTAAAAATAAAAAATATGGATTACATTTGAATCTCAGAATGCAAATATAAGAATCAGAAAGAAATTAGGCATGATGTAGTAGAGTGTACTGTATGTGATGAAGTTTATCATTTGAAATGCTTAAATAAGTCTGAGGGATGTAACAGGTCTGGGTTATATAGACAGTGTGTAAATGTGATAATAGAAGTAAAAAGTGGTTTCTAAGTGTAGAAAATTTAAAGAAAAATTCAGAAGTATTGGAGAAAAATGTAGTTGAGGAAGATAGAACAGAGTATGTTTTTAGTGAAGTGATAAGAATTGTATATGGAAAAATAAGGAGTGCAATGGAGATGGTTAGTCAAAGAATGAATAAGGTAAAGACAGAGGTAAAGAATGTAGAATTGAAATTAAAATAGAATTGAAATGTGAACAGATAAAGGAATTATTGAGTAGAAATGATAAGGAAAAAGTAAATAAGGAAGTCCAGAATGTGATAGAGAAAGTTATGCATGAAGTAGAGAATGTAAATTATGAGACAGTATTGATAGTATATTCACTAATTAGAGAGTGTGAAAATATGATTACAAGGGAAAGTAGAAACAGTTATGGAAAAATGTGTTTTCCTTAGCCATAGAGATGTTACAGATAACATTAAAAAGCAAGTGAGTAGAAATGTGTGTGTTATGGTAGAGATACACAATTTGTCAGAGCTATCAGAGAGAGTAATGGATGAGTACATAGAATTGATTTGTATTTTGAGTAATATTAAAGTAAGAGTAGGAATAGTTGGATTATAAGTAGATTTAACAATAGGTATATGTTGGATAGGGCATGTTTTATAAATGAGAGATTGAAAAAATTGTATGAAAGAAATGATGACTGGTTTGTGGATGTGAGGGATTTTTTGTTAGTAAGATACAGTTATATATAAAAGATGGATTGCACTAAGAAAGACAAAAAAGTGAAGTTTTAAGAAGTTGATTTATTAAGAATATAGTTTGGAAAACTTATCAAGTGGGTGGGGTTTTTTAAGTGGCAGTAATATTAAAAAGAAGAAGAATGGATGAGATGTAAGAAATGAACAAAGGGTTGCTGATTTAGCTATAAATGTAGATGTGAGGAAGGAATGGGCCAGTAAAATTAATAGTAAGCAAATTATTTATAAATATAATGTAAAAGAAATAGTCAAAAGAATTTATAAAAGAATACTTAAAAATGAAAAAAATTATAGATGGTAGGAGACCAGAAAAGAAGCTGGAATTATGGCAGAGTATAAATCAGAAAGAAAAAGAAAGGATAGTCATATTGGAGTTATGTCAAAAATATTTAAATATTATTAAATGCCAAGAGAATTTGTGATTTGAAATATTATTATGAAGACTAGAATGGATGGTGGCTATAGTGTATATAATCACTAAAGGTAGTCAAACAAAATGGAGTGGAACAGTAACATATATGAATGCCTAGTTAAATATATACAGAGTTTAAAAGAAAGAGTAATGGTTATATTGGATATGAATGAGCATATTGAAGAAATTGATGATGCATATAATAAGAATGGACAGCTTTTGAAGAATATTTGCCAGAAAGTAAATTTGAGCATTGGAAATTTATCAAATATTTAAGAGGGACATAATATATTTCACACAATAGATTATATATTTGTAAAATAGTATAGGCGCTATTGCACCTGAACACAAAGCTACTTTTTATTTAAAAACAAAATAAAATTTAGATTTGAATTACAAGATTATATATTATAGGGAAAGAGGGAATAAATAAAGTTTGATAAATTAAAGTGTTTGATAATGAAAACAGAGTATGTAATAAAGATCATATTTTTTTACAATAGAAATGTTTGATAATGCAATGGGAAATATTAATAAAAGCAAAAAGGATAGTGAAAGATGTGGATGGGGGATAAATGATAGAGAATAAAAATAAAAGTTGAAGAAACCATGAACAGTTGGTTGGTGGTCAATATAAGGATTATATGGTAATGTTGAAAAAGTGGCAAATAGGGTTTTAGGTGAGAATATTTAAAATAATAAAGATAATAGAAAATTGAGAGTTAGTAAAAGTGTAAAAGAGAGATAAAACATGCAGAGAATATAGGTGTGCTATTAAAAACAAAGATTGTGAAAAAGTAGTTAATGTTAAATGATATAAGTATTTAAAGAAAAAGTAGTTGTCAAAAATAGATAATTATAGAGAGGGCATGAAATTAAATAGTAAATTGTTGGAGGACATTAATAAATTTGGTAGAGATTGGAGTAAAAGATTTTGGAAATAAATTAAAAAAAGGAACGTAGGGGAGAGAGAAATAGTATTACTAGATAATGAGGGAATAGAGTGTAACTCTAGAGATAATATTAGAGACAATCTTAAATAATAATGTAATGGATATAGAAAAGATATTAGATGTGAAGGATAGAGTGATAACAATCATAAAAGTATATCATAATGGAAATACTAGATTTACAGAAAATGAAGTAAATGAGACAGGGAAGAAATTGAAAAGTGGAAAGGCAAGATGTTTAGATGGATGAACAGTAGAGATGATAATGAATTGATGACCTAGGGCAAAAATTATATCCATTATCTTTTACTAAGATGGCACAAAAGTAATATTTTCTGGATACTTGGAATAATACAAGAGTAAAGTTACTATTTAAAGAAAGGGGTAAGGATCATAGAAAGTTAAATAAGTATAGCCCACTTGCAGTAATGTTAGTGTTATATAAAGTTTTTACATATATGGTGGTTGTAATAATCACAAAATGGATTGGAAAAAAATAATATAAGGAGGCTTTCAATCAGAAAGGTGGATATGATTACAAATACAGGAAGACAGTTATATATGGTTTTATAACTAAAAAGAAGGCATATGATAGAGTAAATAGAAATAAATTTTGGGAAAATTTGGGAATAGATGGAGGTTTAGTGGATCTTATTAAGTGATTGTTTAAAAATAATTACTATACATAACAATTAGATAATATAGAATCAGTTAAAGTTAAAAATGGGGTGAGACTAAGGCAAGGATGCCCTATTTTACCTATTTTGTTTTTGTAGTATTTGAAATAGAAAGAGCAATGGAAGGATTAGGAAAAGGTATAAAGATACCATTAATAGGTGGCAAGAGAGTATATGCATTATTTGATCTCTCCTGTGTACAAAATGAAGAGAAGATATGGAAATTATGATAAGGACATGCACAAGGATAGGAAAAGAAATGGGGATTAAATTTAGTAAAGAAAAATTAAAAGTAATGATTATTAATACTGGAAAAAGTGAAAATATTTTTTCTTTTATTGGGTAATATAAAGTTAACAGGTAAATAGGTATAACTATTTAGGAATTGTTTTAAGTAATCAGAAAAAATTTCTTGGATGAATGGGAGAAAAAATTGATAAATTAAGCAAAAAAAAAAGTTAACAGTACTTTTATATAATAAATATGATGTAGCTAGAATTGTATGGAAGGATTGGCAGTAGCAGGTTTAACATATGATAACAATATATTATATGTTGGTAAAGTGGGGTGTTTTATTACTTAGAAAAGTACAAAAAAAGTAGAAAGACATGTTTAGATGTAGATGTGTGGATGGCATAGAGGCAATTCAAGGAGAAACGGGTTAGTCAAATTTTATATGAGAAATGCAAAAAACAAAATGAAATTGTTTGATAGATTGCAGTTTATAGATAATAAGAGAATAGCCAAAATAGTATTTAATTGGATTATGGGTATAGGGAAAGCAACATGATGGATGGGAAAGATAGTATAATATGCAGAAGATTTGGATAAAGAATTTAGGTCAGTATAATTGTACAAATGGTAGAGTGATTGTGGTAGGAGAATTGTTGAATGTTATAGTGACAAGGAATGGGATAAACAATAAATGCATTAATAAAGATTGGGGAGTTGTAAAAATATAGAACTAGTAAGGAGAGTAAAAAGTGTGTGTATATATATATATTATATATATATATTGGTGGTGAGTTAGTTTATGATTGAGGCCCGAACACGATCTTTAGCAACAAGTGAATATATATATATATATATATTATTTGATGTCTGTATTTTTAAAGCAATATACATAATTATATAACTGAATATTTGTAAATACAGTAACTAAATAATTAAAAATTTTATCCACTTAGCAGCGCTTTCGATTATCTCAGTAATATATGTCAACTAAAGCCTTGAAATGCTAACTTTCCCACAATTCCGTCATCTTAACGTTTGCTGCTTGACTGTTAATTAAGCCATGTTTATATTTATATATTAGCATATCTTCCTTTATTTTTTTTTTATTGTTATTTTTTTCATCTTGCAATATTTTTACACTGTTAAAATTGAAGTCAAAACCATAAATACACGATTTATTATGGTCATAAAAAACAGATGCTGAAATATTATTATCCACTATGCAATTCTGTTTTGATTTCTGAACTCATTTTAATAATATCAAGTGTTCTTTAATTGTGAGAAAGTTATCATTTCAAGTCTTTAGTTGACACAGATTACTGAGATAATCGAAGGCACTCCTTAGTGGATAAAATTTTTAATTATTTAGTTACTGTATTTACAAATATTAGTCTGCAAGTTGTGTAAGGGAGGCATAGAAAATATTAGTCATCTGTTAGCTGAATGTAAAATCTGCAATCAGGAAGGTTATAAATAATGATGTTGTGGGAGAATAAATATATAAACAAAGTGATTATACAGAAAATGGGTTCTTGATTTTTATGTTGTGTTTAGAAAAAAATAAGGGAGATTTGGATATAAAAGTCATGAAGTTGGCAAAGATTATGTTATGTAAAAGAGGTGTGGCATGATAGAAAAGACTATGGGAATAAATTAGGGCAGGGAATGAAAAGGGAAGGTAAACTAGCTAACAGTTTTTTAGGCATGGTAACTGAGAGATTTTTGACTTCAAAAAAAAAAAGAGTCAGAGTGCATCTCATATCATCATCATCAGTAGATTGAAATAAAAAAATTGGAAATATATTAAAAGAAGTAATGTAGGGGTAAAATAAATAGTATTACTAGATGATGAGAGAATAGAGTGTAGTCCAGAGAAGGATTAGACATAATCTTAAATAAGTATGTAATGGATATAAAAAGATGTTAGATGTCAAAGAATGATAACAACCATAAAAGTTTACAGTAATGGATAAATTAGCTTTACAGGAAATATTGAATAAGACAGTGAAAAAATTGAAAAGTGAAAAGGCAAAAAAATTGGATGGATAGGCAGCAGAGATGGTGTTGAATTTAGAAAAGAGAGCAAAATTAAATCTATTATCATGTTTTAATAAATTGACACAGAAGAGAGAATTTTTAGATAGCTGGTATAATACAACAATATGGCTACTATTTAAATAAAAAGGTAAGAATCATGGAGATATAAACAACTGTAGACTTATAGCACTAACATCAGTATTATATAAAGTTTTGCACATATGGTAGCTGGAAGGATCACAAAGTGGATGGAAAAAAATAATGCAGTGGGTGAAATGGTGGTTGTCAATCAGATAAACATATAGGAGATAGTTTATTGTTAGTCACACAACTCTTAGATATGAGTAGCCATAGAAGTAGACAGTTATACATGGTTTTTATGGATATAGAGAGGGCATATGATAGAGTAAATAGAAATAGATTTTTGGCAAGATTTGTAAATGTAGGAAGCTTTAGTGGATCTTATTAAGACATGAAAATAATTAATATATTATCAATTAAAACATATAGAATCAGTTGAAGTTAAACATGGAGTAAGTTTAAGGCAAGGATGCCCTATGTTACCTATTTTGTTTTTGTTATATTTGAGAAAATAAGTGAGATCAATATAAAGACTAGGGAGATGGGTAGAGATACCATTAACAAATGTCAAGAGAGAGTATATATTATCAAGTTTTTTTTTTATTTGCTGATGATATATTCTTGTCAACAAAAAATAGGGAAGATATGGAAGTTATGCCTGCACAAGTGTAAGAAAAAAGATGGGGATTAAATTTAGTAAAAAAAAAAAATCAAAAGTAATGATGATAAATGCTGGGAAATTGAGTTATATAAAGTTAAATGTGGTGAATAGGTATAACTATTTGGGATTTGTCTTAACTAAACAATGAAAATGATTGGAGGAATGGGAGAAAAAATTGAGAAGTGAAACAAAAAAAGAAAGGAACTGTTAAAGAAATTAATAGTATTTTCATATAATAATAGTAATGATGCATTAAATGTCAATAAATGGGTGTTTGATTTCATAGAAAAAAAGTATAAAAAGCTAAAAGCAAAATGAAAATGTTCAGTGGATTGCAATTTATGGATAATAAGAAAATATCCAAAATAATATTTAATTGGGATAGGATTGAAAGACAGGCAACAAGAATGATGACAAAACTAGTATAGTATGCAGAAGATATGTCAGTATGCTTATACAAAACATGATAATAATTGTGGTAGGAGAATTGTTGAGTATTAAAATGGCAAGGAATGAGATAGAAGAATAGATTCACTAATAAAAAATAGGGAGATGGAGAGATGGAGAATTAGTACAAAAAGTAAAATTAGTTTAAATATATAAAGAAATAAACAGAATATTAGGTGTGAGTTAATTTATGATAATAGCAAAAAAGGTAATTTATAGTTTAAGGCTCAAACAGGATCATAAGCATCAAGAGAATGTACACATATATGGAAAAAATATTGGTGATTTATTCTGAAAGTTATGTAAAAAAAGGCATAGAAACTATTAGGCATCTGTTAATTAAATGTAAGTGCCTACATGCAGAAAGGGTATAAATAATGATGTGGGAGAATAAATATAAACAAAGTGATTATACAGAGAATGGGTTTTGTTTTTATGGTGGTTTTCGGAAAAGTGGAATTTAAATATAAAGACCATAAAGTTGACAATGATTATATTGTAAAAATGGGATGGAGTGGGATAGAGAATAATATGGGATAACTTAGGGTGGGGAATGAATAGGGATGGTAAGGTAGCTAACAGATTCTTCTGGGCATAATGGCTAAAAGATTCCTGACTCAGAGATAGGATAAGCTAAAGAAAATCACATCACATCAAGTATTATATCTTGTAAATGAATTAAATAAGTTACATGCCACTAAATATTTTTTTTCCAATTTATGCGAAATATCTTATTAATGATTATCATCATTGAGAAGTTAAGGTACCTTCTCAGTGATAAAAACCATTAAACAGAAACTTGTAGGTTGGATAACATTACTAACTAATGTCAATCAATTACTCATATTAAAGTAAATGTCTGAGAAGGGGAATTCATAATATGAATTACAGATCTTAGTAAATATAAACTATAAATTGAATTTTTTAAATAAAATTATTAATACATTGTTTTCAAAATTTATTTCAAAAAATAACTTTATGCATATTAATTACAAACCTATCTTTACCTGTATCTATCACTGTAAGAAAATATTGGCTTTAATCAAAATGGAAAGTTTCTGATTTATAGTGGAAATATAGATGAAGCTGACTTCATATATAATATATATCAATAAGCTCCATGATGTTTATATGAATGCCATTGAAATTTTAGAATTATAAGAATCATGTTATACATATTAATCTATAGACTATATCAAAAACAATAAATTGTTAAATGTTGATATTCAAAACTTTGTTTTGTCAGATAGCTTCAAATTGTTCAAAAGTTCACAAAATTGTTCAAGTTTTTATTTTAAAAATGTGCTCTTTATTTATGACAACTAAAAATTATGTCTCTTATTTCTACATAATTTAATATATTTTGAATATAATTTTGAATTATTTTATTTTTATTAGATTTCTTCAAAATTTATATTTTGATTCCAGAATTTATAATATTAAGACATACAAAAGTTGGATATGGACTTTTATTTTCACGTAGCAAATAAATCTAAACAATTTTATTTCTACTCAATAGATGAAAACTTGTTTGTGTGTCATTGATGATTTAAATGTGTGATGCATATAAACATACTAGTACTTGCATGAACACTCGTAGATGTTAGCGTGTATAATTTTATGTGTATGTGTGTGCATGTAACTATCATAACATATATTATAGAGTTTCAAAAGAAAGTCCTAACTTTTAATAGTGATTTTAACATAGAAATTGGTATTCAGAAGAAACAGAGTAGTAAGATGTTTGTTTCTTACATCAGGCTTTAAGTTTGCACTTAAAACACATTGATATAATTTGTTATTGAACTTAAAAGCCAAATTGTAAGTTTTCTGAAAACAACTCTTTTCTTTTATTAACAAATTCTAAACATGCGTTCAGATTAATGATTAGAGACTCAGCAAATAGAAAAGTCTAATTTGTTTATATATATATATATATATATATATATATATATATATATATATATATATATATATATATATATATATATACAGCGACAAAATATAGTTTCCTTTTATGAAATTATTAATATTTACTAAAAATTACTATTTATTATTCTTTTTTATGTTTTGATCTATTTAAACACATGTTATCTTCGGTATTTTAAGTTATGTATTAAACCTAAGAAAAATTAATAATTAGGCAATATATAATATACAAATAAGCACGTAAATAATAATTACGGTGAGACAAAATAAGCATAAAATAAATGTATTAATCTACTAAGTCGTGGTTTGACAAAAACACTCCTTGTCCAAAGCCTGGCTTAGCAGATTAATAATTTTTTTATGCTTATTTTGTCTCAACATAATTATTATTTACTTGCTTGTATATATATATTTTTTTTTTTTTTTTTTTTTAAAAAAAAAAAAAAAAAAAAAAAAAAAAAAAAATTTTTTTTTTTTTTTTTTTTTAACAACGTAAACTAATGAGAAAATATGTACTGAATTTCTTATTAAACAATATTACACTATTATATAATTGAATATAAAATTTGATGAAACATATAAATATAAGCTTAATAATCTTCTATTGTTTATTTTATTGTTCAAATAGATATATTTGCAGAAAGACAATTATCCAAATGAATATGTATAAAGTGTATCAATAATGTTGGTATATTTTATACATGTATCCTCATAAATGTAAATATTTATGTTCATATAAAAATAAGCTAAAGATAACTTATGTATTATAAATATATAGAAATATAAGAACTAAATAATAAGAATAATTACAATTTAAAAAATTATAAATTGCAAAAATTGCAATAAATACTAATAACACAGGCGCATGAAAAATATATGTAATAATTATAACACTAAATAATAACAGATGTGAATGATTTAGAAAATATTTACTTTGGCAATGTGAATGGACAGTTGGGTGAAAAATAATGATTATCATTTATTTAAGATACTAATACTAGATTAAGTAAAAGATATATTTTTACAAAATATGTTTATATTAATTCTCTAATAGATTTTAAAATCAACTGCAATGGTAGAATTTAATTTTGCAATTGAAGTAGATATTTTTTTAAAAATAATGATTTGGCATTTTAACTCATCTGAATGTTATTTTATTTGAAATCAAAATGAAGTTCTAAGAAAGATCTGATTCAACACAGCACATGATTTGTGAACAAAAGTATTGGCTTGTTCTTACCAGTATATTGTTTTCTTATAATATTGTTGAAATATTTGTAGCATTAAATTTAATTATTAAGGTCATTAATGTAAGCTTCAACATTAATGTCATTAAAAGTAATAAAAAAAATCATCTAAAAAAAGATGTCAAATGTTTTAGAAATTTGTAATATAAAGACAATATACAATAATATAAAGGTTAATATTAATTTCAGAAACCAAGTATACTTTCAACCTATTGACATCATATTTCTGATTATTAAACATATAAATACACAAAAATCACACTATAGCATTGCATATTTAAAAACCTATTTTCTATCCATTTAAAAACTATTAGACAACTGGTTTGTTATTTTTTATTAATTTTGCAAAATAAATCAAGATACTTCATTTTTCACTTTCTTTTTTTTACATTCTAGCTCAACAATACATAGATCAAATTTATGTTTGGATTCATTTTTATGATACCAAGATACTGATATTTTTGTCAAATTACTTTTCTTTTTTTACATTTTGGTGCACAAGTAAAAACTGCAAAATTCTTGTCATTTAAATCCATTTTAGTTTTCCCTTAATATTCATATGGACAAATAAATTAGATATAATGCATGACATATATATGTAAGATTTCAGAATTAAATGTGAGAAAAATAAAACTTTTAAGCAGAATCAAATGATTCTTAGTAAAGATTATTAATAATTATTTATTTAAGAGAATTTTGTTCTTTATCAATTAATAAAAGAATAAAATGTAGTGTGTGTTAAATAAAATTATAATTTATTTATTTTTTGTCATCGGAAAAAAAAAAGAATGATACAATTCCATCAGCTCAAAAGGTATAGAGAGTGGTGCCCCTTAGTAATACATATGTTAAATTAAAGAATATTGATTTGAAATATGTATACTGGAAAATAATAAAAAATAGATTGAGGAGTAATGACATTGAAGAAGTGTGTACCAAAAAAAAAAAAAAAATTAAAGAAAAATGAACTATGTTATTTACATTTTTAATGTTTATTTAGAAGACATATTAGATAAATATTTGAAATATGGAGTAGCTAATATTGGAGGTAGAATACTAAAACATGTAGTTGATATGGTTCTTATACTGAGATCAAAAAAGGAATTTTTGAATATGTTGAATAAATTAGAGAAAAATCATATGGATTATGAAATATAGATTAATTTTAAAAATATCAAGTATTTATAAATAGGAAGGTATATGAAAAGATTACAAGTTGGTGTTCATTATAAGATAGTTCACCACATACATGGATTTAGTAGTTTTTGTAGTTATTTGAGTGGGATGGAAAAAAAGAACATGAAGTGAAAAGACTAGCATTGGTAAATATGGCATTTATTATGAGAAAGAAAATATTTAATGGAACTCTAAAAAGTGAATTAAGGAAAAAATACATAGTATCTGTAAAGTATTTTATTGTATGGTTATAAAATTTGGATACTGAGTAAAAAAGTTAAGAACACATTGCAAGCCCTTGAGATGTATTCTTGGAGAATGATAGGAAAAAATTGTACGTTTTCAAAAGAGTCAATGAAAAAAGATTTCTTAAGGAAATTAGATCGTAACTTATTAAGAAAGAATAGGTTAATGAAATATTTGTTGGAGGAAAACGTAAATGGAAAGTAGAAAAATAGACAGAAAAGTATGACATTGCTGGATGATATATATCTATTCATAGAACAATATTCAAATATATTACTAAAATAATTAAAATCTAGATTCCTAAAAAAAAATTTAAAGAACTTGTAAATATTGCCCACTCTTTTTTATATAATGTCAATCTATTTTATCAGATAAAGACCATTTTGTGTCATTTTTATATATGACATAATTTATTATTTAATATTATTACATATTTATATGGTGTTTAGTAAGTTCTATAAATATTAAAATATAAATTTTAAAATGAGATTATTTATAAATATTATGTTTATTAAAACCTCTGCTTTTTAACATTAAGTTTATACAAAACAAAAACATTACTTTTTTCCAGTCTAACTTTAATATGAAATTAAACATTATGATCAAGTTTGTAAAAATTACATCAATTTGTGACATGGAATGTCAACTAATATCTGGACTTTTGATCATGTTGTTTATGACAGAAATAGATATCCAACAGGGATTGGTTGACTTTTTTTATAAGATTGCTGTTTATACTCCACTAATAGCATAAAAACTTTATTCAATAATATTATATAATTGCTTGGTGTTTACTTAATTATTTAGAAAAATAGACACACACACACACACATATATATATATATATATATATATATGCATGCTACATTGATATAAATAGTTTGGTCTTGAATAATGTAAGTTGATGGTCTATCATTACTTTTCCTAAATATTACTACCAGTTATATTTTATTTTTATAACATAACAATAATTTAATCCAATTGTAAAATCCTAACTGATGATTCATAAAAAATAACGAACTATGCACACACGCACAGATTGTAGTAAAATTATGAAATCATAATTATAAAAGTATTCAAGATATTGGAATAAAGTGAATAAGAGGTATATTGTGAAATAACCAAAATAGTATTTAATTAACATAAAAGTCTTGTCATGTAAAGTACAAATTGGCTATTTACAATTGCTATTTCATAAATAAATAATAAACTTTATACAACTTTTAAAATAAGAACTGTAATAAGGCTCAAATTATTTACCTAAAAATCGGCTCATTATCCAAATACTATTTTTTATAAAGTGAATTTAACCTGATATATTATTATTACAATATTTTTTTGGAATTAATTAAAAATAAACATTGCTAGTAATTCGATTAGTATCCTGATAGAAATATTTCTCACAAAATATATGATAATTTGCATAAATGTTATTTATATAAAATAATAATCAAAAAAATATTGCAAAAATGCCAATATAAATTACACACTTCATCAAATTTTTAAGAAAAATAAATTGCTAAATATAAAGCTAAATTATGAGGATTGCCAATATCTCAACAAGTTTTGTGATAAATGCTTACCTAGAGAAAGCATTTAAAATATATCTGTCAGGACATCCCCCCAAACCTATGAACATGGTTTCGTGCTCTGGTAGTCTTCAGAGAGGTGCTAGGGTAGGTTCAGACACTAGATCTAAAAACACTAATCCAAAGCCAGCATTTAACTAAAAGTTATCTATTGAGTGAAAAATCTAAAATTTTAAGACACCTACATGTCTTCAAACCCAGCTATCCAACTCAAATAGCTATATGGGGCTGAGAGATCTTCAGCTTTAGGTTAGTGTTTTAGCTCTAGTGTCTGAATCTATCCTAGCACGTTTCTGAGGAGTGCCAGATCACAAAACCATGGTCAGAAGTTTGGGGGAGGAGCTGACAGAGATATTTTAAATGCTTTCTCTAGCTAAGCATTTATCACAAAGCTTGTTGAGGAATTGGCTTACAAGCTTAAGAGTATAGGGTCATGTGATCTACGACTCTTATTTTGACTATTTATAGTCTCTACCTTAAGTCTTATGCAATGTTATATTGTTAAAACTACTAATATATGGTATGCCTGAAGATCTCTCAGCCCCATATAGCTATTTGAGTTGTATAGCTGGGTTTGAAAACATGTAGGTGTCTTAAAATTTCAGATTTTCCACTCAATAGATAACTTTTAGTTAAATGCTGGATTTGGGTTAATGTTTTTTTTAGATCTAGTGTCTGAACTTATTCTAGCACCTCTCTGAATAGTTCCAGAGCACAAAACCATGTTCAGAGGTTTGGGGGGAGGTCCTGACAGAGATATTTTAAATGCTTTCTCCAGCTAAGCATTTATCACAAAGATTGTTGAGGAATTGGCAATCCTCATTGTTTATAACTTACAAGCTTAAGAGTATAGGGTCATGTGATCTATGAATCTTATTTTGACTATTTATAAAGCTAAATTATTTTAAAAAAAAGTTAGTCTTTAAAATCTTATTCAGAAATTATATTGTTAGTCCAAACATACAGATTTAAATTTTATTATATGGTTTATAATATTTTTTTATAGTTTGACCTGTATTTTTTGTACATATTTGAAAAACAACAACTAGATATAATTATTTTAATAATGCAAATACAACTGAAAATTTAAACATAAACACTTGACAGAATTGTATGTATATATTTGACTAGTACTATCATGTAATGTAAGTATTGAATGTTTTTAACAAAGCTTAATTTTATTTAAGTATTTCAATTACTTTCAACTGTTAGTAATAGCACACAGGTTAGTATATTCAGAATATTTTGAAAAGTATTATTCTCCTCTCTTCTTCAACTGTTGATGACCTTACCAGTCACCATACTAGCATGAAAATGAAACCTGGACCCTTAAGTTTTTGAATATT
Organism: Epiperipatus broadwayi; assembly: GCA_028023455.1. Taxonomy (NCBI): domain Eukaryota; kingdom Metazoa; phylum Onychophora; class Udeonychophora; order Euonychophora; family Peripatidae; genus Epiperipatus; species Epiperipatus broadwayi. The sequence goes on from JAQFVV010000016.1 coordinate 721,272, forward strand.
TAAAATTAAGATAATGATCTTACCAACCAAGCCATCCTTAAAATCCAATATTAAAAAACCTAAGAGTTAAGATTCAATAACAGTGCTAGTACTGTCATTAGTTAGATTAGCAACAACTGAAGAAGTGAGGAGAATAATACTTCTTGAAATGTTGTACATATACTAAGCTATGTGTTATTATTAACAACTGAATGTACTTTGAAAAGTTAAATAAAGTTAAAAAGTTTTCTGAAAACATTGGATATTTTATATTAGATAATGGAAATCATCCAATCATGAAAACACTTGACAAAATTTTTTTATAATTGATCGGTGATTTTTTTTGCCTAAAAAATTCTCAGTAGAAAATTTATTATGGTTTCCATACAGAAAATTTAGCAGGATGTTTGTTCTTTCTTTTTGTTTTGAGACAATAGTTAGCATTTCAAAGAAGACATGTTTTACATTTGATCCAGAATACTTATTATTAATCATTCATTCATAAATATGGTACCATATCTACAGTGTATATAGTAAGCCATGGATCTGTAAATCAGTTTTGGGACATCCTACCTAGTCTGTCTGTTATAGCTCAAAACTTGTCCTAAATATAATTATAAATATATTAAAAATTTATTGAACAACAAACTGATGCATTTTATACAAATATATTAAAATAACATTCATAAATAACCTGACTAATTAATATAATATAATCAGAGATAATTAATTAACCTTTGGTTTAAAGATACAAAATAAAGTTTACAAAACAGATTATCCATTACAAATCATAAACAAAATTAAAAAAATCATTCAAGAATTCCTTCTTTTTTTCACACATACTATGAATTGTGAGCATTCATCAAAATTAAAATATTCCATAAATATTAGGTATGCATTGAACAAAAAATTTTATTATTTGCAGCTACATTTAAAATATGTTATGCATATTTTGTTTAAATAAAGTTAATATTATAAAGTTGTAATCTAATAATTAATATATTGATAAAATTATAGAGATATCCTATTTTTTTAAAAAATAAATGTTAGCAATTTATATAATGCTAAATTTTATTTATTGTAATTCTGTTAAGGTTGAAATATTAATTTAGATAGAACTGATAGGAATTATTTGTTAATAAATATTTTAATTAGAAAGTAGAAAGTAATCTATTGTTTCATCAGCATATTACCAAAGATAATTTTCTTGGAAATTCATGAGCTAAGTCAAATAATGAGGATGAATGTGCACATTTTTATTCTGTATCTACTACTTAAAAAGGCTGGTATACAAAATTTTCATGATGCATGGTTAACTTTGATACAATTCCATTCTGAAGTATGGATTGCAGGCGTCAAAATTGATAGCTTTAACCTACCCAGTACATTGATGAAGTTATCAGTAAGAATATTTTTTAAAATTGTCTTTTGCTACTGTAAATGTATTTGTTAAGATTGTTGTTGTTGTTGTTGTCGTCGTCGTCGTCGTCATCATCATCATCATCATCATCATCATCATCATCATCATCATCATCATCATCATTATTATTATTATTATTATTATTATTATTATTATTATTATTATTATTATTATTATTATTATTATTATTATTATTATTATTATTATTATTATTATTATTATTATTATTATTATTATTATTATTATTATTATTATTATTATTATTATTATTATTATTATTATTATTATTATTATTATTATTATTATTATTATTATTATTATTATTATTATTATTATTATTATTATTATTATTATTGGAATAATATGTACTGAATTAATGATGTGAATTCTTGCTTGGATTATTTTTGGAAAATTTTTAATGGTTTAATTCCTAATAAATTGTCTTTTAACTAAGTTTATCCTCCTTGGTTTTCATATACTCTTATTGAGATTATTAAAAGGAAATCTTACCATCATAGACTCTAATTTAAGACACAGAATATAATTTATTATAATAACTTTATCAATTTTAGAAGATTGGCTAAATATATCTATAAACAAGATTTACAGGAGTATATAAAAAAATGAAATTAATATTTCTTCTAATCCTAGAGAATTCTGGAATTTTGCTAATAATTCAGGCTTGGGTAAAAAAAGGTTCAAATGACTCATGGTTCTGCATTAAATGCAGATGAATTTTCTAAACATTTTGCAGAGTTATACTTTTCACAACATGAGATTGATTCTAAAATCATATTTCCTGGCAATTTGTCTAGTGCTAAATGTACAATTGATCATATTTCTAGGGAAGATGTTATTGTAGCTATTAGGAGGCTTAAGACTCACTCTAGTTTAGAATATGATAATATTCCTTCTTTTATTTATAAGGGGTTAGCCGAATTTATTGCAGTACCTCTTGCCTTTATTTTTAATCTGTCTCTTAATTCTTGTACTTTTTCTAGTGTTTTGAAATGTGCTAAAATGGTTCCAATCTTCAAAAATGGTGATCAAGATTGTGTTTCTAATTATAGACCGATTTCTCTTCTGCATACCATTGCACAAATTTTTGAGAGATGTATTTATAATAAAATTATTTTAGATGTGGGTAAGATAATTTCTTTTTCTCAACATGGTTTTAGTCCTAATAGATCAATTGATAGTAATCTTCTGACAATTTATGATCATATAGCTCATGCTATTGAGGATCATAAAAGAGTAGATGTTATTTACTTTGATTTATCAAAAGCCTTTCATAAAGATGAACATAGTGTCTTTGTTAGGTTTCTCTAATAAACTTGTAGATTGGTTTCAATCATTTCTGTGTAGTCGTACATCATATATTAAATTCAATAATAAAGTTTCATTTAAATTTGAATACAATTTAGGTGTTCTGCAGGATAGTATTTTAGCACCCATGCTGTTTAATGTTTACATTAATGATCTTAAGGATTGATTGAGATATTCTTTTCTGCTAAGCTATGCTGATGACTGTAAGATTTTTAGAAAAATTATGTCAGTTATCAATTGTGTTCTCCTTCAGAAGGATATTGATAACTTTAGTGCTTTGTGTGAGTCAAATAATATGACAGTTAATTTTGATAAATGCTCCTTTGTTTCTTTTTCCAAAAAATCTGAAGTTTTACAATTTTGTTATTATATCAATTCTCATAAAATTATTTCAGTTAAATGCCAAAAAGATCTTGGAATTATGTTTTCTTGTAATGGATCTTTTACTCCTCATCTTGAAATGATTGTTGGTAAGGCTTTTAAGGTTATGGGTGTCATTCTTAGACATGGTTATCAGTTCAGTAATGATACTAAACAGAAATTGTTTTTTTTCATTGGTTTTTCCTATTATTGAATATGGTTCAATAATTTGGAACCCAGTTCTTTGCAAGGATGTAACTTGTTGCAGTCTATTTCAAAGAAGTTTTTCAAATATGTTTTTGGGAGGGTAAAATGATTAATCTTTCATCTAGATGAAAGTATAGGGATTTGAAATATTTTTATAAAATTATTAATAAACAAGTTATTTTATCAGATATAGTTTCAACTATCTCAATTAGGTCTTCGAGTTATGATACTAGGTCTACATGTGTATATCAGATTCAAACATGTTGTTCTAATATTTTTAAATTTTCTCCTTTATTTAGGTTACCCTCTTTATATAATCAGATTGGGAGTAACCTTAATCTGTATGACATTGATTATAAGAAATTTTGTAATCTTATTAAACAGAAATGTATTTTCATTTTATGCTATATGTTTTATTTTCACTTTTATTGTATGTGCAAACTATAATTGGCTTTATGCTGTTGTTTAGCACTTAAATAAATGAATTAAATAAATGAATTGAATTGAATTATAGACGTTCTAGAAACAGATATTGTCATGGACTGTTGTCATTTATTGCTTCTTTTGGCATTCCTAATAAATCATTAATTGTAGATAGCTGGATTAGGTAACAAAATTAAGATAAAATGTACATTTCAATTCTAGTTTTAAAATATTAAAGTACAATTTCATGATTATAATATATTTTCTATAATCATTTCTTATTTTATTTTATACATAATCATTATTAGTTCTGTAATAATTATTAAATTTCAAGTTGATATATATATATATATATGTGTGTGTGCGCGCGCGCGCATGTTTTGTTAATATTTTTTTTAATAAAAAAATTTGTATGATGTTTAATTTGAACAAATTTGAAAATATTATAAATATCTTGAGTTTACTTTATTTAAACTCATTTAACATTTTAACATCATTCTTCATCGCACACTATGGTAAAAAAAAATTAAAATATATAAATGTTGTATAACTTAACATGGGTGTATTTGATAATTATTGGGTAAATTGTATAATGCAGATTGGTATTCAATTATTAAGGGATTATTCAGTTTTAGGTCTTAGAATTGGTTGCTATTGCATGCATTGACACATTTAAAGTTTTGAGAAGTTAAAAAAAATATTTATGGTATATTATTATTTTCAAGTGGAAACTTCATGAATGCTGATGTATTTTATTAATTTCCTCTTTATTAAATATTTTTCTGAGTTTGTGGTTGAGTCAACATTTGTGTTATTAGATATGGTTCATCTCATTTCTTTATGCTGGCTATTTTTATAGGGCAGAAAGAAAGATGAGACTCAGGATTCATTTATTATAAACTGATACAAATTTATAAGACACTGATGGCTTGATGATGGAGATAGTCTTTATAATTTCACATTAATGCATATATCATTCATATATAATATAATAATTAAAACTGAATTGGACTGAAATTAGGCTATGAAAAATTATAGGAAATCCATGTAGTTAAATAGATATTTTAATTAGTAAAACAAATAAACAAAATATAAAAAAACATATTCAAAGATGTTGCAAATGCACTCAGACATCACAGTAGATGAGAAAATGACCATATCACTCTCATCTTTACATATTAATTTAACAGATGTGTGTATATCTATGGTCAAATGGATTATGTCTATAGTGGAAATGCCTAACCCTAAAGTTGTGGTTGCTATTTCATAAGTAATTTTATGAGCCTTGAATAGGTCAATCATTATATGGTTATACAAAATGTATTTTTTATCTAATACAAGTGCATAAACCTGCTCACTCTATGTAGACTATACCTAAAAATCAAAAGATGGTTTCACACTATAATGAGGTAGAATTGGTTTCTCTAGATCACCAACAAAGTCTATAACACCAGCAAATATTAATAATAAAATGGCAGTGCAGATAGATAGTTATTTAATGGTTCTTGCAACCAATGCTGATATGTTGTGACCGAACATTCTGCATGCTTAAGAGATAACATGTATGGTTCAAGAGTGGGGGGTGGCTTACTCCCTTGCCTGGCATTAAATGTCAGGACTTAATGATTCATGTCATTGAAAGAAAAGAATGGGGTGGCCTTACCAATGTCCATTATTTAAAAGATGCAGCAAACCATTAATTATTTATTTGTATTTAATAAAATCTATTCATCAAGAAAGAAAGATATACCATATTTATAATTAAAGGTACTTTACCAATAGTTCTATTAGTTTTGTAATAGGAGCCAATTTCTAACTAGCATTATATATAAGCTACTTATGGCAGTAATTGTATTATCGATCTTGTTAACATGTTTCAATCTAAACCTTATATTAATAATCATTCAAAGATGGAAAAGTATATTTGAAATGGTATCCTAAAAGTTTAACAAATAAATATACTTTCTAATTATCCCTAACTTAGTCTACTACCACAAAATTATAAATCAAATTTAGAAGCTAACTACGTATACATTTATATCAAACAAATAATTAATAACAATGAGGTCAGGGTGATTTGTTATTATTCCTAATATAAGATTTCAAAACAGCATGCATAATTGGCAATATTAAAAAAATAATTATGGGGAGATAATTTATACCTTCACTAAAAATTAGTAAATTTAATGGCTCACAGTTTAAAGCATTGGCATATAATAAATATATAAAACATATTTTTAAAATAATTATAGAGAAAGGTATAGGCAACACTACAGTGATAGATAATAACAATTATGTAAGACCTTAATTTGATTTAAATAGAATAAAATTATAAGGTAGATAGGAAAGTTATATAATTTAAAAGTTTAATTAATATAGTCAGAGTTTAAAGTAATATTAATTTGAATTTTTACAGATTTATTTTGCATTTAGCTATCTTTAAAGTTAAGATATTAAATATGAAACATTAAATGATTCAGAGCTCGATGGTTCTTGACTTATGTTACCAATTTTTTCTTTCAATAGGAGATGTAGGCTCTTGGACATCAGGTGTAGTGGGAAATTTTTTAGGATGGCTCATGGTGTCTTCTTCTTCTGGCAAGACTGTTTCTGGAGAATCTTATCTCAGTAGTGCACTTGTTGTTAGGTGCATTGGGTGGCAGTAAAATGTTATTCTCCATGAAAAAGCAGCAAAACCCAACCTTTTTTAACCAGACATTAAAATTTCAAGTGGCATAGAGTATAGTGGCAATCTCTCCTACAATTATTAGTGTGTGTCTCTTACAAATTCAAAATATGGCCCCTTTATGCATATTCCTTTCAATCACTTACTTGTTGAAAATTTGTTTTGACTGAGAACATATTAATGTTAGAAGTTACATTAAAATTTCAGATTTTAAAAATTGATTCTAAACCTTAGTTTAAATTTTCAAGGCATTTAAAATCAACCCTGGGTGTTTCAGTAGTGCTGATCCAGTGATTTTACTGCATAACAGTTTTATTGTAAACAAATTAGAGTACAAAATTTGCTAAATTTAAATTGATTTTACTGCAAGTGTGGTAGTTTAATGCAAATTTTTGTTTACAATTATTTTATTTATATTAATAAAATCTCAAGTTTTTAACAAAACTAAATCATGCCAATTTATATATGTATAATGATATATGCTGGATTATACATCTACATATGAATTTATAACTAAGAAACCTAATAAATTGACTTTTATATTTAATTTATAATGTAAAGATTTTCTAATAGTAAAAGAAAATTAATCCATCTTAATATTTAATATAATTGGTATTGGCAGCATCTGTTCATTTTTGTATATATATATATATATATATATATATATATATATACAAAAATGAACATATATATATATATATATATATATATATATATATAATGCGATGCAGATAGCCATGACAGTACTCTTATTTAATTATTTTAATTGGGTTTAAATACAGCACAGTCAGGGTAAGTAATCAAAACCTGAGGTGAAATGGTAAGGGATCAAAACTGACCATTTATATATATATATATATATATATATATATATATATATATATATATATATATATATCATATATATATATATATATATATATATATATATCACATGAAATTATATTAATTACATTACTGCTAATACCTTGATTTATCTTTCTAAGAATATTTTTTTTTTGTATTTATAATGTATATCATTAGCTGCTTCATTTTCTAAGTAATCATTGCAATAGTTACATTAATACTAATTATCTATAAATACTATTTGAGTTTGATTTGTCTTTATGAAAAACTTATGGATCATGTATATATTAGTCAATTTCTATTAAGTGAATCTTGAAAATCACCAATTGTAATACAACCCTATTATTTTTAAGTAACAATAAATTAATTTTACATTTACCAAGCACTCATTGATGTTTATTATTTAGTATATTTATATAAAAAGTATGCTATCTAATATATTTGTAATAAAGAGAGATTCTGTTCCCCATGATCGTGCAGGCTATTAAAGCAAGAATGATTTTGTACAGTTACTAGAATTAGGTATTGGTGTTAAGTTATTAGTAAAAGTAAGTTCTCTCCCTGTGAGTATATCTCCAATAGCCTTGAACTTTATTGTGATCTAAAACAGAGAAAAAGTTATCTTATGGCTGGTGGTGCCATGATATATATATATGTGTGTGTGTGTGTGTAATTAGGTAATTGAATATTTATAAATACAGTAATGAGATATATTTTAAAAAATTTATCCACTTAGGAGTGCTTTCACTATCCTCTTAGTCCTTGTCAACTAACACCTTGAAAGGCTAACCTTCCCACAATTCCGTAATCTTAATGTTTGCCACCTGCCTGTTAATTAAGTAATATTTGTATTGGTATATTAGCATAGCTTCTTTTATTTTGCTTTTGTTGTTATTTTTTTCAATTTGCAGCATTTTAATGGTATTGTAATTGAATTTAAAGCCATAAATATATGAATTATTATGGTCGTGAAAAACGGATGCTGAAGCAGCATTATCTACTTTGCAATTTTGATTCGATTTCTGAACTATTTTTATCAACAACAGGTGCTCATTAGTTTTTTTTCCAACATATATCTTGCTTCACCTATATATCGACTGTTACACCTACATATCCATGTATAAATGATACAATTTTTATTTATAAATGAGGTTTTGTCTTTACAATTATTTGTTAATTTTGTCATGTAGGAGGATAGTCTAAAGCGCTCCTAAGTGAATAAAAAATTTACAATATATCTCATTACTGTATTTATAATATTCAATTATATAATTAAGTATATTGCTTTGAAGAAATACAGACATCGAATTATATATATACCATTACCCATCAATGACATATAAAAGTATATCATCACAATAAATATTAGATACAATACCTTTCAATTAGCCCTCTGGAAGACAACCTTCACATAGTTAATATAAAGGACCTTCATTTAGTTCAAATAAAAGAAAGAAACATTATTAAACAGCCTTTAAATTTGCAAATTGGTGAAGTTTGAGTATGTTTCACTCCTGTTTAGCTTTATCATAAAACAATAATTTCACTTGAAAAAAAAAGTAAGCAGCTTTTATGTGAATCTCGATCATAGATATAGAAGGCGTATATACTACCATTGTATTGTGATATATATAAATAATACATATTTTGCGGGTTCATCCATGTTAAAAACTTTTAATATTAATATACTGACGTTTCGACTTCGTCACACAAGCCCTCCACTGAGTAATAAAAGGTAGAAAGATGGTTGTAGAGATGCTACAATCACTGATTTCAATAAGATGTTAAAATTCCACCAATAGCAAAAAATGTTAAATTTAGGAATGTCTTTTTTTTTAATCTTTCCAAATAGGAGGAAGTTTGCATGTATCATCTCGCTCATTGATACAATCTGGCCTTTTAAGTATGTCAATGGCTTCTCTAATTTTGCATTGGTAGAGATTATCAACATCTGGATATGATCCTGGTACTAGAAAAATCAATGTTATGACCTGAATGTATAGTATGGAGTGAGAGTGCTGATGATGATGAGTGTTGTTTAACTGCATTAGCATGCTCATCTCTCCTAACATTGATGCGATGATTACTCATACCTATGTAAGAAGCTTTACAATTTTTACATGAGATTTGATAGACACCATGAGATTCAAGAGGGATTGAATCCTTAGGCTTGGTTATTATATTGCTGATCTTTTGATGAGCAGAAAATGCTGTATCTATATTATAGCATTTTAATATACGTCCAATACTGTCTGTAGTTCCTTTTACATATGGAACACAAATCCTAATAGCTGATTTATCATCTTTTTGTTTCCTATTTTGTCTATTTTGGGCTTGAAATAAGGCTTTTTTTATAAATTTGTAATTATAACTATTTGCTAATAAAACACTATTAATATGATTTATTTCTTCTTTCAGATGTGTCTCATCTGAAAGGTTAATTGCTCTATTTAAAACAGTTTTGGCCACAGAAAATACCTGAGTTGGATGATGATGAGAATGGAAATGCAAATATCTGTCTGTGTGTGTATCCTTTCTGTAAATAGAAAAAGATAAACTATTTGGTGTTCTGGTGACTAGAACATCAAGAAAAGGGAGTTTTCCATCAGACTCTGTCTCCATTGTAAATTTAATATGAGGATGCATATTATTTAAATGTAAGAAAAAATCATCTAATTTATTTTTTCCTTGTTTCCATATGACAAAAGTGTCATCTATGTATCTGAGCCAAATGAGAGGTTTTAAAGATGATGATTCTAAAGCACGAGTTTCTATATATTCCATGAATAAATCAGCTATTACTCCTGAGATAGGTGAGCCCATAGGAGTACCAAAAACTTGTCTGTAATGCTGTCCATTGTATACAAAATATGTATTTAAGAGACAATGTTTAATTAAAGCAATAATATGGTCTGGTAAATTGCAACGTTGTGAGATTATATTTAAAGCTTCATCAATTGGAATGTTTGTAAACAAAGACACAACATCAAAACTGACCAGAATGTCATTAGCATTAATTTTTAAACTTTTTAAAACAGAAATAAAATGAAGAGAGTTTTTAATATATGATTTAATAGATGGGATTGTAGGTTTAATGAAATCTGATAAGTATCTGGCTAAAATATAAGTTGGAGAACCTATTGCACTTACTATTGGACGAAGGAGGGTATCTGGTTTGTGAATTTTTGGAAGTCCATAAAATTTTGGACAGACACAAGATTTTTCATGAGGGATTATTTTATTTTTTATCTCTGTTTCAATAGGTGATTTATTAATAATAGCTTTTGTTGTTTTTTTCCAAATACATAGTATGATCTCTTTTTGATAGTTTATAAGTTTTATCATTAAGCAGATCTAAAATTTTATTATGGTAAATGTCACGATCCATTACAACTATGGCATTACCTTTATCAGCTGGAAGTAGAACAATTGATTTGTCCAATTTTATATTATTTCATGCTTGTCTTTCTTTCTTTGAAATATTATTTTTAGGAAGCTTAGCTTTTTTAAAAATATTACAAATCTCAGCTCTAGCCAAATCAGCCGATGTAGAATCAATTTTATCGAGAGCTGATTCAACATTACAAACAATTTTCTCAAAAGGTATCCGGGAAGGTGTTAAAGCAAAATTGAAACCTTTTTCTAAAACCAAAATTTCATCTGTAGAGAGGGCTTTCCTAGATAAATTATAAACGGTTTTTTGATTTGGATACATAATGTTTGGGGATTGTGTTCTAATTAGCATTTGCAATTTTTTCTTTTGCTTTGCTGTTACAAATTCCGAATCTTTAAACGATCTAAAACTTGCAATACGATCAAAACTAGTCCACAGTAAAGGATGTATTTTATTACTAAGGAATAAACATAAATGTAGCAATACTTTATCAATTTTGTCTAAATTTTTCCGAGTTTCTTTAATAAAAGAGTTTAAAATAATATTGCTAGTTTTCCTTAGAATTTTACTAACATTATAATTGTTCTTGTGAAACACAATTTTACAGCAAGTGGGTATAACATTGTGATTTTTGCACGCTAATAAAAAAGATAAATTACAAAGTAACTTACATTTCTTAATCCACGTTCTTTCAAATATATGAAGCTGTTTAAAAATTTCCTCCCCGTAGAGGTTAATAATGTTAAAATGAAGATTTGCACAGGTTAAATATATAAAATACATATTTTGTGGGTTCATCTGTGTTAAAAACTTTTAATATTAATATACTGGCATTTTGACTTGGTCACACAAGCCATCCACAGAGTTATAAAAGGTAGAAAGACGGTTGTAGAGGCGCTACAATCACTGATTTGAATAAAATGTTAAAATTCCACCAATAGCAAAAAATGTTAAATTTAGGAATGTTTTTTTAAAAAAATCTTTCCAAATAGGAGGAAGTTTGCATGTATCATCTCACTTATTGATACAATCTGGCCTTTTAAGTATCTCAATGGCTTCTCTAATTTTGCATTGGTAGAGATTATCATATCTGGATATGATCCTCGTAATAGAAAAATCAATTTTATGACCTGAATCTATAGTATGGAGTGAAAGTGCTGATGAAGCATTAAATAATATAAAATCGGACGAATCAATTGTTGTACTTCCAGCTGATAAAGGTAATGCCACAGTTGTAATGGATCGTGACATTTACCATAATAAAATTTTAGATCTGCTTAATGATAAAACTTATAAACTATCAAAAAGAGATCATACTACATATATTAAAAAAACAACAAAAGCTATTATTAATAAATCACCTATTGAAACAGAGATAAAAAATAAAATAATCCCTCGTGAAAAATCTTGTGCTTTCTGTCCAAAATTTCATGGACTTCAAAAAATTCACAAACCAGATACCCCCCTTCATCCAATAGTAAGTGCAATAGGTTCTCCAACTCATATTTTAGCCAGATACTTATCGGATTTCATTAAACCTACAATCCCATCTATTAAATCATATATTAAAAACTCTCTTCATTTTATTTCTGTTTTAAAAAGTTTAAAAATTAATGCTAATGACATTCTGGTCAGTTTTGATGTCGTGTCTTTGTTTACAAACATTCCAATTGATGAAGCTTTAAATATAATCTCACATCGTTGCAATTTACCAGACCATATTATTGCTTTAATTAAACATTGTCTCTTAAATACATATTTTGTATACAATGGACAGCATTACAGACAAGTTTTTGGTACTCCTATGGGCTCACCTATCTCAGGAGTAATAGCTGATTTATTCATGGAATATATAGAAACTCGTGCTTTAGAATCATCATCTTTAAAACCTCTCATTTGGCTCAGATACATAGATGACACTTTTGTCATATGGCAACATGGAAAAAATAAATTAGATGATTTTTTCTTACATTTAAATAATATGCATCCTCATATTAAATTTACAATGGAGACAGAGTCTGATGGAAAACTCCCTTTTCTTGATGTTCTAGTCACCAGAACACCAAATAGTTTATCTTTTTCTATTTACAGAAAGGATATACACACAGACAGATATTTGCATTTCCATTCTCATCATCACCCAACTCAGATAGTTTCTGTAGCCAAAACTCTTTTAAATAGAGCAATTAACCTTTCAGATGAGACACATCTGAAAGAAGAAATAAATCATATTAATAGTGTTTTATTAGCAAATAGTTATAATTACAAATTTATAAAAAAAAAGCCTTATTTCAAGCCCAAAATAGACAAAATAGAAAACAAAAAGATGATAAATCAGCTATTAGGATTTGTGTTCCATATGTAAAAGGAACTACAGACAGTATCGGACGTATATTAAAATGCTATAATATAGATACAGCATTTTCTGCTCATCAAAAGATCAGCAATATAATAACCAAGCCTAAGGATTCAATCCCTCTTGAATCTCATGGTGTCTATCAAATCTCATGTAAAAATTGTAAAGCTTCTTACATAGGTATGAGTAATCGTCGCATCAGTGTTAGGAGAGATGAGCATGCTAATGCAGTTAAACAACACTCATCATCATCAGCACTCTCACTCCATACTATAAATTCAGGTCATAAAATTGATTTTTCTAGTACCAAGATTATATCCAGAAGTGATAATCTCTACCAATGCAAAATTAGAGAAGCCATTGAGATACTTAAAAGGCCAGATTGTATCAATGAGCGAGATGATACATGCAAACTTCTCCTATTTGGAAAGATTTTTTTTAAAAACTTTCCTAAATTTAACATTTTTTGCTATTGGTGGAATTTTAATATTGTATTCAAATCAGTGATTGTAGCGCCTCTACAACCGTCTTTCTACCTTTTATAACTCTGTGGATGGCTTGTGCGACCAAGTCAAAACGTCAGTATATTAATATTAAAAGTTTTTAACAGGGATGAACCCGCAAAATATGTATTTTATATATTTAACCCGTGCAAATCTTCGTTTTAACATATATATATATATGAATATTAAAAATACAATTAAAAATCTTTTTTCCTTGCCAATTCATTTTTTGTGTTTTTAAAAGCTAAACATATTCAACAACTTTCATTAGCTATTTTGTTGAAAGAAAATTACGATCTTTACTTTTTTAAGCTATTAAATATAAAAATAGATTTTAAAATAACTTTATTTTTAGAAATAAATAAAAAAATAAAAAAATATAAAAGTTTATTACTTTTATTCTTATGACCATCTGGAAAACTAATTTCTATTTGCTTGTAAATAGCATCCTATCTATCTATATTCACCAATTTAGAAAAAGAAAAAAAAAGATTGGAATTTTAGAAAAAATCTTAAATGCATTTAAAAGTAAGTTTTAACAATAAAAGTAATAGTGATAATATAAAAATATTTGGGAAAGAATTTAATAAATGACTATATATTTCTCTCATAATGATATATAAATAGTTATCCAAAAATTAAATAAGATAAATTAATTAAGGTATATCATTGAGTAGATGATAATAAAATATTGATTTTTAAGAACTAGCCAGGCAAAGATGACTTAATTAAGTGATTCCTTTTTATTGCACTTTCTAAAAATTCAAATCTAATACATATATAAGATATTGAAAATTATTTTTTTTATCATATGTTGCTACTGTTATTGTACCACTCTTATTTATAAGAAAGCCATCAATTACAAAATAACCATTTACACTTGCAATCTTAAAAATTATTATATTATAAGAATATAATTTAAACATACTTCAGATGTCAACAAAATTTAGTTGCAAATAAAAAGGAAAGTTGTTTCTGTTTCCTTAACTATAATTTTAAGGTGCAATAAGTATTATAACGATCCAAACGAAGTGGGAGATCGCATCGCACCACACCGCACTACCAAAGGGCGCCATCTAGGCATTTCAGCCTAGAAAAATTTATAAAGTAGGCAGATACGCGCTGTTAGGATTCCACTTTATTTACATATTTAGATCGTTAGCCCATTGTCACTAGCTCAGTGGAGACGCAGAGATAATAATATATATAACCTTGGATATAAATATAAAAAAAGTAATAAAAGCCACTGCCAGAAATTAACACAGAAAAATATTTATTTACGCACATCTAAAATCATTCTAAATTCGAGGAATAAGTTTAACATTTAGATTTTTATCTTAATTTTTAATTTTACATTTAAAATAGCTTGCTATAATATTTAATATTTATTTAGAGGGTCGAGTATGAATGGACTACATAGGTCTGCATTTGAAAGGAAAAATATTCTTCCCTGATTTAACCTTAGGCAACAAATTTCGCAATCAACTGGCGCCAATCCATCTGATACATTCATGTATTCAATGTAGCATGATACGACAACACAAAATACTATATTGTCAGGAATGTACATCTGAACAATAAGTAGAAATAGAGAAGACATTGACTCTCCACCAACAGGAATGTGACATCTGTGGGCAAGTAGATCAATAAACTAAAAACTCCATAGGAATGGATCGGAAGAGCACACGTGCCGACTTACAAACCCATCCATAGGCAAACAGAGGGTGTGTGGCGTATATCTATAATCCTGCCCGTAGCGGATCTCATACTACATTTACTAATTACACAAATATATCCAATCCATTGAACCAATTCAACTACGAAATGAATAACCTAAGATTACCCTCCCTTAATACAACTTTACAAAACTATATAGCCATTCGCACCTGACTTAATTTTAACATTTATATACGTTCGCACAGATTTGTTTAAAAATGTTGGGTATAGATCGATTACACAGATTCCACGGTCAAAAACATTTCAAAATAAACATAAACGATCAAAATACAAAATTATTGATACCGACAATCGCAGAGGGAAACTTATAAGTAACCCAATAGTATTCACCATAAGATACTTGCGTTGTCACCAATAACTTAAAAGACATCCGAATAAATACATTTTAGATACTTACCGTAAGGTATCATTATTTATCGAATGTCTATATATTTTGATCAAATATGAAAACCAAAATATAATTAACCGCAAACGAATCCATGCAAGCGTCTATAAACAACTTGAAATTACCTCATTTAAAATTTAAACAATAAATATCAATACAATAAATAATAAATGGAAATGATTTTTTTTTTTTTTTATCAAACGCACACATATATAAAATATCACATTATCAATTTAGTTGACACATAAGTCAGAGAAAAGTTCCTTTTTATAAAATTTAAGTTTACTTAGCAATCTTTAAAGTTCTTAATTAAGGTTATGATTTTAACAATTGTTCAGTTCTATTGCTTACAGTAGAGAAGTTCCTGTTCCCATTGGCAATTCCCACGCAGACTTTCCTGGAAGACCGGTCTGATGTTTTGGAGGTGGCAGTTGCTGGTTCTGTCCTGGTATCACAGTCTTTGCATTTTTAAATAAGTGAGTGAGGACGACAAGTGCGTCTTGTCGCCAGACCCACCAAAATCAAGTTGGAAAAAGCTCCCCAACTCAATATTTTTTTCTTTTTATATCATCCACAAGGATTCACTGAACAAAACGTCACTAATTTGTTTTTTCGTTATGGTCCGGGCCAAGGCTTAGTGCTTCCATTTGTCAAGCTAAAATCTCTTTCTTCTCTTATCTAACTTTCCATCTGACTTTTTAATTAAATAGCGTTTAGATAATTAATAAACAATCATTTCCATTTATAGATTACAGGAATTAATTAATACCTGTTTTTATTTTAACTTACGTTATTTTTTTATTAAAATATTTTTATATTTCAATCTTGTATCTTTTTATTAAAAAAAATACGTTCAAATACTTTTTTTTTTTGTTTATGAAAAAAAATATTTTTAAAGTTTAGCATCTGTGCGCATGTATATACGTTTAACAAACGTTTTAATTTTAGCGTTTAGTTTTTTACTTTTATTTGCGAACTTTTAAGTTTTTATTTTAAATAAATGTAACGACATATTTATATATCGTTACAGTATTAATATTAAATATTTGACTTATGTCCTGTATAATTAAAGCATTAAAATAAGTAAAGATGTATTTTTTCTGATTTTGTTTATTATTGGCTGTATTGAATCTGGCTTTGTCATATCTGGTGTGGATTTAAATTAGATCCATAATGATATTATTTATTGGAATGCTAACTTTTATAATGTATGATATAACTACTGCAAGCAGTCATTTTATACTTGCTAACTTTCAATCAAATAAAGATGAAAAAATTAATTTACACATGCAAAAAGTCATTTTCATTTTTCTGTGTGTGTACCAGATATATACAATAACAGGTTTTTTTATCCTTTAAAAGTTGAGAAATCAATAGACATCAGATTGTGTAATATAATATTTTCCTTACAAGACCAAAATTCAATTGTCAGTCCTCATTGAGAATGTACTTATGATGTCAAAAAGATCATTTGATAATGTTGTTGGTAGTTATAAAATATTGTAAACTAAATTAACATAATTTAAAAACATTTGTAATAAACTATAGAATACTACTCAACATTAAAGAATCTTAAATGTTACAAACAGTTACAAAAATATAATCATAATCATCCAGGATATTACAACATGTGAGATCCCTGCTACTACTATACTGGCATTGTAAAACCTAAAACATCTTCCTTAATAATATCACTGCAACATTTTGTAATGTTTTAAAATATAAACATTGTTACTTCATAAGTTTACAATAAATAAGTGTAATACTTGGAAAATAAATATGTAAAACAGAAACAATTTTAAAATGCATTTTAATACATTTATTTACATAAATTGTAATAAATAATATTACAAATTATAATAATGTTTCTCAGTAATAAATTTGATAACAGATATTCACTTAAAACTATTATGAAGTTTAGCACTATATAAAAATAACAGTGTGATTCTACTGTTTATTAGAAGTATTCTTTATACTTGTTTTTTAGGTTGGTTTGATGCAGTGATAGAGAATCACAGTGTAGACCTAAATTTTCATGAATTGTTGCTACTCCATCACTTCTAAAACTAATCATTTTTATGAACATGCATATTTTTAGTTATATTAAATTAAATTAAGAAAAAGCAATAATGATAATAAAAATTGTATGATAAATAGCTTAGAAATCATGTGATATTTAAACAGTGAATTACATGACAAATATAACAATTCTATTCATCTGATACAATTAAATTTTGTCATGCATTTTAGCTGAAAATGGATCCAGAACCTTTAGATATTATGTTTCCTACTCCAGATATCCTCCAGACTATACCAGAATGTAAGATTATTTAAATGTCTTACAATTGTTTAATTATGGATTAAAATGTGTTATTGCATAATAATACCTTTAAAAATATAGAAATAAAATGAATCACATTGAAAGAATTATAAAAAGAGTTATTTTACTATAGTACTGTATAAAATAGGTATTCTAAAGTTTAATATTTCTAATAAATTGATAAATCAATATAAAGTATTCTGTAAAAATCTGGATAGTTATATTACAGTATTACACCTACTGTTAATAATTTAAGATTTATTTTTATCTTTAAAGTAAGTAATATTTACTAAGGAAATAAACCTCAAGAATATGTGATTGAAAATGCAAAATTAAGGACCTCTACAGGTCTTAACTACAAGCTTACTCTTTGGAACAAAAAAGGGGAACCCTTCTTTACTTCCACCTACTTTCTATATAAATAGGTGAAGCTGAAGTGGTTAGATCTGAGAGCATGAAGCTATTCAATACTTCACTAAGTTCACAATTCTTGTGAAATTTTTCAATTTACAATGAGTCAATGGAAATATCTTATAGTTAGAAATTTATTACAATAATTTAAAATTGTAATTATAAATTTATTTAATGCATATTGATTATGTAAGTAATATTTACTAAGGCAATAAACCTCAAGAATATGTACTTGAAAATGTGAAGGTAGGAACCTCTAGTGATTAGACTTTGGCTTAATGTATTATATATAATAAATTTGATAGTTGATTGTTAAATTAAAAAAAACAGCATGCTGTTTAATGCAAATTGTTTTGCAGTTACAGTTATTGATATAATTTTATTAAATGAATAATTATATATATATATATTAGACAAATCACAATCAGGTGATACAAACTGACCAATTAAAATAGTAAACATTATATATATATATATATATATATATATATATATATATATATATATATATATATATATATATATATATATATATATATATATATATATATATATATATATAAAGGTCTGAGAGCATAAATGAAAAGTGTGAATTAAAAATAATATTTGAAAAAAATTATTGGCAAATAAAATATATTTTCAAACTTCTCAATCATTAGAGCTTGAGAGTGAGGGTAAAATAACAAAGGAAAAATAATAATTTTAAATCTCACCACACACATTCATAGATTTGAGAAAGAAAAAGCTCTGAGAAAAATACTTATTATTGTAATGAAATGTCAGCTATTTAGCTATTACATTTTTATTACACTGAAGCTCCCAGAAATAATACTATGTATTCATCATTTATCCATGAGAATATTAGAATTAATATAAACATATATTGTGATGTATACATGTTGCTAATTATAGTTTCCCTTTGTAGAGTACAAATAACTAAATAAAGAAAACAATTAAATGTATTATATTTAATAAATATGATAGTTAATTTGGAATAAATATAGAGTGCTTAAATATTTTATTTATTAAATTTAAAAATTTAATTCTTATTAAGATATATAGAATGTTAAAATGAAGTATTAGAATTTTAAAAAAAATTATCATGTTTACAAACTAATGTTAGAAAAAAAAGACTTGTGTTTTGTGTTACTATAGCTACAAAAACAAATTCATGAAACAGAACCCACATACTTTCTTTTGTTTAAAATTGTGTGCTTTATATCAGCTTACTTTTACAAATAGATTCTGAAAGTATAACAATAAAATATGTACAATAAATACAAAATTTACTCATGATGGAAAAAACACAGACTTTCCATCATTTGATATTTTTATGACTAAAATGGAATGATTTACAAGAAATGCTATGCTTAACTGCTATGAAGCTATGAAACTATCAAAATTTACCAATGACTATAATATCAACAAAAGGAATGGTTGAATATTTTTAAAGATAAAAATGTTCATGAAGACCTATATTTGTTTTGTTATCATTGTTGTGTAGAGGAAGATGTTGTGTGATAATAAAATCTAAGCTGAAATTGTATATAAGCTAAACTTAACAGAAATAAGAAAAAAAAATTCAAATTATCATTAATAATCTTAATTATAAGGCAGTTTTATCTTATCCTTCAACAGAGGCTTAATAAGTAATTAATATTTAAATCAATTGTTAATCTACTATTTTTTTTGAAAATAAATAAAAACTATAACATTCTATATAATTTATTTATATTATTTAATAATTATTATTAAAAAGAATTACTTGATTCCAAAATATAAAATATATTAAAAGAAAAGATATATAAAAGATAACATTATTTTTTATTACATTTATTTTTTTATTGTGTAAGAATTTTTAATTAACCCTTTATGACTGTATGTGTTAAAAATTTTAATCATAGATAGCTTTTGCTAGTTGCAATCTCGCAGGGATAAATTATATTTATATTAGTTTCCAGTTGATAAAATTAAAACTATGTTCTTGGTTTTTGCCACCTCAATGAGTTAAAAAAAAGTCTTTGTTCTGTCAAAATGGCTGGTTGGTTGAGCAAGTTAATACTCTAAACTTTTGATTGGTCAATTACAAAAATAGCAGTAAATATATATTTGTATTTTAATATTATATTCATTTTAGTTTTGTTTGTAAAAAGGAAATTAATAATTTGTCAGATTATGAAAGTGAATGAAAGTTTTTCAAAAATAAATTTTTATTTATAATTATAAAAATATTCTATAGCAGAGAAGCTAAAACATTTATAACCTATTAGAAAATGCTGCATAAATTATTGATTTCTTTCACAATTTACGTTTGTGTAAAAATAAATTTTTTTTACTAAATCTTAACTATTCTTCTAAAATAATTATATTTTCCCATATTTTATCAAAATAATTTATAATATGTAAAAAATACTAAAAAAATACTCTAAAATATTCATTTTCATTTTGAAAATCAAAACAAAGAACTTGGAACTGTCAAAATTGTTTACAAGTGTTCCTTTTTGTTCAAAATGAGAAACAACCAATCAGCACCTTGGAAAGTCTATTTTCTTCCATTGTTCTATCTTCAAATTTAAATATTATTGATTTTTACTTGTAAAATAATTCTAGAGATGACAGCATCTTATGGTAGTTTTTAAGCTCTAAAATGAGCATTAATTCACTATAATAATGCAAAAATTACTTTTTATCGGATTCAATTATAATTGAAATAGACAGTAGAAAGGTTAACATTTACTTCAATAAATTTATATTATTATTGTTAACTTAAATACTTTGATTTACCTATTGTATAAATCATTACAAAAGTTATTTATTACACAATTTATTTACAATTAAAATATTTAAGTGTATATTCCATACAATAACTCATTAGCAAATAAAATATTATTTATTGAATTTTATCACCTTTGCTAAAAATAAACACTTATTGTGGAGCTATTGGCACTTTATAAATTTGTGAGTCCATTATAGATATAAAGCCAAATTATCATGAAACCATTTATGGATAAATTAATTAATTTATTTATTCATTAGTCATTTTTAGTTGCCTAAGTACAACATTTATTCAGTATATTTTAGATTGTCCAAATATGAAATACATAGCTGGAAAAAACTATTTGGATCCTAATTTTATTTATCATCATTCTGTTCACTTGAATCCATGAATCATTTAAAGGGCAATTAGCCTAGCTCAACCAGAATATTTTCTAGTATTATAATAATAATAATAATAATAATAATAATAATAATAATAATAATAATAATAATAATAATAATAATAATAATAATAATAATAATAATAATAATAATAATAATAATAATAATAATAATAATAATAATAATAATAATAATAATAATAATAATAATAACAACAACAACAACTCTTAGTTTTATTTTATCTATATTGTTGTTGATGAGTGTTCGTTTTCTACATTATTTATTATTGTTGATGACCAGTATTTTATTGTTCTATTACATTTCCAGCTTTTCCAAATACATGGGCATTTGTAGGTTAAATAAATTTTCATCCATTATTTTATTAATTTTTCATTACACTTTTGGATCACTCAATAAGGGAATACTGCTATTTATGAAAGAATGTTGCTTAATTAGCATTGTCTTCTTATTCTTTAGCATTTTCCATTTCATTTTTTGTGCACAACATGGACCCATGAGTGTTTATATATAACCCATGATAGACTTGGTGTTGTAAATTGATAAAAGATACATTCAAAATATTGTTTAATGATCATTATTAATATTAGCTATTTCTGTGTATACTAGTGTTAGTTTAAACTTATTAATGATTCAAAATATAATATTAAATTTGTAGTTGTGCTTTGTTGAGGATTTAAATTTAAAGTGGGTTGAGAAATTGTTTTCTGCAAAAATAGATATAATGATACATGAGTTGAGAAATGACTAAGTAGTAAAGTGCTCTATAAATAAAATGTTTTGTAAATATGCCAAAAGGGGGCATGTGAAGTCATAGTACCAGAAGATAATGCCTGGACTTGCCAGATAATAATAAATAAAGAATATATGTTTGTGATTTTAAAGCATAATATATTGTGCTATCTTTTAGTAAAATTCCAAAGGAATGTAAGTTCCTTACTAATAAATATTATTTCATGATGTAACTGTAAAATAAATAATGAAGTATCTTTGAAGCCACTTTATTTTATTAATGGTATTGCCTTCTAGTTTTTGGGAAAATAAATGGAAAAACATTGGTGCTCAATGCTTAGATTTGTTGGCAAAAGAAAAATATGAAGTCATTTGATCATATATATATATATATATATATATATATATATATATATATATATATATATATATATATATATATATATATATATATATATATATAAAAATATATGCTATATTGTACATGATATAAGTTGAATGCTGAAAAAAACATTATATGTTAGTTTGGGATAATATTAATGTGAATAAGCAAAACAATCACTATAGAGGAATGATATTACTGTGGTATTATATTGAAAAAGTTTTTTTTTACATAAATCAAGGCTATCTGAGAAAAAATTTAATTAAGATGTAATGGTCAACATATAAAGCAAAGTAAAGAAAATGAGTTATTCATTCCATCTGATATAAGATATTGAACTGAGGAGGAATGTCATGTTCTTTCCTTCTTTAAAATAAAGTAATAAATATAAATCTAAAACAAATTATGGATAGTGAAATAAAAATAGATATGTAAGAGCAGGAAAGAGAAATTAGTGAAGTCTCTTGTACATCAAAAGGGGATAAAAATAAACCTATCATTAACATGTTGAAAAACTTAATGATAGAAAAGAAACAAAGTCAAAAAAATGCTTTAAGCAATTTAATGAATAAGCTCAATGACAATCAGAAAAGATTATTCACAAAAATAACGAAGAACATAATGTAGAAAATGGCCTAAATTGAACTCAACAGATAGAAAATAATACAGAAAAGTATAGATTGGAATGCCAGATAAAGATAGAGTTCTAGAAACTAAATTGTGTTAGAGAAGATATAGAATAGACAGGAACAAGAGGTCCAATGTTTGGAAACTAAGATAAACTGAAGCAATTCATATTATGTTATTATCTTAGATGTGATGCAATATAAAATAAAAGACTAGGTTTTTTTCAAGTGTAATTTTATCATGAGCATAAATAGTAGTGATATATCTAAGATTTTACCATTAGATGCAAAACTTTAAAATCTAAATGGTTTTATCATCATGAAGTACATAGTCATGAATGTAGGCAACTTGACAAGAGACATAAGAATTTATCTCAATTACAATGTATGGCCAGTGATATGTTTGACTTATGACATTAGCAATTTGGGTAATAGACTTAATGGTGATTCCACAATCAAATGTGTGAATTATTAATGATTAAGTAGTAAATCTTTAGCTTATAATAATACTTATATTTATGAGTTTATTTGGTATAAAAAGTTCATATTTGTTAGAAATTTGAATTCTCAAGTCCTCGTATTATCATTGATGATAGTCACATCAAGATGATCTCACAAATATAAATGATATATAAATGAAAGTTTGTATGAATATTATTTTATATTTAAAGTTTGATTTACTATAAAAAAATAATATGTTAATGAGTGATTTCAATTTTTATTGGCTCTGTCTATTACTTAAACTTATATCAAATGCAAAGATGAAACTGTCTTATAATTAAAATTATTAGTAAAAAAAGACTTTGATAAATATTTTATCATTAAGATACTATTATATTTTTAATCATTATTAATAGGTGAAATTTGATTTCATGTAGGTAATTTAAAATAAATTTTTCCATCCATTACCATGTTTAGCTAATTTTCAGCTTAGATTCTACTACCCCATGATATCTTCCTTGGCACATTGATAATAACAAAATACAAAGGAGGGGCTCCATAAATATTTTTACTCTTAAATGGAATTCAACTATCCCTTTTTTAATATTACAATCCATAGTAAATTTTCATAGTTTCATACCTTCATAGCATTTAAACATAGCATTTGTTTTTAATCATTTCATTATAGTCATAAAAATATCAAATGATGGGAAGTCTGTGTTTTTTTCATCTAAATAATTTTTCTACTCAGAGTACATGTTTTTTTAATTTTAATTAATTTATTAATAATACATTTATTTATTATAATATAAATTTATATTAATAAATATGGTTTTAATTTCTCCTTATATGTAAAAACAAAAAATACTTCATTGTAATTATTAATTACAATTAAGTATTTTTTGTTTTTATAAATTTATTTTATAAATTAATTTATAATAAAATAAATTCATTTATAATTTACCTTCGCCAGATAGTAATTAGTAGAAATGATCTATGATTAAAATTATTAATGAATAGCGTCATAAAGGTTAATTACAATTTTTTTTTTCACATACAAAACAAATGCAATAAAATGTTAACATAATTATTTATTTATATATGTTTTTAATATGTTTTATATTTTTGAATCACACAATATTTTTAAGAATAATTAATAAATAATATAGAATATTATTTATGTTTATATTTAGATAGACAATGCATAGATTATTAAGTTATTTAATAGTTTTATAGGTATAAAATGATATGGAATGTGGTGCAATGATTCTGCATCAGCCTATCATTGTATGACCAAGATTAAATCAAATACCTAAATTAATAAATATTATATATTTATCAGTATTTGTAGGTAACTGATTGTTAACTCACATGACAATATTCATTTATAAATAAGGAACTATTTTAGTTTAGAGAGTAAACAATTACTCAAATCATTACTATCTAGAAATTAGAAAGTTTTGTTGTTAATAGTAACATCTTTATCACTGTTTTTGTATAAAATATTTTTGAAGATTTTTCACATTGCAATTATATATTTTAAATCGGATTTATCTTTACCAAAGAAAGTGAGAATAAATGTAGCTCATATTCATTATTGCATATATTGGGTGAATGTGGTTTCAGTTTATGGGACGACGTTTTAATTATTTGTGTTCCTGATTAAATCAAAGTTTAATGTGTTTTCTAAATTAATATATAGAAGTTTATATTATAATTTCAATTCTTATATCTGAAGAGATTGTGGAATTCTGCTGATTATTATATATAACTCTTAACGAAAGAGGGACCATTACTTATAAAAATATTTAGGAAGTTAAGATTCTACCAGTTTTCACAGATAAAATATTAAACCTAATAGACAGGTTCTATATATCTTGAGTACTAACCTAAAAGTACTCCACATTTAGTTTAGAGATAAATAGGACAGGAAAGACTACTACTATGTAATATAATTTAGCTTGCACTACCAATTTATGATTGTTTAAGAACTTGCATTATAACTGGCATATCTCTAGACAAATGTACACACAAGATAATTTTAATATTTGTATCTATAAGTTTAATAGTATAATATGAATGAGTCTGATACTAGTATTAATTAATAATAAAACTTTATAAAACAGAAATGCCATTTTATGATTTTAATAATCCAGTGTATCTATTAAACTATTAAATGAATAACATCATTTAATAATTAAAAACAATCTAACAGTTATTTTATATATAAAACACTATATATAATTTTTATTTACAGTATTAAAATACAACCATTTAAATAAATAACAAAATTTGTACATTTACAAATGAGTATATTTAAAAGTATAAATACGGCAAAAACATAAATAACATACATTCTGACCACTCCTACTTAGGATTGAAATTTGATAAACTGAAATTTGGAATGGTGAGAGGTCTAATTTCTTAGTTTATTTATTGTTTTTAATGGTGTCAAGTTTTTTATACTGTGTAATTTTATGAATTAAATGCCTGCTTTAAAATTTTACAAATTAACCCTTTAGAAATAGTAATACTTTATTTGTTATATATGAAAAGATTTTACATAGACTAATTGTACATAATGACTTTATGATATAACTATTATGAATTTAAATCAGGCAAAACTTTCCATACAGTAATGACACTCAGTGCAAGTCGGAGTAATCAATGAATGCAAGAAGGCTTGTGCATAAAATCCCTTTCAAGTGCCTACTTATCCAATGTCTCTGGACTAGTTTTAGCTTATGGCTTTTGTCAGTGAGGAGCCTTGGATCTGACACCACTGCACCTAGATCTTAGAATCTAATACAACAATCCGGAAGCTGTCTTTTATCTCACCTTAACTACAAAACTATGACAACAAAATTGGAAAACACAATAATATTTTCAATACAAGCTCATTAGCTTATATAGTCATATAGGTCTGAACTCAGTTCAGTACCTATACATTTTCATGTCTTTGATTCTTTAATAACTATAAATACAACTATCCTATTAGGCAGGGTTGGTATTAAACATCACATGACCACTATTTCTTATGCTTGCTCATAACTGTTATTAAAACAGACAAAACTCCCCTATATGACTATATAAGCTAATGAACTTGAATTGAAAATATTATTGTGTTTTCAATTTTATTCTCATAGTTTTGTAGTTAAGTAAAAAAAAAGTGCTGTTGGAGAATTGCATTAGATCAATGACACTCAATGTGAGATGAGAAATGAAATTCAACTTGAAATACTTCAGCATTCACAATAGGAGGCCTATCAAAATGTTTATTTCCCTCAGTTTTTTCACCTATTAATTTTAAGTTAATATTCGATAAAATGAGAGGGTTCCACATAGTTGGAATATGGTGTGCTTTGTCAGCCCTATTCAAACCAGTAGGTTTCTTTAATATTTTAATTGACTCTCTCATGGTTCTTAAATCATATCTTTCCAAATTAGCAAGTATTTTTGTATTGTCAAAATTAGGTTTGTGACCAATTTCTAAAATATGGGAAGTAAAAACTGATGTGATAATTTTTTGATTAAAAACATTTCTATGTTCCTTAATTCTGACATTTATTCATCTATTACACTGACCCACATAGCTTCTTGAGCACTGAAATCATGGAATTTCATAAACTTCTTGGTGTTCCAAAAATATTCTGTCTTTAGATTTATATAAAAAATCATCATTGTTTTGCCAGTAGATAAAGTAGTTTTTATATTAGAACAAAATAGTCTTCTACTGATTTTAGCAGTAACCCCTTTAATATAAGTGACACATTCTATTCTTTTTTTCTTTTTAGTATTAATGTTATGTAAAGCCTTACATGTGACATTTTTATTATAATTATTAGAAAGTATAATATTTTTTGTAAGGTCTATTTCTTGAGTAAGATGTTCTTTATCAGATAAATTATAAGCTCTAATCAAAAGATTTTTTTGCTACAGAAAACATTTGTGCATGATGATGATGAAAATTAAAATCAAGATATCTGTTTGTATGAGTGGATTTTCTGTAAACTGATATTGATAATGTCAATTCTATCGTTTTTTTTTTATTTTTAGTATTAATGTTATGTAACATTTTTTTGCAATTAAAACATCTAGAAAAGAAAGTGATCTGTTATTTTCCACTTACATAATAAATTTAATATTTGGAGGCCAATTATTTATAAAAACAAAAAAAAAATTGATAACTTCAATTCTATGATGCCATATGACAAATATATTATCTACATATCTAAGCCAAATAGAAGCTGTTTTAATAGCTGCACAATATACTTGACTTTCAAAATTATCCATGAAAAGATCAGCAATTACAGGTTTCAGTGGAGATCCCATAGAAAGTTCTTTAATTTGTTTAAACTTTTGAGAATTATAAACAAAAAAAAATGTACTTTCAAAGCAATGCTTTGCTAATGGAATAATAAAATCAGTGAAGCATTGCATTGAAAATACATTTTTTTAATTAATTACTACATTTTTTGTCTATAATTCTCAAAAGTTTAAACAAATTAGCTATGGGATCTTCACTGTCACCTGTAACTGCTGATCTTTTCATGGATAATTTTGAAAGTCAAGTATTATGTGCAGTTACTAAAAAACTTTCTGTTTGGCTAAGATATGTGGATAATACATTTGTCATATGGCCTCATAGAATTGATGCCTTAAATTATTTTCTTGTTTTTATAAATAATTGGCATCCAAATATATTAAATTTATTATGTGAGTGGAAAATAACAGATCACTTTCTTTTCTAGATGTTTTAATTGCAAGAAAATGTTATGAAACATTATCAATATTAATTTGCGGAAAATTTACCCATACAAACAGATATCTTGATTTTAATTTTCATCATCATCCTGCACAAATGTTTTCTGTAGCAAAAAATCTTTTGACTAGAGCTTATAATTTATCTGATAAAGAACATCTTAATCAAAAAATAAAACATACAAAAATATTCTACTTTCTAATAATTATAATAAAAATGTCTAATGTTAGGCTTTACATAACATTTGTACTAAAAAAAGAGAATAGAATTGCCAATTCCTCTTTTGATAGAATAATTTTACCTTATCTTAAAGGAGTTATTGATAAAATCAGTAGAAGACTGTCTTGTGTTTTCAAAGACTACTTTTTTTACTGGCAAAAAATTGGTGATTTTTTATATAAACCTAAAAACAGAATATTTTTGAGCACCAAGGAGTTTATGAAATTCCATGTTTGCAGTGCTCAAGAAGTCTAATCAATAAATAAATGTCAGAATTAAGAAACATTGAAATGTTTTTAATCAAAAATATAGCACATCAGTTTTTACTTCCCATTTTTTAGAAATTCGTCACAAACCTGATTTTGACAATACAAAAATACTTGCTAGTTTGGAAAGATATGATTTAAGAACTATGAGAGAGTCAATTGAAATATTAAAGAGACCTACTGGTTTAAATTGGCTGACAAAGCACAACGTATTCCAGCTATGTGGAAGCCTCTCATTTTATCTAATATTAACTTAAAATTAATAGGTGAAAAAAGTGAGGGAAATAAACATTTTGATAAGCCATATCTTGTGAATGCTGAACTACTTTAAGTTGAATCTCATTTCTCATCTTGCACTGAGTCATGTTATTGTTTGAGATATAACAATTTCTCTTTGAAAAGTTAACCTTGATAATGGTGGTTGCTAGTCCATCAAAATACCGAACTGTAATGCAAAATAAATCATGTTTTTTTTCCAAAAATAATAATTTATATATATATATATTGAATGTGTAATAATGATTTGAAAATAAACAAGCCTATAAAATTTGAAATAAATACAGATATACATAAATATTTAATTTATGTATTTAATGTACACTATATATATATATATATATATATATTGTAATCAGAATTATATATACTCAAATTTATCCCAAATGTAAAACTAAACTAGGTGAAACAAAGAAATAAACTCTAAAACATAATCAATGGTTTCACTGCTAAAAGCAGACTACTGAAATATAAAGAGCTAAAATGTAACAAATTTATATTATATATTACCCACCATTCCCATTTACATACCACACACTCTTAATATTAAAAGAACTTTTAAACAAGTTAATTGCTTCAGAATTATAAATTTGTAATAATAATAATTCTTTAAGTCCTATTTTATTTCATTTCCCTTTTATGCTCAAAGTACCCTAATTTATACATACCTTTTTAGAAAAACAAGCAATAATATACACTATGCCAGGAATAGTCTTTCTGTCAAAAATTTATTTTATATTGTTTAATAAATTATTCAAAGGAATAACATTTTTCAAGTAATTTCCTTATTTCCAAAGAAATTTATATTTTTACTTAAAATTCTATAAGAAAACAATTTTAAAGGTAAAAAATTAAATCATATTTTCCTTTATTCTTCACAATATTACAATTATTAACACCAGTATAATTATTACTAAAGAATATATTTTTTTACAAATTTATCAGACTAGGTAGGCAACACTCAAATAATTTTCATAAAATTGATGTTTTTGAAACATAGCTGCCTCATTACAATTGATTTCTATAGCAATCTTTTTACAAAGCAGTTTACTTTATTAGATACTATTCATAGCTGTCAGGATAGATTTTAAATTCTTACTTTTGATAAAGTGACTACATACCAAACAGTATTCTTTACATTTCTTAACACCAATAAATCTAAAAATTTTAGTTTAACCAATCTAACCCACCCACCCCCTTTTATAACATATTTTATAGAAGTAGCAAAACAATTTAACTCATTTATCAACATTTCAATTTTCTCATTTTCAACTACAAACAAACAATCATCAATCTATCTACCAAATAAGTTTAAATAAATACAATCCTTCTTAATAATATTTTTTTTTCAAAATAATTAATATAAAGTAAACAAATTAATAAAAAATTATATAACCTATTATCCATCCTTTTTTTAATTCTCTTAATTTATAAAAATTACTATTATAAGTAGTAGAATACTCCAATAATTAAAGAAGTAAGAATATCAATACTCTGCCATTCTAGATATAATAATACTTATATAGTGTTTAAACATAAAATTTTAATAATATAATTGTACAGAATATTTTTTTGACATTTTAATCTCATAATCATAGTCATTAGGCTATACTGGTATTATTATGTGGTGACTACTTCCATGTATAAATAATTTTAAAAAAATATAATAGAAATATTTATTCAATTGGAGAATAGTTTGAGATAAGTACATCTATATTGGTATTGTTTAAGTGTTGATTATGGTTGAGATAAATATATTTTTCAATATAATGCATTATATTCATAGCTTATAAATTATGTATCTTTAGCTAAAAATAATAGTGATCATATCAAAATTCATATAATTATGTTAAATTTTTATAATGCATTTATCTAGATGTTATTAGCTTATTCAAAAGACTCATATATATATTTTTTTCCAATTTTTGTATTCCTCACAGCAATTGGGATGACCCATAATAATCTTGTGTTCAAGCAATACCAAATTATAATTAGTGTTTACCATTGATTGCCTACACTGTTATATATGCTGACCTTGTTAAAACAAAGTGACAAAGTTGTTAAGCATGTAACATTATAAATTATTAATGCTTTATCTTTATCTGAAATTTTATGTTTTGAATTATTTATAATTTTATTTAAATTACATAGCACTCTGAAACTGACATTGAATATTTTTCGTTATAACTTTTTTGTGTGTATATATGTGTATAACTGCATAAAAATACAAAACATATTTTTTTCTTTAAAGTTGAGCTGAAATTACAATTTAATTCTTTGACTATTATATTTAGAAAATCTCTATTTATTCTCAAACGTTTTATCTCATTAACATATTTATCAATTTTATTTTTTCACTATTTAAAATTTACAAAGTGAATTATGGTGGAATAATATTTTATTAACACCTGAATATATCTGTCAAAAGCAACCCTTGACTCAATATGAATACTGTTTTTTATAACTAAAGATTGACTAACATTTTAAAATCTAGTTCATTTTCTAATATTAATTCACATATCTAAACAATTAGTTTGTAATGCTACTTTTATTATCTAAAGACCATTTAATAATTGATTCTTTATTACGGTCCATAAATGTACATTAAATCATGTCATGATGTCTGGATACTAGTATATTGCTTATATATTGTCATGCAACATGCTCAGGCATTCATCAGACAACAAATTCAATTATTATTTTTTAAACTACAATTTATTCTATGTATGGGAAGATCAATTGATTATGATTGCATTATTAATTATGGTGCATTTCTAAACAAAGTGCAGTTATGATCTTATTAATTAATAATAGTTTATTTAATATTTTTAAATAATTTAATATATCCAGCACATGGTTCTTTATTTCAAAATAATTCATATATATCTAATATAGAAATAAAACAAACTAACTTCTTCTTTTTAAAACTTGATTTTTTATGACTATAATCATGAAAAAGAAATCCAACGTTTCAGCTATTTTTTATAATCTTTTTCAAGGCACACTAAAATAAAATATATATACAATAAATATAACATATTCCAAAAAAAAAAATTAAATTAATTAAAAATTACAAAATATATTCATAACCAAAATTTTCTTTTTTTTTACCTTATCTCACTCCCCTTTCCTGTTACAATCACAACTTAAATACAACTAATTTCTTTTTTAAAAATCTATATATATCATAGAAAAACTTTTAATTAAAAACCTATTATTTTCTTTTATCTTCTTCCATTAACATCCTATTTAATTCTGGTTTTATTTCATTTATGTATAAAAAAGAGGGTGTATACATAAATGAAATAAAACCAGAATTAAATAGGATGTTAATGGAAAAAGATAAAAGAAAAAAATAGGTTTTTAATTAAAAGTTTTTCTATGATATATATATATATATATATATATATATATATATATATATATATATATATATATATATATATATATATTTTGTGTTTTTTAAAAAAGAAATTAGTTGTATTTAAGTTGTGATTGTAATAGGAAAGGGGAGTGAGATAAGGTTAAAAAAAAAGGAAATTTTGATTATGAATATATTTTGTAATTTTTAATTAATTTTTTTTTTGGGGGGGTATGTGATATTTATTGTATATATATTTTATTTTAGTGTGCCTTGAAAAAGACTATAAAAAATAGTCGAAACATTGGATTTCTTTTTCATGATTATAGTCATAAAAAAATCAAGTTTTAAAAAGGAGTTAGTTTGTTTTATTTCTATATTTAATATTTTTAATATATGAATGATATCTACTAAGGTTTAAATTCTCAAGCCATACAATTCAATTGCATTTAAAGTTGCCAATTTATAACTATCTTTTCTTTTAAATCTTTAAATGTATTGATCAATATAAAAGAATATCTAGCTCACTAAAATACATTTTTTCTTATAACCAACAAAATGAAAAATTTATCATTTCTTTATTAGTAGTAAACATTAAATAAATTCATTACATAGATTAATGAATATCTTGTTTATGAAGTTAAGAATTTTAAAATGTTTTGAAGTGGGAATGATAATACAAAACAAAACACATTCCTCAGTATTATTACTTCCATGAATAGTTTTTATTAACATGCTTTCAAATTCCAAATTAAACAAACCTATCTAATCATTTGTCAATGTTGTAATTATAACTAAAACATATGTTAAGATATTAAGTTGGAGCTGTAGGTTTCAATGTATTTATACTGTAATTGTATTTTAATGCCTGTATTAATATTCACAATCATAAACTCTAAAAAAATGTTGTATTTTCAATAAAGCAAATATAATTGATTATTTCTGTTATTACTGTTACAAATAAAATGACTAGAAATCTTATTAATAATAATGACTTTATTTACTAATGAAACAAATTATTAAATTTATCCAAGATATCTTTCTTTGCAGACATCGTTGATACACAATATCTTAAAAAAAATATGTATCAAATTTTGTTTATCAGAATTAAAATTTCATTGAAAAAGATACAGATACATGCAATATTAAGTTTGAAAGAATAGTAGATAGAATAAAAAATAATTATGTAAAACGGGAATAAAATATTTTTGTTTAATTGTAACTTCATTATTTCAGCTAGACAATTTAATCTAAACTTTATTATAAGATTTTTAGCATAATATTAAAACACATGAGAGCATGCATTAATGTTTTATATTATTGAATAAATTTTAAAATTAAAGGATATCATCATTAAATGTTTAAATAAATTTATTATTACAGTAATAATTGGATTTATTATTAAGAATGAGGAAAATTTAAAGAAAAGAAAATAAAAGAAAAAGAAAAAATCATTTAATTTAATATTTTAATGGTGTAAGTAATTTATTTATAAAAAATATTTATTTTATTTTAATCATTAGTTAATGTAATTTGGTATTTTAATATCTTGAAATAATATTTGTCTAAAAATTCTAAAAAATAAAATCAGTACAAATTTTGGCATTTTGGATTGAGAAAATTTTCAAAATATCACCTGCTTCCCACAGGTTCTATCAACAATGACAAAATATTTCCATAAAAACCCAAATAAGGAAAGGATGGGGGGGGTGATCATTAATTATATTACAGGAACCTATAAATATACATATGTGTTAAAAATTATTTTCTATTTTAGTAAATTGTGTGCAGAAGAACTGCATAAGAATTAAATTTGAAATTAGCTATCTTGACATTCAGCACAAAAATAATGTCTGTGTAGAAAACCAATTAAACATTTTCCACTTTAATGAAAAATGTTCATCTACATTTTTTTTCATAAAAAAATAAATATATACTGACATATATTATGAAAGGTATGAAAACCAAATAATTGAATTTTAATTTTTTTAAGAGAGCTTCATGAAATTCTACATTTCATTGGGATGGCATTATTTATTTATGTCATTTCCAAAACAGAAATTACTTGTTTGGAATTTATATTTGCTATATTAAAATAGAGCTTCAGGCGATCATTATGAAACTAATGTGAATTAATGGTTTCTCTATTGCTTTATGTTATATTTGTAAAAAAAAAAACCTAAAACCTTGAATATTCGTTTAAAAGTAATGTATACAGTAGAATGAATACTACTTAACAGTACAATGACCACAACAATCTAAAGTTATGGATAATTATTATAAAAAATCTCTTGATAAATAGATTTATATTCAGCCATACTATGTCTTCACAAATATGCTTAGAGATTTTATGATCAATGCCTTAAAGGATTAATTGCTGTATTTACATGTAAGCAATATAAAACCAATAAGTATAAGGTTGGAAAATGTTTGGAAACTCGGTCTTTATTCTGAGCAGTTTGTATAAGAATCAAGTGTTGTGAAACTTATTCATTAGGGTTCTTAACCTTAAAATGCCAATAATTTAAAATTGTGAATTCTTAAAGCATTGCACATGGATAATTATTTCTGAGACATTTTTAAAAACTAAGAATTATAATGTTAAAATATATAATATAGTTATTCAATTTGTTTTATTTTATAATATATAAAGTGTTATAGATATATAAACGTTCTCAAAAGAAAAAAATATGATAAAGTATATACAGGAAACATATATTTATGAGTGCAATTTGGTATAAATGTGTGTTAGTAAGTGGTTTATGCCTTGGAGATTGGTTAATAGACTGAACTAATTAAAAAATCATTTATTAGCAAGATATTTAATATTTTATATGTTTTTTGATCTCTTGATGGTAATAACATTATCTAGAATATATGTTTGAATACTTATTAAGATTACTCTTCTTATTTTTTAACTAGCAGATGCTTATACAAGTCTATAAAAATTATATATATATATATGGTATTTTATTATATTTATGGTATTGATAACCAAACAATTTTAATCATAATATAAGCTAGATATGCATATTATTACAATATTATTCATCATCTTCTAAATAATTTATGTTGTTATACTTATATTTTTGTTTTTATTTGATAATCTTGTGATTCATTTGTCATTATTTACTTGAGGCTCATCATTTATATGTAAATAAATCAAATGTCACATAATGCTATAATTTTTACACATCTTAAAAAAATATTATTTTTAATTTGTGTCACTTGTACCAATTCCATCATAACATAATATTTGTTGAAGATATAAATAGATGCAATAAAATCCATTTACTATTGGTCAGGTCAATGATAAATTATTTTCATAATTTGGGGCTTAATGAATTTAAGAATAGTAATTATTGCAAGTTGTTAAAACCCTGAGATAATTGCTCATTCTAATTAATGCAGCATAAGAATTTATAACCTACTTGCTAGCCTTGATAAAAATATGTAAATATTGTAAATTGATTCATTAATGTTTACTTTAAACTATAGATGTAGTAGATAAAAATCAAACATGAGATATTGATATTGATTGTCTTAGATTTGCATTTGTATGTCAGTATATTTTTTATATTGCTAAAGAATCTTGTATTGTAACAGATACAGAGGAAAATTTATTTTATTCTCTCCTTTGCTGTGGATAATATAAATTTATCTCTTTGTAATAAACCCTTCCTTCTCCTATCATAATAACATTGTACATTAATTGGTTACAATACTTATCAAGTAAAATATATCTGCTTTTTTTGTATTTCCTGAACACTAAAATGAAACAAAGAGTTATTCAACATATATATCATGATAGATAAGTTCTTGTATGCACTTTAAAAAGAAACTATACATGGTATTAAAAATATTACCTTGCTATAAAGCTATTTTATAAGTAAAATTTATATCTATTTTTA
This sequence comes from Epiperipatus broadwayi, assembly GCA_028023455.1. Taxonomy (NCBI): domain Eukaryota; kingdom Metazoa; phylum Onychophora; class Udeonychophora; order Euonychophora; family Peripatidae; genus Epiperipatus; species Epiperipatus broadwayi. The sequence continues at coordinate 757,778 of JAQFVV010000016.1, forward strand.
TTTTAAAAATTTATTGTAACAATTTTATTATTCATGAGCAAAATTATTTATAAGAACTTATACTTTTCTATTATTGAAATAAATATATCTTTCTCTTATAAATATTTAGAAATATTTTTACAAGAATAATTGAAACAATATATATATATATATATATATATATATATATATATATATATATATATATATATATATATATATATATATATATATATATATATATATATATATATATAAGTTTCATATTTTTCTAATATTTATTATATCAATAAAGTTATTTTAATAAAAATAATAACAGCAACAGAATGTGGGTGAGTAAGAGTGTTTTAAACCATAGAGAAATGTGTTATCAACTTTCCGTAAATATAAACATACATATTTATTATATGTGATTTTTTTTTATATTTTATTTTAAAAATTATACTATGTAATATTTTTGTTTGAATCATAATGTGCATTAAAAAGTCGGCATTCTTAATCAGAACATAGTGTGTGTATACATATATTTGGATAGACAGTGTGTGTACATGTTTTTGTATAATCACTCACTATAAGTTTATTAAATGTGAAATGTGAAGATAAGAATATATTCTAAAAAGGTCCTGGTAATAACATACCTAAAACACAAAATTTAGAAATACCTGTCAACATATTCAAGAATGTCTATTTTTACTTTTTCATCTTTTTTTTCATGCAATTTTATTAAAAAAATTTCAATTATAAATTTTTCACTATATTTCTAATATTGTTCATGTTAAAGAAGATTCTATGTCTAATACTATTTTATTACTATTTTTGTTTGTTTCTTTTTTTTTAAGTAATTTTTTTTATAAAATTATTTTATGACCCTACTTCATACTTTTCATAATCTGATTTGATTTAAAACTTAAAATTGTTCAATAAATATTAAGCTTATTTGATATAGTGAACAATATCAAAATTATTTTATATTATACATTGACTTTAATTTTTTTTTTCTAATTTTACAGATCATTTTATTATTAATGTTAAAAACTGTATTAAAGCTTAATAATCAAAAAAATATTGAATAAAAAAGATTGAATTTGACAAAATAATTTTTGGAAAATAACATAAATAAGATATTAAAGATCAGCCTTTTCAAGCTATTATGCATGCACTTTTTACAAGTGTTAATAATAGCTTGAAAAGGCTGATTTTTAATGTATTACAATTTATAAAACATAGTGCTATAAAATAAATGCTTATTTATAAATAAGATATGTAAAATGTTGTATTATATTGTAGTATTGCAAATAACACTGATAATGTAATCAACTTCAAAAAGCACAGGCTAATAATCATAGATATTTGATTCTCCCTTGACTCATATTTAGTTTTAATTTATCCTTTACAAAATGGTTCAACAAATATAAGCTAGTCTCATGTCATTTTTAAGATTATTTATTTTCATTGTCTTGGTTTTCACATTCAATTTGCATTTGTGAAATATCAAAAATTAGAATTTTTAACTTCAAACACCATTTATTCTACACATACATCCAAACAGTTGTAATGTTGTTTTTTTTAAATAACTCTTTTGATAAAATTTATTTTGACCAATTCTTAATCTGGTACTATGTGTACCTGGAAAACAATTTAAATTTCTATAACATGTTTTTCTGAATGTCAAAATTCATTTCCATAAGTAGTTTGTCATTATTTATGCTTAAAAATTTATACTACACTAAGATACATGCAGGTGTTGAGCACCTTTAATTTTGGTCAAATGCTGATATATTTATTTTTATAAACCTTGTCCAAAGTTTATAAATATGTTATTCTCATAACATTTTTTTATTTTAATTATTATTTTTTTGGAAATCTAAATCATTAAAAATATTATTTCCAAAAGATATAAAATTATCTATATTTTCTAGTGCAAAATCTTCAACATTTTCAACCATTATTTATTCACTGTATGTTTTCCAAGTTTAATCCAGTTACTCAAATCCTTAGCTATTTTTCTTTGCAATTTGCAAGTAAACTTTCTTATTTTATTGATACATCTAACATGTGATCTTTTTGAAAGACTTTACAATCACCAATTTCAAACATACATTGTCCATCAATTATTATCTCTTCTACCAATACATCAATCTCAGTTTCATTTCTTCTCTTAATTATTTCAATGATTTCAGTGATAGATGTTGTTTTCTTATCTTTTTATTTTGGTTTTAATATGGTCTTGTTACTCCTAACATACATTTCTTTTTACTTTGGTCAATGAATTGAAGTCACTGAATTGCGTTTCTGTTAAGTGTTCAAAAATGCATAACATAGAATAGATAAAATGCATTTGGTAACAATCTTATCTTTCAAACACCTAACATTTTCTTTTAATACTAAATTATTTCTACCAAAAGCATCCATCCCAGTTTAATTCCATGAATAATTTCATCCATATTAATAATTTGACCAAAATTGTTTTCTAATTCATAATTAATAATCTTCTTTTTTTTTTATTTTAGAAAATTTATTGAACATTATTTTACTAGTTTTAGCATTTATTTTCCTTCATTTATGTTTAAATTTACATAATGTTTATAAAATATTTTTCATGTTATAACTTGCATTCAATAATTCATTAGAATATATTTCAATATTGGATAATTTTTCAGTTTACAATTTAAACAAATTAATTTTAAATAAATATGTTATGAATTGAACCCATTTATGCATAAGAACATTTCATTTGGAATGTACAAATTACCTAATTGTTAAAAGCTTTAATTAACATTTTATGATTGTTTATATGCATTCTTCCCATAAATTTAAATCAATATATTTTTATATAAAACTGTCCTCAGAAGTAGAATCCATTTTCAGCCATCAATTTCATTTAATTTATTTCCAAAAAAGTTTATATTGTTACTGATAATTGAGCAATAAACACATTATCATTATAATGTTATTTTTAAAGATATTAATGATGTGCTTATTATTAGATCACTTGTTATAATTCAACATCTTATAAATAAGTTAAATTAAATTGATGATTTGAAATGGACTGCTATTTGATATACATTGCGCCAACAGGATTAAATTACTTTTTTTTTTTGTATGGGTAAAAATAATATCACCTTACCCCTAAAAAAATTGGTAAAAAGCTTGTAATCTGTTTTAAATAATACATACATCAACAATTTTTGTTTAAAAAATATGGATAAAAATGTGCATAATGTTAGTGGTAGACATTTAAAACCAACAGTCAAAATGATTAATCAATGCGCAGTAGTTATTTAAGCATTAAAATTCTGTGAATGCATTTCTTTATAGCAATGAAATTAATGACATATGAAAATTATATATATATATAAAAAGAGCTTAACCTAAAAAAATTTGAACTAGATATTTAAAATAATTAAATAAAACGTTACAATAATGACTAATAACTATTCATACGTACGATTAAATCAATTCATAAATATAAATTTAAGAGGAGAAAAAAAATCAGCTGGCATTATGAATACGTTTCTCCCATGTTTATGTGTGGTTATGAACAATACCTTCATATAATGTGACAGAGAGTAAATAAAACCTTTTTACAAGCATCAAAGATTAAAAAAGATAATCCACTTACCTAAAAAAAAAAACAATAAAAAAGGAATTAGTACAATTTTAATTACAATATATATATATAGATATATGCGTGTGTGTTTATTTGCAATTAAAACTTGCATTCTTATAAAGTAAAAAAAGCAATAGATTCAACATTTACTGATGATAATATTTCTCTAACTAGTGATAAAAGTTTTATAATGATGTTTTTGATTAATGATTACTTCATCTAAAGAGCCCAAAAATTGATACATAGTTTACTCCTCAATTTAAATTACATAATCATATGAAGTATTCTCATATATCATAAGAATTAGTGATACACAGTTTTCATAAAGTATTGTTTAAAAAATAATATTAATAAAAATAGAAATCCCTATGATTGACTTGATAAAATTTGTGTACACTTACTTACACGAATGTAATTATGAATCGCTTTGCAATAATTTGTTTATCTTGAATATTCAGCTATGAGATTGTTCTCTGTTTTTTTTCATTTATTATTGTTCTGTCTTTTTCTGAACTAAATAATTCTATTTTTAAAATTAACATGAAAATCTTAGCATGTCAAATGAATCACCTATGTAGTTCAGTAACTTACTCAATTCGAAAATGATGTAATAAAATATATGGTGCTGACATAAAGATAAAGTTTTGATAATTTTACCTTTTCTGAAGAATGATTATTCACAAAATGTATTTATAGTGATAGAGGCTAGTCTGAGTTCCAGAACTGGTGGATGATTGTAATATAATGGAGTTCAGTAGAGAGGGGTACTTATAAAAATAAAAAAAAACATATCTACACTGCTATGATTGTTTACACTCCCACAAAATGTTTAAAGAAAATAGAAACCACTTTCTACTTTCAATTAATATAATAGGATGAAAGTCATTTATTTGTAATCCAGGCATATAGATTCATATATTTCCTATCTCTAGCTCACCTGGAAATTAATTATTCATGAAAGGTATGCATAATGTAAGAGAATGGATGCAGCTTCTATGCTAGTTGAAATATAGTACAAGTGATATCAAAGTGGAACCGATGAAAGCTGAAATATAAGTATATTTTTATGATCCTTTTTTTATAACCTTCATATCTATTTCCTCTGGACCATCACTATGCAAATGAACTAGAATTATCAAATACTTAGATTTTCATGGCTATGTTGATAATTTAATATTTTTTAGACCACACAACTTTTACAAAATTAATTAAATTAAGTCTTATAAATAAATTTGTTGACTATATTTACATATGAAATGATCTAATAATTATATTCAGTTATATTACATTGCAAAATGTTTATATTTATGTATATAAAGTCCATACATATATTAAACATAATATTGACATGCAGTATTGATTTACACTTAAATCTTTTTTTGGAAAACTTTGGACATGTGCATTACTCTATTTTATTACAAATCAGAAGTTATCCATGTGCATAATAGCAATCACTAATCATTTTAAGTAGTATTTCCACAAATATATTTTTTTTTACTTTTAGTTTCAAAACTTATCTAACACTCTCTTACTTAATCCTTGTATTCTTTTTAGCAATGATATATATTTTATATTTGCATAATTTATTGGTGATACTCCAAGATAGCTGCTAATGGAAGCTACTTCTGGAATGCATATATACTGCAGAGTTTTTTATAAAAATTTTGTATAACATAGCATCTAAAAAGATGTACTATGACTGATGATTGAAATTGACAAATTAGGATATTATTTGTATGGATTTGTATATGTATATTTTAATTTTTAAATAGAGGACTAAAACTGATTGAAAAGTTTAATTATTCTTCACTACCTTACTACTAGCTATTAGGTAGGTTTTTGCAATGTAATAGGATATTTAAATTCTATTTTATGTATATAATAAAATTGTCTTTATAAATTTGTTTATAAATGAATCTATTTGAAAAATTAGACATCTTACTTATACAAATTTGTATAAAATCTGCTTACAAATTTATATCCATTAGCAAAAAATATGAAATCATTCAATGTTATCACTATAAATCATCTATGCAAACGACATTTCAACTTTTGACACATATAGAATTCTGCCTCAGTTAGAATTCATTTGGCAGAATTTAAAATACTGTACTGCAGAACATTATTATATATCATAAGAAACATCCAGTATATGCTGCTTTTTTCTCAATATAAAATCACCATGAATGAGAAAAAGTAGTTCAGTAATTATGATGATATGTCATCCCATATGCGACATCTACCAATAATCAAATGTGACATTGTGTCTCTTTAAAACAATCCAATATTTTTACAACTCACAATCTATCTTTTTTGTTGTTGTATTTCGAATATGGTTGCAAAAATAATTTAAACAAATTCTAGACTATATATATAATAATCAATAAAGCAAGTCATATATAAGGTGGCATTGCTTTTAAAAGTTTGTATTTACAAATATGTAATATACGGAGCATATCAATATATATATATATGTTTGTGTGTGTGTTGTAAAATAAATAATCACTTCTAATTTGCTATACATATATAACAGACATATATTATTTTAGCATTATCTTTATTTATTTTTATTTTACATATATAAAAAAACTGAAACGTTGTAGATATATGTTCTTTGATTCCAACATAAACTGTTTACTTTTCCTGAAGCAATATGAAAGAATGTTAACTTTGTGATCTGATTTATTGGTTTTGTAGGTTATGACCTTTTAGTGAAGCCAAATTGATTACCTCATAAAAAAAATGAAGAAAGAAAATATGGAAAAATAATCCTTGCTTCAATCTTATTCAATTCTATTAGATTTTCCAGTATACTATAAATAAATGCACTATATCATTCAACATACAGATATATGCTGCAGGATATATTCTTTCGAAAAGAAAACCTTTGTAAACTAAAATTATAAGTTATTATAAATGTATATATTTAATAAAATTAAATAATATCTCCTATATTTATTTGTCTAAAATTTTTGATAGTTAAAAGAAAAAGAACACAACATTACATTCTAACTTTCCATAAAAATTTTAAGTTCCTTCAAGATTTATAATAAAGTTATGATTTCAATAATATACGATTCAAAACTTGAAGTACATTTCAATAATTTATTATTATATATAAATAAATTAGTTTTTAATTTTATTATTAAAAAAAACTTTTAATTCATGTATCTCCGGTGTTTAAATTTATGAATTTGAGACATGAAATGTGTTTTAAAAAATGACTGAAATGCAAATAGCCAAATATATGCCAAAAAATAAAAGTGAAAAAGTTAAATATGATTTTTTTTTTTCAAATAAAGGGGGTAACCATAAAAAACTTGATTGTTGATGTACTAAATGCTCTTGTATATTCTATACATAGTATTTTTTAATTTTAAAAAATGTAAAATAAAAATGTTAATTGGATTGTTGTGAGGATAAAAGAGCAATTACTATCTATTTGTGAATAGAAATATTGATAATTATTTTTTTAAAAAAACATGGATAGTTTGGTGATTTAGTACATGCAATATCATCATGTATTTCAACTGTTATCAATCCACTGCAAAATAAATATTTTTCCAAGTTTACCCAGTTTCTTCAATATTTACCACCTTTACTTCACAACAACCAACATTTTTCATAATTTTATTCCCAAATAATATGTTCTTTCTCATGAAATTCAATTCAAAATTTCATTGTCCTTATTATCTTTGTTAGAAATATGTCCATCTCATCTCCATTTTACTCACTTATTTCCTTCAATGAAGTGAGTAAAGCTTATTTATTCTTGAAACCTACTATTTCATTTTCCATCTCTTCTTCTTACTCCTATTATATATCTCTCCTGATTTCATTATGTGATCTGAAGTCTTTATATGACTTTCTGTTAAATATTCAAAGTCTGTAAAACCTGGTAAAACACTTATATTAAAATTAAATATGGACTAATTTTCTTTTAATGTGGTTATTTTTATGAAATGCACTCATACAACTATAATTCTGTGATTAATATCATTCATTATGTTTTTATCTGTATTAAAAATATGACCAAAGTATTTATAGTTATTAACTTATTCTAAATCATGATTATCCTTTTTACTTTCACCAGATAAACTTAAACATTTATTGTAGCACTGAAGCATTATTTGCAAAAACAATCACATGATTTTCAAAATTTAGATGACTTAAAACAACCTTAATTGATTGTAACTTCTATGCAGTCCCATTTTTATTCACAAAATACTTCTTATAAAATTGGTTCAGAAATATTTTCAGATGTGGAATCATCCTGTTGAAAATGTTACTCTTCTTGCAATCAACATTCAAATGCATAAAATAGTCAAATGTTAGAAATTAGAAATAAATTTCTCATGAGTTGTATTATTTTTATGTAGTTTACATAAAGTACATCTCAAATCATATGTGTGAAATTAAAATAAGTATATAATTATGTAAGAATAATAATAATAACAATAATAATTATTATTCATAATAATATTAATATATAATTTATAGAAAGTATTTACATTTTGGGTCATAATCGTTATCAACTGAGAGTATGAGTCCATATAATTTCACTTGAAAATGATTAAGATATAATAAGTCAAAAGAATTTTCACATAAATTAGATATTTTTTTGCAGATAAGTCAAGGGCAATAATATATTTAATTTTAAATATGATTTACAAAAATAGTACCTGATTTCAGCTATGTAATGGCATACATCTTTATATAAATTTATATAAATTACAATGAGTATTTAATGACATAATACTATGGGTTCTGTGATAAAATATTCATTAACTATTTTTAATGAAAATTTAGACACATATAAATCACTTTATTAAATTTATTTTCTAGTATTATGTTTATTGTGCAGAAATTTTACTTTCTTCAGAAAATTATTTTATCACATTTTCAGTAATTTTTATAAAAAAATAGTTGTGTGTGTGTGTTTTTTTTTTAAATTATTCCTATTACATAACATGTCTGTATCCATTCTATTGCTGGGCCCTACTGGTGATGGATAGATAAAAGAATTTTAATTATTAAGACCAATTGTGAACAATAACTATTCTTTTTTCTAGACATGTTTTGTATCTCTAATGTATATTCATCCAAATTCAACAGTTTTCAGTTAATTTCAGAAATAATTTTATTTATGTTTTTTGTAAACTTCATCTTACATGTTGTGATTAATGAAAAATAGATAAAACACAATCCATACATTAACATATTTTACATTTTTATTTCACCTTTGTATTTGCCTTCCACAGCGATATTCCATTAACTTGGAAAAAAGCTCTTGCTATCTCAGTTCCCAGGTGAATATTGGTTTATTCATTAAAAGTCAACACTCATCAATACATATTTTCCTTTACAGAAATTATGACATTTTAAAAAAATAAACTTTGACTGTCTCTAACTTTATTTTTGATAGTAAATACTACAATATGGTATGTGATATTTATTTGTAATTCCTTTGCTTATTTACAGCTAACCTTCATATGTGAGAAAAAATTATCTATGCACATCCTGAGCAATATATGGGTAGTATGAGTTCCATAGCCTGAAATTAAATCAATTGCCATAATTTTATATGATTATATTTCAAAAGACTCATATACATAGAAAATCTAAGTACCATAACTTGATCATAGTACTTACTGTATTTCTTATTTGAATGCTTCTCAAACTCATTGATATCTAGAAATAGTCACAACCTCTGAAAAACCAAAATTCTTAGCTAAAGCTTATGATTTATTATATAATTTTATCATACTTATATTTACTCTACTTAAATAATTTTCATATTCATACATTTATTATAATACAAAATACTTAAATATTAATAGGTATCACTTTAATATAGCACTTATCTGACAGGATTAAATTTTTAATGAATAATTATGAAACACACTAATACCATTAATATTCACTGCAAATATGAAACTTGTAAATTATAGAAGTAAGATTATTCCTTATTGTTTATAATTCTGACATATATAAATTATAAAACAAACTAAGTAAGTATTATGTTACACTACACAATGTAATGTAAAATTTTCACATTAAAATTTTCTATCTAAATATAAAAATAAATTTAATTATTTTGACATTTCTCTTTCATTTTCTTTGCAAATCTTCATATATATATATATATTGCTTATAAGACTTCTTTCATATACACTTCAATGCAAACAATTTTTTTTTAAAAATTGTAAGGAAAACAAGGAAGTTTTTAAAGAAATTTGTTTGCATTGAAGTGTATATGAAAGAAGTGTTATAAGCAATATATTTTGACATTTATCTTTAATCTTATTTTCTTATTTTCATGGGATGATTAAACATTTCTTGAAGTTATAAAGAGTTATAGACAGCAATTACTTATCACAAAATGTAAATTACATAATCTGTAAATTCTAAATGATTTCAATAATCTTCATTCACTTCCATTTATTATTTTCTCATTTTAATACCCAAAATATTTCTCTTAAATAGTTATAAAATGTTTTGAAGATTTGTAATTATTCTGTCAAACACTCTTTGCAATGTTAACCTTCTTTATATGACCATGAAATATCATAATTGTTATTGCATTTTGATAAGTATGTTTCCAAATATGGCAGCATACTGGATTTAGATATTGATAATCCAGAGCTTTTCTTCATTGATGAGATGGTGGAAGAATCAAATGCCTTTCTATCATTTACAAACCCAAAACATAATGGTAACTCATCTACACTGGTTTTGCTTATAACTTTTCTTAATATTTGGGCATGATACACTATGTTAAAACTACTTTTATATCCACCTTGTTTTGTTGGTTGCCTGGAATCCAAAGTCCACTGGAATTTTATTTATGATTATCATGGTAAAAAGGCTGTATAGGATTAACAGAAGACAAATAGATCAGTAATTTATAAAATCTTTTTATCATCTTTCTTAAATATCAAATTTTCTACTTCATTCTTTCAATAATTGAAATATCTTTATCGTTTAGACTTTTGCTATATAGCTTTTCCAACAATTTTTTGTCTTTTTTTCACTTGAATCTTTTAAAATTTTTATAGTGACTTCATCATTTTCTGGACTTTTTACTTCCAAGATTTAATTACATCTTACTTTTTCATTAAAATATTTGATGTTTCAAAAAAAAGTATATAGTAATTGTAGAGAATATTTTTTCTTATTTTTGTTACTATACAATTCTAAATAGAATCCTTCCACACATTTCATGATGTTTTCCTCTTTTTAATAATAGTTCCATATTTTTAATTGCAGAAATAATATTCCTTCCAATACTAAGCTGTTGTTTTACAAATTTTACTTTTATTTTCTTCTGTAGATTTATTTGTTTCATTCACAATTAATTTTTTTATATTAACTCTTTATTAGATCATTTTATAAATTATTAAATATTCAACTCTTCTTAATGAATCATATTTAAAATTTTTCATAATTCTTCTTTCTTTATACACTATACTGTTGCAATAAAAAATAGCTGGGAAATGGTTGCTGTTTTTAATCAGATATTTTTCTTGCTGTTTCTGATAAAGTATTAGTTAACTTTTTATTGATTTTAGTTGTATCTGCACCATCTCTCAAAACCTGTTGATATATTTTAAAATGATTTATATGATTTAATTTAATATCACTTGAGTATGTTTGAAGTTTAAGATTATCAATTCTGACTACTGTCTTCCTTAATACTTTTTGTGTTACTAGTTTCGTATTTTAATAATATGATAGTATTCTTATGCTTTATTATTACTAATTTATAATATTTATTTTCTTTGATAGATGTTAATAGTCCATGAAATGTGAGTGAGAAAATAAATAGGCTATAAAATGTATTATGTTGTTATTATTTTTTTTTGTTGTTATTAAATGTTTGTTTTAATGTTTCACATTAAACACTCTCCTCAATTCTTTCCTTGATTATAAGAGTGTATGTTAGTACATCAAATTATTGTTTATTTGTCCAAGTACAGAAAGTAGGTACATAGCTTTGGAGAGAATTCACCAAATGTAAAGTAAATAGAGAAAAGATTATTTAACTACTACTGAAACACTGTCTTAGTGAAATAATTTACTAATACTGCTGCCTGTAAAAAAAAAAGCTATTTTAGATTTAAAAGTTTTATATATTTTACATTTCATTATCTGTTAATTGCATACTGTGTTAAATTCATTAAAAACTTTATAATATTGAAATACATATTTTTATATTAATCAAAATATAATACATTTTTCCTGTGAAATTTTAAGTCATTTCTCAATTCTAACATTAAATTGTATCATGACACTTTTAAAAATGTTGTTTGATATTGAAGAAAAAAAATTTTTATATCATATACGCATAAAGCTGAATTATCTGAATTTGTCATATCTGATTGATTTGAATAACTTGATTTGACTTTGTGACTAATATTCTACCAATAAAATATGTTTTTTTCCACTTTTTATTTATGGGAATTCCACTTTATTTGTTCATTTAATATTGATACCTGTGTAGTAAGGTATATGTTCAATTTTAAAACAATTATCTTTTCTTCCACCTTCACAAAGCAAATAAAATCCCATTTAATATTAGTTATTAAAATTTATGCAATCTTTTTTTCACTCAAATGCCATCTGCAGTTGTATATAAGTAAACAAGTTATAATTGAATTCTTGGCTGAGACAGCAATCAGGATTATTATAGGACTTTTATCATTGCCCATAAATCATTGTTTGGTGACTTTACAGATTTTTGGAATTGTAAATATCTATGAGAAAAACTAATCATTCGTACACACATTCAGTCTCCTTTCAATAAAACTCAATGGATAATCACACATATAAAAAGAAAAACATGATGTTTCTTGATCTTAAACCTGAAATAAAAGGTCAATAAATATACCATTCTGGATAATGCATGTTGTTGAGTGAACCATCCAAACTCATTTATCATATGAAAATAATCATATAAAAATTAGTTGCAATGATAAACAAACAGCAGAAAAAAATTCCTAAGGCCTTAAAGAAAAATTATAGTATCTAGGAATTATAGTATATAGGAATAATATTAAAAAATTAAAAAAAAAGAATATATACAAAAAAAATTTGAAAACATAAATAGTTATGTAAAAAAAAAGTCATTTACTTTCTAATGATAAAATCTTTTAACTATAACTTCTTCTTTATTAGCAGGAGAAGTGTCAAAAGATGTTGTTTTAACTATAAAAAACAATAAATGGAAACTTAAATTGGAATTTTAACTTGACATGAATCATTATTTCTTATTTTCTATAAAAATATCATCTTAACCTTATAAAAATGAACTGAAACAGAAGTATTTCTTACTGAGCAATTTAGCTTTATTTAGAGTTTTCATTTATCTATAAACTACCTAATGGATATATTATTATAATGTTTGCATTTCTGGATAAGATTTTAGCTGTGAGTGTTAAGTCATCAGTTATGGAATTATGGTTATTTTTTTCTCATGTCTTATGTTATTATAGATAACACAGCTACAATTTTTATTGATTAGATAGCAGCTGACCTAGGCATCAAAATGTTTTTATTTCAATTCATTCAAATCTTCACAACCTAAAGATAACATGAACTTAGATGAAAAAGCTTTTATCTAAAAGCCATTTTCAGGAAAAATGTTTAATCTGTTTCAAGGTTCTAAAAGTAAGTTATGTATGTATATATGCAAGAAATGTATGTGCATCAAACAAAAATATATTTTATAGCTATTGTTAGGAATTTGATGGACAACTACCTGTGATGAATCGACTAATTGTTTCTACTATATTTACTAAGATGCAATCGATCTTACTTTTTTTTGAAGCATTTAATACATACATAATTCTTTAGCTATTTTTATACTATATATAAACTTCTTTGAAATATTAATGCATATATATATATATATATATATATAAACTTCTTTGAAATATTAATGCATATATATAATACAATTCACTTTCAAATAACTTTTTATTAAATGTCATTAACAATTATTACACGCAAATAATTATTAACTATTTTTTACCAGATCAAAAATCTTAATTACGTTTCTTTAATTTCAGATGCAGAGAGGATAATAGGTGATTAGTTATTTTTTGTCTATTTATTAAAAAATAAAATAACTTTTAACAAATGAGTACTCAAATTACTTTAGCTGTAAGATAAATATAAGAGATAGATGATTTGGACTAAACCAAAAGATTGTTTCAGACAAAATACACATTGGGAATCATTTACGATTTTTTTCATTGTCGGTAATCATATGTTTAAAATATGTATCTTTATTTAAAAAACCGTTCCACAATTAACAATATCAAAAACTATTGTGAGTTTTCTTTTGTGGAAAGACAAGCAGCAATCTATTGTTTCAATAATACCGTAGTTATTTATTTCAAAGTAATACTGATTAAGTTACAAAAAGAAATCTAGCATTCGTGGTCGAGAGGTCAGCGACAGCTGCTTACAAGCAGTTGCCCCGGGTTTGCGTCCTGGCTGATGATAGACAAATTAGAGAAAAAAAAAGTTACAAAAAGAAATCAGATAAAGCTTTACCTTAAAAATTAAAAAAAAAAAAACCATAAACATAAAAAAAGAAAAAACAATCTGCAGAAAAATCATAATATATTAGTGAGAATGATTTTGCAATCTAAATGTAAATAGAGCTTTCAAATATTATATAAATTTTAAGCATCACATTTTCAATTAAATAAGTGACTCTATAGTTTATCTCATAAATCTGATTTTCACTATATTTCAGTTTGAAAAAAATGTTATTTAATCAAAATTTTAAATATTACTAGTGTCAACTATGTAACAATATTGGTAGCTAGTGAAAAGGAATAAAAGAGAATTAAAAAAGATTTTTCTCATCTCTTCAAACAAATATAATAAATAGAATAAAACAATGTAGTAAGAGGAATTTGTGCCTAAGCACATAAAAACATTTTTTAAATAAAAATGATAATAAATAAAAACATCGGATATTTGAATATCTTATCAAGATATTAAAATTTTGCTTTTTTATTATTGATTATTATAAATATCAATGTTTCTCTCCATCCCTTATGTTACAAATACTATAAAATTATTTCTGTCCACTTCTTAGAAATTCAGACATTACTATTTTTAAAAAACACAGTTAACTGGAATGTTGTTGAAATATTGAACTTTACTTGTTCTTACACTCAGGAAAATTTGAAAGAATATTTTACATATATATATATATATAATTTTCTTATTTATATATATATATATATATAATTTTCTTCTTCCTCCTTTCCTTATGCATTGATTTCTATATTTACATATACCATTTACAACCTTCTTATACACTTAACAATACTATTTTTTTTGAAATAGGATCATAAAGTTATTTAATGATGACTGTGTGACAGTTGAAATTGTAAGAGTAATGTTTTGGTGTAAAAAATAGTATTGCTAAGTGTATAAGAATGTTGAAAATGGTATGATATATATATATATATATATATATATATATATATATATATATATATAATATATATATATATATATATACACATATTCTAATAATAGTGATTTAATGAAGAAACTAATTAATATTAATAATAGGTGTTTATATCAGCCCATACAAATGAATAGTGTCACTGCATGAGTAATAGGTACCTTTGTGCAAAGTAAATTATAATGCCAAAATTTCATAAAATGAAATTCATAAATTAAACAAAATAAATTTTATAAAATTTTATTTAACAAAAGATAAAGTAGAATGCTAGAACATCAAACAATTATAAATTTTCAATTCCTTGAAATAAAACAATGTTCAATAAAATTTTACTTAACAAGATACAGAAACAAACAATTATAAATTTATTATTTATAATGTTTCCAAACTTTTTATTTATACACTAATTCTTCTTGCTTTGATTGCCACAGTTTTTTTTTTTAAATTACCAATATTTATAGTATCTAGAATGTCATTTTCATTAGATACGTGATAAATCAGTCAGGGACTTTTGTTTCATTGTAGATCATAAATAATTTTTAATTTGAAAAAATTTTCCCCACCAATTATTGAAAACTGATAAAGTTAAATAAATGCACAGTACAATTGCTGCATTTGACCAAGTCTAAATTTATTTTGATATATATATAATTTAAAAATGTATGAAAATACAATGTCATTAAAGTCCTATAGTGATTATAATCTACAGGTGCCAATTACCCATGTAGCCTCTCCATTGGCATCTTCTCTTGCTCTATCTCTGCTTCTGAAGTCAGATGGGTTCTCTTTTTACAAAGAGTAAAAATAATCCTTACTTTTATTTTTTCTTTATATATTCATTCATTTCCATTATATTTTCTGGTGTTTAATAATCATAACAAGGCTAATGTAACTTTTACATATTATTAGGACCACACAACTAGGTCAACTTTAATGGGCAATAGAAATAATAAAGTTTGTAACATACATCCCATTAACTATTTAACTTTAATTGGCATCTCGTTTTGTTTTAAATAGTTTTGTTTTAATTACTTTTAATTCAGAATGTATCACAAATAACTTGTTTAAGTTTTCTATTAAAATAGTTTTTCTTATATTCATTCAATAATAACTTATTTATGCTACTTCATTATTTTTTAATGTTTTATTAATAACTTTTTCATATTAAACATAGTCATACTATATTATATAATCTGATATTTTGGAATAAGAATTTAAGAGAAGAAGTTTTAAATTTTCATACACTGCTTATTTGATAAATTATTATAAACGATTGTAATATATTTTCACATTTTGTTTTTTGTTATGAATCAATTACAAGTTTTTAGCTAGGAAACAAACTTTGCAATAATTCAAATAAAAGAAAAAAGCAGATTAGTGTAACATAAAATAATAATATTGGTATTAAAAAAATTAATAATTGTATTAAAAAGAAAAAAAAAGAATATCACTATTAAAGAAAAAATTGCATGATAATATCAGAATAATCCCTAGAACCTATATTCCAGAATCTGGCATCTTTACATCCATGATATATATATATATATATATATATATATATATATATATATATATATATATATATATATATATATATATATATATATATATATATATATATATATATATATATGATCATGATAATTTATCACAAATAAATATTATAATTGTTGTCGAATATGTTAAAGAATTATTTTAAGTATTATGAGACAATATTTTTTAAATAAATTGATTTTTAAATAATTTAATAATAATAATGTGTGCTTTTTTAAAATTTAAATTTAGTATTTAAATAAAAGTAATTCAGAAATCAAACATTTTTATTTACATATAAACTTTATTAATTATCACAATGAAAATGGTATACATCTTTTGTGATTATCATAGTAATGAAGTATATAAAATTTCCAGCAAAATAATGTCTATTTATTCTATTAACATAATAGTAAAATATATATTAATATAGTTTGAATAAAAGACTCAAGAACGAATAAAAAAGTAATCTGCTTATATTTAAAAAAAAAATATTTACAATTAGAACATGTTTCTAACACCGGAGTAATTTGGAGATCTAAACATTTTTTTTTATTTATATATAAGTTTTATTAATTATTAGTGATTTGGTATTCACATTGAAAAATTGTCTTTGGCCCTGCAAAATCTCACATAGCAACTCTGCAAGTGAAATACAATTTTGGCATAGCATATTATAATCTTGAATTAGCAGCTGTCGGAATAAATTAAGATATCAGTTACTTACAAATACTGTCTCATTAGAATTCAAGTTTAAATGTTCTAATTGAAGTATCTTGATGTCATGGCAAACATTCCATTTAAACACTAATAGTGTCACTTTCATAAATAAGTATGCAATAAAAGTCATGATTAAGATGATAAAGCATTGAAAATGTATTTTTCCCCATATGTCATAGCATCAGCCGGGAAGCATACCCGCTAACCCGGGACAACTGCTTGTAAAGCAGCTGTCGCTGACCTCTCGACCACCAATGCTTGACTGAAAATGTATTTGATGGGAAAATGATAAGAAAACATCTAAGATTCGAATTATTATTTTTTTTCATTAATGCAAGTTATTATTAGCATGCTAATTATCACAAACGATAATAATGAATTATTACTGATTACTTTATATGTGTGTGTTGGTCATTGATCTAATCACTAACTCACTATCTTGACAATTGTTGCTGACAAAAGTTTTTCTCTTTTGAAAAAAAAAACAATTTTGTATAGTTTGGATTCAAACCCCATGCTATAAATATAGCAGACACATAACTAACATTCTATCAAAATTCAAGTTCATGAAAACACAATCAAAATACTGGATGTAATCAGAATCTGACATCTCTTTCTGTTACCATATATAGAAACATTATTTGAAGTCACATTGAATTTAAAAATGCAAACAGTAGGTTGAACCTCTTCCCCTATTATATATAATATAAAATCACTATAATATAGTAAAATTAAGAGCGTGCTAATAACTCTAAACAAGCTTTTTTTTTTTTTATTTATGATAAATGCTACTACAAGAGAAGGCATTCAAATCATTTTTATCTTGGATTGTCCAAGATAAAAATGATTTGAATGCCTTCTTTTGTAGTAGCATTTATCATAAATAAAAAAAAAAAAAGCTTGTTTAGAGTTATTAGCATGCTCTTAATTTTACATATTTGTAAGTGCAAGCTATATATAAGTCATGTGACATCTGACTTGTTATTATTACTATTATTATTTTGCTGTTGTGGCTTTAGCTAAATTAAAGAGCTAAGCCTACTAATATATGGAGTATCTGAATTAAGTTCAGGCCCATATGATTTTTTCAGTTGGAGAGCTGACTTTAAAGACATGTAGATGTCTAAAAGTTTCAGATCTTCTTCTAACAATTATCTTTTAGATAAATGCTTTGCTTGAGTTGGTTTTTTAGATCTAATGTCCCAACTCCTCACTGAAGAGACCCATAGGTCGAAACCGGTCTGGGGATGGGGACAATCCAAGATAAAAATGATTTGAATGCCTTCTCTTGTAGTAGCATTTATCATAAATAAAAAAAAAAGCTTGTTTAGAGTTATTAGCACGCTCTTAATTTTACATATTTGTAAGTGCAAGCTATATATAAGTCATGTGACATCTGACTTGTTATTATTACTATTATAATATAGTATATATTTTAATATTAAAAATCTAATATACTTTTAATATGGTCAATATGGTTAAATCTTACTCATGTGTAATGGCACAAACTGCATTTCATCATTAAATAATAACTTAAAATAGTTTTACTTATTTTAATTCTATAGTCTCTGAATCATCAGTTGTTCACTTTGGGAAATAAAATACTATATTATCATTTCTTTCTTTAAAATTTACCCTCAGTAATATCTGGATTGAATCCATTGTGTTTTATAGATTAAAAATGTTGTGTAATTGTTTTTTTGTTAAATTACCCTAGGTGCACAAAGTATTTTAAAAAAATATATGTACAGGCATAAAAGAAATGATAAGAAGTAGATGTTTTAGCATGTATATTAAGTAATGCAAATAAAATTGGAATAACGTGTGTCAAAAAATTTAATATTGATTTTAAATATCTAAAGTTTGTACAGAATAATCAATTAAAAATGCAGATATTGTTATTAATTGGACTGTCCATATGTATATTATGGGAAAATTAATATCATTTTAAGAATGACAATAAATACAGAATTCACTTACGTACAGAGAAGTAAAAAGCAACATAACAATAGCAGAGTATTTTGTAATATTGAAAAAAAGTATAAGTATAGATTTGATCCAGTCATTGTTGAGAAAGTTTGTGAAAAAGTTTAATGATAGAAAGAGGAAAATCAAATAAATTTGCATTCTTGCACATTCAGATAAATAAATAGTTGATTTTTTTAATGTTATAAATGATCAATTATTATATGTTGATAATCATTCCTATGAACTATATATTATATTTCTAAGAATAATATTAAAATATATACTATGTTGGGGTATCTATATATAAATTGTTTTAATCATTATTAATCTATTGAAGGATAAAGATCCCTTCATGTTTATTACTTTTTCTGCATAATAGCTTATCTCCATATCACTTCAGCAAACTTTTTATGCCATCCGTTCATTTTGTATTAGATTTATTTCCAGAGTTTAAACTTTTAGAATACAATTTTCAGAATGTAAGTGTAAATATACCATATTTTCTTAGAATATGTTCAGCCCATTATCTTTCTAGGCTGTTCCTTTTTTCAATGATGTCAATGTTATCTAGGTATTTTTTCTCCAATAATATTTTATTTGATTCATTATTATTTTGTCCAACATAATTCCTTTATACATCACTCTGTGACAAGAAGTTCATTTCTCTATTATTAAGTATCCACTTCCCAGTTCTGTAGGTAAGCACTGGTAAAACACATATATTCCAAAAAAATTAAAATACATAAGTAGATTTTTTTAATATAAATATATTTATTTTCAAATTCTTTCAAATCAAATTTAACTGTCTGACTGATTTTATAAATCATATTATCATCTATATTAATAATCATCAACATATTTATGGTTATTAACTTCTTTGAATTCATTATTATCATGATTTATTTTTTTCAATGTTTTGAAAAGTCATAAAATTTATCTTTAAAAATAACAATTTTTATTAGTCACTCATTAGACTAGATATTATCAACTTTATGAATAATATTTCTGTGGTGTAATTTTGGACTGTTTTCTATCTGCTTTTAACACATGAGGGAAGTGTGTAATAATAATATATGACATCATTTTCACATCTTTGTTCATGTATTTTTGACTACACTTCTCCCCAATGTATTAAAATGAGATAAAAAACAGCCCGTACCTTATGTGAGTGTAGTATGGTAAGATTGTGCTACAGAAATATTATTCATTAACTATCTTTAATACTTTTAACATTCATTGTTATTCTTACATCTTGCTTTTACTTATAGCATGTTCTGAAATTTTATAAGATTTATTTGTAAAAACAAAATCTAAATGATTTAAATAATCACTATTTTCTTCGTTTTATATTTTAATTCACAAAGTAATTTCCATAAAACTGATGCCATCAGTTTTGGATGGTAGAACCATCCTGTCCTACAGATATCAATTTAACCTTTTTAGTGTTGTGATATAATATAATCACTACTGTTGTACTCTAATAAATAAAATTCACAATTTGTTGGATATATGTATTGCTACCACAATGTTTTAAACACTTCATAAATATTTATAACATTATTTTTTTGTAGCACTAAAAAATATTGGAAAATGTGAACTCATATTTCTTCATTTTTTTATAACTACTCCAAAAACATGTTTGGTTCCATTTACATTTATACATAGAGGGTTCACGTTATTTTAATAATCTCTTTTTTACTGAAATGAAAGAATTTTAGGTTTAATAGTTTTTATATACTTTCTGCCATTTTATTAAATATTAATATCATTAACACTTTCTTCCCATCATTGTTTTTATCACTGAGAAATCTGAAAAAAATTATATTTAAATTAGTTTCTTTCAAAATAGTGACAGCAATATAATCACCTTTTGCTACACTTTTTTTATATACAATTGCACATATAATCTATTTATAATACATGTCTTATTGATACAACCTCTCTTTTCATTATTAGCATCAAGTCCCTTTATTATTGCTGAAATGAATTTATTTCCATTATCAAATTATTATTTTAAAACTTTTAAGATATATTTTTTACTATTGCTTTGTTTGCCAATGCACAATTTTAAGTTTTATGACATCATTTAATTCCTTTGATACAATTTTATAAAATGAAGTATATTCAGTTCTTTTTTTAACATGGATCATTTTTTAAAGATTATAATACGTTATATATATATATATATATAACGTATATATAATCTTTAAATATATATATATATATATATATATATATATATCTGACTTGTCTTATTTAATTTGAAAGTGTACTGCAAAGTTAATATTTTTTGTGCCTTATATTTATGTAGCAAGTTTTAATAACGTACCAGTTTTAGGATTATTGAACTTTTTTATATCCCAGCCATATGTCAAAGACTGTTGGTATTTTTAAATAATTTTGAAATTTTAGCATAAATTCATCAATATATTTCTATATATTTGGATTAGATATCAATGATTAATACAGTATATAATTTATCACCACTTCTTATATTTAATCCACTAATTATATTACATACTTGACATACATTTTTTTTGTTAATCAAATTATAATAATAGTAATCTAACTTTATTTGAAAACTTTTAATCCATTTTCACATTACGTATTTCTCAAATAAATCATTTTTAATTTTTCTTTTTTTTTTTTACAAGTCTATATCTTTTATTATTTTTACCTCTAATATTAAAATCTCTTTTGGCCACTTTAAAATATTGTTTCGGTATTATTTAGTTAGTCTAATCAGAAGCATTATATATTTCTATATTTAAAAAATCTTTATTTTTTTTTTGTTAAAATAAAATTTTTTGAGAGTATAAAGTGAGTTGTCAATAATTCATATTTTATATTATTTACACTTTTAAAAAATATTACGTTCACCTTTTGAACAAACATAATTTTCAACTTTACTTCTAATTATCCCACTAGAGGGAGCCAAAAACTCCAGTTAACTCTGTTTCTGGCTTCTCAATTCATTATCTTTTTCCTAGTTTAAGGAATTAAATTTCTCTAAAATTATCCCTATTACAAAAGGGAGATTCTTAGCTTTCTTGTCATATACAAACTGTGTCAACAATGTAATCACAAGTAAGAATAATTTTAACTTTATAAAAACGTTATGTATATATATATGGCAGCCATTGAAATTACAAAAAAATTGTACAGAGATTTCACTTTTTAATGAAAATTTTTAGTTCACTTAATTTTGTTGAATGAATGAAAGAGTCTGGATGTTGGAAGGCACCCAGGGGCCTAAATCCTAGTTTTTTTGAGGGAAGGGGCTGGGGTGAGGGTGCTGTGGTGATCGTTACCAACATTGGTTTTTTTCTTTCACAAGATAGGAAAAATAACATTATTTAAGTGATTTTTTAATGATTTTATTCATGTATTATTGCAAAATAAGTTGCAGTTTGGCCTCATGATTCTAATTGCAAGTAATTCACCTTATTTAATTGTATTATTTCCAATGTGGTTATTGCCTCATGATTCTAATAGCAAGTGATTCACCTTATTTAATTTCATTACTTCCAATGTTATTATTGATAGGGCTGGCCTTTTGCTGTTTATGTGATCTTCATTATGGATTAGAATGGTTTTCAGTAGAAATTTTGAAGCTTGAATTTTTTTCCTTGTTCTCCACAGTTTTTCCATAATTTTTTCAAAAGTATTCAGGATTACTCTCTTGTGAAGATATTCAAGGCCATTTGGAAAAACAGAATAGTAGATTGATTTAGTCTGCATTTTATGTTATCTCCAAGTGTTTTCTTATTTCTCAACTTATCCACCACAAATTGAATTTTTCAATATTGTATTCTTAAAACACTATTCATATTTGAATTCTAGACTTTTCAAATAATTTCTAATTGTTCCTATCAATCCACCTGGGCAACCAAGCCTATCAACATTGCTCCTTACAAAGATTCTTCTTTGCCTGGACTATACACCCTTTCCATATTCCCTTCCCATTGCATATGTATTCCCTTCCCCTTCATGATATTGTACTTGAATTTCATTTTGCCATGTAATTATCCCTTTGTAAACCTTTTTAATTGTTGTGTGTTTTTTTTCTTTTTGATGAATAAAAGCTTTCATCACTGAGGGAAAAAAATTCCCCTCTAATTTTATAATGACTGTTAATTTCAAGTACCACTTGAAAATAAAATATTAAATTGCTAAATAAGAATTGTCACCAAATGGATGACAAAATCCATAATTCAATTATCTATAACTCCTCTAAATTCAGTCATCAACAATTGTTTTAATTGATATATTAATAGAATCTAAAATATAAGAATATTTTTGCTCCTTATTATAAAATATATAAAATGGTTATACTAATGCATCCTAATTTTGCTTTCAATACAACTCCAATTCGTGTCAAATTTGAGAGCTATTAGAATGTGAGAATAAAGACTACTGTGATTTTTACTTTGGATTTAAACAGAGATAAAAAAACAATAAGCTCACTATGTTGACCATTGTCAATTGATAAACATTCGATTCATATTTAGTTATTATAAGATTAATCACAAAGTAACAAGATTTGCAATGACAAAAATATATGTTCTTTGTATGATGATATCATAGTTACACTGTTTTATAGTATTGTGAAGTTTAAGTATAGGGCATTTTGAACCTTTCCAATATTTATCACAACACAATGCCCAAACAATCTATATAGATATCTTTTTATTCGTCAACATCTTTTAGTAATGTTTAAAATGTGTTAATTAATAAATTTGAAAATAAAAAGAGTAACACATTTACTTTCATCACTTATTACAGGGAATAAAATAATTAAATGACCTTACTGTATGAAGTTCATAAAAGGTTTAAGCAATGACAGTGATGGAACTGAGCATAATCCATGTTCTTTAAGTTTTTGAGTCTGACTTTCTACAACTGCACAAAACTATAATTTATTAGAATATGTAGAATATGTATTTATAAAACATTTGCAATAATCACTTTTTGCAAAATAATGTTTAAAAAATAGAAATGTTGTCAAATCCTCATGATTAAAATAAAAATACATTGTTACCATAAAGGTTTATGGGATTGTTATATATATATATATATATATATATATATATATATATATATATATATATATATATATATATATATATATATATATATATATATATATATATATATATAGTTTAATATTTAATTTTTATAGAGTCAATCAAATAAAGACATTCCGTTCTGTTTTCAAGGTCGATATAATCTTTGCTAACTTAATGTCAGTAAAAAAAAAGATATAAATGTCTTAACTTAGATTGTTTGATTATTTATTTCATTTAAAAATCACAAGTATATTAACTGTGTTTTGATTTCTGTATACTTTAAACTTTTTTTCACATCACTACATTAAAATAAAAAATAAATTCTGTCAAAAATATGTAAACATAAAATCATAAATCAGTACAACTCCATCTATTTATCATCAATATTATTTTCTACAATGAACATGTTCAGAAAGTAGTCATATCACCAATTTATCTATTTTTGCAATCTATTCTCTTTATTGCCAGATCTTTAATTTCATGTCTATTTCGGGTTTTTTTTCTATTTCTAATTCTCTCAATCAATTTTCTTTCTTCATTTATCCTTTTCAAAACGTTATTTGCTGTTTTATTCATCAAAATTATTTGCTCTATTCTTCATTATAACTACATCTCAAAAGCTTCCAATATGTTCTTAATTTTATTACAAATTTTCCACATTTCACAACCATACAATATAACACTCCACACATAGTATTTAATTAATTTTTTTTTAATCTTTCTTCAAAGGTCCACATAATATTTTCTTTTAATAAATGCTTATTTTTCAAATATTTTTCTTTTATATTTACTTCTTCCAGCCTCACTTAACTACCCATATATGTAAATCTTCTAAGCTGCTATCATTGATTTCAATTTGCAGTCTTTTTTGCATTTTGTCCTAGCCATAAACACTTAGTCATCTCCACATTAATCTTCATTTCATATTTTATACATCCTGTCACCAATTTATTTAACATATTCTGAAGATAGTTTTCATCTTCAGCTATAAGATCCATATCATCTGAAAATCTTAAACATTTTATTATTCTATCTTCAACATTTGATCCTTCACACTCTAAATAATTTTTTAACTTGTCTTCTGAATAAACATTAAAAAAAACAGGTGACATACTGCATCCTTGCCTAACTCCTTTTTGTATATTCATTTCATCAGTCTCATTATTCTCCAGTTTAATTCTTATTATTTACATAGTATACATATTCCAAATCAATCTTTTCCCCTTCCAAACTATTGTTGTACATTTTTAAGATGACCATAAGCTTATTCCAGATTACTCTATCAAATATTTTTTTTTCTAAATCTACAAAACATATACCAATTTCTTTATTTCTTTAGTATATCTGTCTTTTATTGTTCTAACAACACCAACAATATCTCTTGTATTTTTCTCTCTGGAAAACAAAACTATTCTTCTCCAAAATAATAATCTGTCTTTTCATAAATTCTTAATAAAACTTTAAAAGCATGAGATAACAAACTTATGGTACTGGACTCTTCACTTTCAACAGCTTTTTTCTTTTTACCAGTTGGAATCATTATAGTCCTTAAAATATCTTCAGGTCAAACTCCATTATTACATATCAAATTGCAAAGTCCAACTATTTTGTTAATAATAAATTTTTCCATTTCTTTCAAAAATTCTATAGTTATTGCATTAAATCCAAAAGCTTTGTCATTCTTCATTTGTGCAACCAACTTTATTACTTCCATTGTCAATATGTCCTTACCTTTGTTATCTACTTCAATATATTCTTCATTTTCAAGTTGATAATTAAATTATTTTCTATTCTTAATAGACAGTGAAGATATGCTTTCCATCTTTTCAATATATAATTGCTATTAGTTAACGTCTTTCAACTCTAATCCAAAATTTTACTTGCTAACCAATACTTTTTTTCCAAAGTGACATTTCTAATTCTATTAAATACCAGACCATATATTTCCACCTGCTAAAGCATTCATATATCTCTACATTCTTGGTCCAACCATTTTTCTTTTGTTAATCTGTTTCTCTTCTTAGCTCATTATTAATTTTTCTATATGTACTTTCTCTTTCCTAAGTATTGACATTTTTCCATTTTCTCTATACTTCCATCTTTACCAACATATATTCCATTATCCAATATTGGTATGCTTTCTTTAATCAAATAATGTCCATTTTATTTTTTGCTATTATTAATAATCCTTTTTTAATCCAAGACTAACACTTATCAAAACTATTAATATATATATCATCTTTGACAATCCTTTTTATTGTATCCATTTTTACCAATTTATCTAAATCCCATCTTACATATCTTTTCTTCTTTTTTTAAACTCTTCTTTAGTCATATCAAAATAATAATTTCAGTTTATATTAGCACCAGGCAAAGCATGTGAACCCTCATTCACATTCTTGTATCTATCTTGAATTATTATATAAAGAATTTGGTAATTTTCTCTATCACCCAGAACTTTCCATTTATACAATCTTCTTATATGATTTTTAAAGAAATGTTTGCAATTAGAAACCCATTCTTCTTATAAACTTTTACAAGCTGATTACCTTTTTCATTTCTTTTTACATCTTAATGGCCAACAATTTTTTTTTCCTACTTTTCCTCACAAAGCATTCTAATTTCCTATTAGAAATATAGATGCATTTCCCCTTCATATTAGATAATTTTCTCTGTCTTCTCATATTTTCCATTAATATTAACATTATCATGACAAGTAGTTGGCATAAATCCCTATAACGTGCAGTTGTTTTCATCATCATCAACCTATAATTAATACAATATACCTACACTGTGCTATTCCAAATTTTCTTTACAACAGCAGCTTAAAATCCATTAACAGGTCTATTACCACTCCAACAAAATAATATCTCCATTACTTACTTCCCCACATTTCTCCCACTTCACTTTTCCTAATTCTATAACAATGATAATATTATACACATTTCTATTTTCAAACTTTCCAGTTTCCTTGCTCTTCTGAATGATTTAACAATCCACATATCAATTCTTAATGTGTCATCTCTTAATGAATCAACTTTATAAGAATTTTGCTGGTTTGTAACCTGAGCAGCCCCATGTTTACTCCTGCTGGGCAAGACATCAAAACCATCACTTCAACACCAAACATGTTTTTTGTAGATATACTCATAATAAAACAAGGGAATTATACGGCTAAGTGCTTTCCTATTGCCTTCTTTTCCCAGAAATAACCTCAATAACAGTCTTAATTTGTCATCACAACTCATAAAATGAACATTTGTATATTACATTTTCCTCAATGTTTTCATATATAGTGATGTTTCATTGATTTGGGAGAATGCTGTTGCTGACCCAGCAGTGTTTTGATGTCTTTAATGGTGGTCAAAACTCACTATTATAATCCAGAATCATAGTGATTGTGGCATTTTATAGAAATAAATATGCCACTGTCTCTTTTGCTGACTAGTTGTATACTTTTATTTTGCTTATTCATGGCTAACCTTCATTTCTGAAGGTTATTACCATATTAAGAACCTGGAAATGATCTGGGTGACATGGAATCCATGCTCTTACATCCAATCCAACATATCTATTACTAATCAAAAATAAACATTAAAGTTTGAACAATCTGTATAATATAAATTAATAAAAATATATAAGTTTTAAAAGTGAGATTATAATGGTTTACATTAGTGTTAAATCAATTAATAGACGAGTTTCTGGAACTATCTTTCGTTAATCCTCACTATTTTTTATTTAACTCTAATTTTGTTATTAGATCATCTAATGGGCCATTTTTCAATCTCCCTTTTTTGATTTTTGATTTTAATTATTGGTATTTGTTTGCTTTTTTAAATTTATTTGCATAAACCCATAAGATTAAAAACTCTATCTTGATGTGCATGAGTGTTTTATACATTACATGTCCTCAATAAAATACATCTTTGTTCTTTAATATTGTTACTAAAGTAATTTTATATATAAAAATAAATATTATATACCCCTTATATGAACTCTTTTCAAAAGTGCATTTGCAAAGTGTTCGTGTAATGTGTATGTGGTATAACAACTGCAAAGAAATTATAATACTTCCAGAAAAATTTTATATGTACTTCTAATTCACCTATAAAAAGAATAAATGAATTAATTGCTTCTGTTGTATTGAAGAAAGAAATATGATAAAAAATAGAAATTACAAATATTCAATAGAAATAATAATAAAAAAAGAAAATATAATTTTTGAGAATCAAATTTAAAGTTAACAAACTTTCAAGATAGTTTTTTGTCAGGAGTTTACTTTTATTTGAAGTATATAAGAAAGAAAAAGATGGAATAAAAATGAATGTAAAAAAAAAAAATCAATATACTTAATGTGGAAAGAACACATCTTTTCTCAAATAATTATTTTTGAAGCAATTAGTCATGATTTATAAAACAAATATCAGAAATTACAGTCATCTCATAATAAAATAATCTATTGATTATTCACTGTTCATCATTCTAAACATTATATACTTTCCTATGAATTACATATTATCATGGGATTACCAAAATTCAATAATTTATCCATAGTCATTTGTGTCTCAAGCAAAAAGTTCAAGTTTGATGTAACTGGGTATTCACTTAGTAAGATTCTTAATTCATTCTATTCTCCAGGTCTTCATTAAAATCAGAATTTAAAAGCATTACTATATCTTTTATTGTGATATTTTCATAGAAATTCTATTAAATATAAGTCTGAAAAGAATCTTTTGTCTACAAATTATTTTTATTAATCAAAAAGTGCAATTATCATTAACTTCTATTTCTACACCAATAATTTTATTATCTTCTTATTTAGCTATTATCCCATATTTAGAATTGTTGGTTAATTTTTTTGATGAATCTTCAGATTTTTTTATTCAACTATAAATGTAGTTCTTCTATCACATATAATAATATTGATGTTTCTTTCAACAAACATTAATAATTATACAATTATCTACTTCAAATCTGGCATTTTTCATTGTATATTTATATTTGGCATAAAATTTGAAAAGATATGACAATATGCTAGCATTTTAATATTATCAATAACTTATTATTTTTATATTTTGTGTTATCTTAATAAAAATTTCTCATAAGAATACTAAAATGCTCTGATACATTAATATTTTGATTTTGTTTTGCTTTAACATATTCACTTAAATCAAAGATCTTATTACAATAAATAAAATGCATAATGATTTCCAAGCATTTCCATTGTTCATCATTTAACATCAGAAATATATATTGTTGTTTCTCTGACTTTGAAATCACATTGTACATCTTATTTTTTTCTTTTAATACAAAATTTTATTTTGTGTCCAATAATTTTAAACATAACCTTAGTTGTGCAAATGTAAGATATATTGTATGATAGTTAGTATTCTTTGCCATAACTAATTTTAATTCCAAAATTATAAAATGAATTCTTTATATTTATAGACAATTTGAGTTTTTTATATTTTTGGAAATGATCTTACATCCAGTTGAACATTTCTTATTGCCAATAATTTATTTGTGTGAAAAATCTTTAAGATATGTTCTAATTCATAATTTATTTTAAAAGTTTATAATTCATTTATTTCACATGTTCAATAATCAAGGATATGCTTTTACAATAAGGTATAATATTTAAATGGTTTATTATCAAAAATACATAATAGTCTTGAGTACTGGAAGTATCAGAGCTGTTCTGTAATCCATAAAACTCCAGAGACTGTTTATGACTCTGCATGAAGCCATGCAGGGCAACCTGTGATTTAATATTTATCATATTGATGTTCATTGGTCTTTTGACTTTTGTATTATTGTTATAAAATATTATGGATAATAATTAAACAAATTAATTTTCAATGCCTTTATGTAAGGATAAATGAGCAGACATGAAACACAACATTTTTCCCTACAAGAAATAAGTCATTTAATTTATTATATCACACTCTAAATAAGATGCTCTTGGTAGTTTTCTACTTTTTGCTGCTATCTTTAATATTGATTAAGATGTTATCTTTCCTGATATTAGGACTGGTGCCAATACTAATATTTCCAAAATTTCAATACAAGATGACTTTGGTTGTTATAATGTGGTAGAATTTCTATTTGCTGATTTATGAGGTCTGACCAAACTATCTTATTTGCTGAGTAATTATAAAAGCTCCAAATTTTGAAATGCATTTAAACTTGATTTAACTATGTTAGAAAATTTAATCAATGATAGTCTATTGATTATAATTTAATTTATTTTCAAATTAGTAAAATGGGTCTTAAACAATAATATATTTTAAAAAACCTTAAATTCACTTTCTTCTGCATTAATATTCTGATATGTTTCTTTTGAAAGTAGTGGTTATTTTTAAAAACAATAAATATATTCCAATTACTAATTTTTTAAATATAAATTATGATCTGAGCTCTTATTAAAATGTGCTTTTATTGCTACTTGTGTAATCTAAATTAGCCTGGGATATTTATGTTGTAGCTTATAAAAAATGCACTTCCATTCATTAACAAGTAACTACCAATTTCCAATTCAGATGACCATCTAATATTGATCAGTATAGGGATATCTAGCTAGATTTAGAGAGAATAAAACCAACATTCAAAATAATTCTATATATCATTATTTGAAAATTTGGACGCCTTGTGATTAATGTCTTTTACTTTATAATTTTTTTTTATTTGTTCTCCATTGAGTTATTTAGAAGTTATTTTATTTTTATTTTAATTAAGTGAAAAAAGACCCAACCAGCTTGTGATCTGAAAACCATTTCGCTGTATATCTGGGAGGAACGTTCTTAGAGATCATTGCAAAAGTATGTGCTAGCCACTTTGCCACCAAAACTTTATTATATTTTTTTTTAGTATTATAACTGCGTCATTCATTCGTTTTTAATAAACAATCCGATATTGTAAATTTAATTATGACCTTTAAAATAAAGAGAATAAACATATAACAAAACATATTTTTAGTGTAATTAAAATGTTTAAATTTAATTAAATAAATAAAATATTGTCATTTTTAAGAATCAATTGCTTACAAACAACATCGATGCGATTTATGCGTGGGTATGTTGAAATTATTCTAAATATATAATGAAGAACTTTTTAAAGTAACCTTTAAAAAATAAATTGCTAAAAATATTGATTCAGAAGACCGAGTATTCTGACATTTGTGACCATTAATATATAAGAAAATCTGTTTTCAAATGTTTAAAAAAGTCATAAAGAACAAAAATGTTAATGAATTCCTTGCTAAAAAAACTGAAAAAAAAAAAAGACAAATAGGGGAAATACTGTCTAGAAATTAAAAGAAAACCCAAGGAGAATGAAATATTTCATTGAAGTCAACAATAGAAAAATCAAAATAAAAAACATTTATTTGAAAATGTCATTTTTTTAATAGTATGATTGGCCGCAAATGCAAAATTATAGCATATAATTTAAAACATTTGTGAATAAAAATGTTTGGGTGAATAATATATACATATATACGGATACAATAAATTAGAAACCAATAATAAAAAGAATAGAAGTCAAAATTTAAATAATAATAGTTGGACTATAAAAATAACTTTTATATATTGAAAGAAAAAAAATCCTTTTTGTATTCATTTAAAAATAGATGATATATATATAATCAGTTCATCTTTTTTACTATTGTCTTAAAAATTGTATCTCATTATGAGTAAAATGCATTGGTATACATAAATAGTATTAATAATACATATTGGTAAAAAAAATCTAGCTAAAATATAATTAAGAAGTGTATAATAAAAAGAAAATAAAAAGTGATAATTTGATTCAAAAAGTAAAGAGCCAATAATAAAAAAATCAGAGTAATAATTACGATTGTCGTGGGAAAAAAAATCCAAGTACATAAATACTTACTAAGAAAGGGGCTTTGCAATTTTTACAAAAAAAATATTATCAACTATTTGAATATATATGAAATTGAATTTAATGTATTAAATGTAGAAAGTTCTTTAATATTTTTGTTAATTATTTCAGAAAAAAAATTGAATAATTAATTCATGGCAACCAAATATCTCTCAACAATGATGTTGAAAAATTTTCATTGGGATAACTGATAAATAAAATTATTTGAAATATAGTCTATTGGATACATAATTATATTTTTAAATATGACTTCATTTATATATAGACAAGCAAAATAAATACATTAAATAAATGAAAGCATAAAAACAATTGAAAATATTAATTTATAGTAAAATGGACAAAAATAAAATATTATTTTTAATAATATTAAGACAGTCCTTTTATTTATGATTTATGCAAATTAATAAATTTTGAACTTATTTCAATTCAGCAAAAAAAAAAAAAATTATAAGTGAAAAAAATACATAACTGAATTATAAGAAAAATAGAAAAAACTGTCTCATCATTAACTTTCTATATGAAAAATGTAAAATCCAATTTTCATATTGTATGAACAGTTGCTAAAAAATGGGTCAAATTTTATTTCAGCTCTAAAAAAGCAATAAGACAGGCTACTATTGTGTCTTTTTTTTCTGGATGAGTAAGAAATTACTGATACATCACTTGAACTTATCTTCCAATTTAATAAGATGTTTAAAAATGTTTTTCAATTTTTTACAAATTGAATATCAATCATATTATTAGATAATCATTGTTAAAACAAAAATAGAGATCATTTAGGGGTGATAATTTATGGGAAACATTGTAAGAACTAAAATCAAAAAAAATATATTCTTTGATTATTTTTATCAATCAACTTATTGTAAAATAGAGTTCGTTTTTTAGTCTTTTCATAAGCTTTCACAAAAATATAATTTGTTAATATAATGTTCATATATACAATAATAATTCACTAGAAATTAAATTATTCACTAATTACTCTTTATTCTTTGCTTTAATTACATAGTTAATCTATTATATTGCAACCATGATTTATAAAGAATAACTAATTATTACAATGGTATTTAATCATTAAAGATAAAGTCCCATGCAGATTTAATTTGGTCACATGATTTTAAGCATATTTACTCTAAAAAAAATTAGGATGATGAACTACATTGCTTTTTGGGAAAATGTAGCACTTTCTTAAGTGTTCTGATACAAATGTATTACTTTTATCTTTAATTAATAATAATTATATATATATAATAAATCTTAAATAAACCTGGATCTCTTTTTACATGGACTTATTTAACACGATTTTGAAGTTATGCAATTCACGTTTCACCAGAAGTCAAGCTCCAATAATCATGATTTCCACATTTTATGTATACACACATTAAATTTTACAAGATTGTAATGTAAATTTGTTCAAACATTGTGCGTGTTAATTTTGCATTACATTGTAAATCACATTCTGTTTTTGCTTTTTAAAAAAGAACGTTTAATCAATTATTAATCATTTAGAGTCTGCAAGTTTATTTTTAAAAGGTGAGTAATAGCAGTGAAATGAAATTTGATTTTAAACAGGATTGAAAATTAAAAAATTAAAAAAAAATAAGAATTTAATTTTTAGTTGTTAGTTTTAATTAAATTTTTCCCAGCAGTGGTGAATAAATGTCTTTTTATTATCATAAGTCTAAGTTCATAAACAATTAATAAAATCATTGTCTCAAAGATTAATTACTAATTATGTTGTCAACAGAAAACCATTAGCACAACATGAGAGGGCAAACGAACATGTTTTTTGGCAAATACCGATAATTAAAATGTGTATAAAAAATGTAAATTACTGTACTGTAAATTATGCATAAAAATATATTATTTTGAATAAAATTAAATATTATAGTTAAAAAAAGTTTGTCTTGTATCAATTTTTTTCAAATTTGAAATTTTTTAATAGTCATATTTTATTTCCTTATTTTTTTTTTGCGCGAATTTTGAAAAATCACAGACTGCATCCCCCTTTTTCAATATATGTTATGTCTATTTTTGCATGATTTCATTTGCGTGTGTTTTCTGAGGAACCTATCTATCGCATAAAATGAGACCCAAGTGTATAATAAAATATCTTTATCTAACAACAAAATGATATATGACAATATCTTTAATATAGTCATATAATCATAACACATAAAAATAACAGATAAAAGCACTTTTCAGCAAATTTTAAATTTTTGCCCTTTTCAATATGTCTTAATTACAAAAATAACCTATATTGCACACATAGTGGCATCTATTGGCTTTATATAAAATTAATGCAAGCCTATAATTAAACTTAAATATCTTTATAACAACACATATTATACAACTCTCCATTCATTTTTCATTATCCAATTATTAGTTAAATTAATTGACATTTTATAAATGTTCATACAATTATTTCTGTTATAATTAATGTAATTGGTTTCATATATCTTTCTTCTGTTAAATTCTTTAATATATATATATTCTCTCCATCCACTTTGGTTAATACTGAAATATGTCAGATAAATTATTTTTATCTTTAATTTTGTGTCTATCATATATTCCCACAGTATGATCACAGGAAATTTATTTACTTAAACTGTTATGAGTTAGAATCAATATATATTATAACCTATAAATAAATGAATTCATCAACAACAGAACCCATGCACCCATCTTGGGCATAGACTATCTCAGGATCGATGGCAATGGGATAGCTTATTAATAATAATAATTGTCAGGGCACCAAATGGCAACCTTAATGAAACTTACTTATGCCAATCATTATTTATCAATAATTTCTTTAATAATTAAAAATTATATCTAATGAATTGGTTAATAACTAATTATTAAGCAAATAAAAACACTGAGAGTGTTATTACAACTAATAACTAATAATTTCATAAAATTTTATATTAATTGCAGAGGAGGAAAATTTAAGCTCATCTCCTCACTGTAATTTACATCTCCCAGCACACTCCCATCCATTTATTATCAAAGTCACAATTAAAATTTTAAAGAATAAAAATATTTCTATGCCCATCATCATCCTTCTGATCCATCCCTCCATCACTCTCACATTCATATGTCATCTGTACTACTATTTCACTTCATTCTAAAACTTCCATCTTGCTAACTCTCTTTCCCCACTGATAATCTTTCCTCGGCACTTTAAAATAGTAAGGCATGAAAGTCTATACAAGCTATTACGAGTTATTGGTGATAAATAAATACTATCCCAGTGATTACATCTATAGTTAACCTTGGTTGAGTCTAAAATAGCCAGCCATTGTCCACTTACTCTAAATTTCAAATAATTAAGCGTAAGTTTTAAATAGAAATTCTGAAAAATAACATATTACAAATGCTTTGATAATTAAAAATATTATTAACAAGTTTATATGGGTAGGTATTTGATTACAGTGGATGGATAAAGGATTTCATGTCCACCCACTGTACTCTATATCAACAATAATCCTATTGTTTATTATAAATCTTTAATCTAAATGTGCTAAATTATTCTATTAACATTCTTCAATTGTGAATTGAATTCTGCAATGTTCAAATAATTTCATAAAATAATCTTTTAAATATAATTTTTACCTGGTATGATTTAACGAAGTAAATTGTACTTTAAATTTAAGTGATAATGTATCAGTGCATGATTAGGATTTTCAGAATTTCTTATACTACAAAACAGTGAGACGTAGACAAAAGTTTATTTTAAAACAATAATTTTATTAACAAAGATAAAATTTTAAAAAAATATCTACATTATTTACAAGATTTTACATGGCTTTTCCCTGTTCTTCAACCGTATATAAAAAAAAATTCTAAATTACGTAGTTGATTTTGCTACATTATAAAATAATAATATCATTAATTCTTACTGAATTGGTGTTTACAATTACCATGGGATCGAGAAATGATTATATTATTTACTTTAACAATTCTTAATATTGAGATATAATAAATATTATAGTTATCCCTACATTTTTATACTATCAAATAAATGATTTATTTTATGATTAAACATAAGGTTTACGAAAATAACTCTTCACGTGATAAGGAATTAATAATTTACACTAATTAGTTTAACATAATATACCTCAATTATATGCTTTAAATTGGAGATATTTTATTATTGCTTACCCTCTCATAAATTCATCTACCTTTCAAGTGCTTAAAAATCGGGATTCAGTTTGATATTTCTCTTACATGTATACTATCATATACTAATCCCTACAATAATAATAATACTTTAGTTGGCTTAGAATTCCAGTGAAGTTCTCAGCTGGTAATAAAACTTTCGATGCACACTGCTTACCATAGTTACTCCTTGTGTTTAATTTTTAAATTCAATATTTAACTTAATCATTATTATTGGCTCTAATTAGTAAAATAAAGCATTTAAATAATGCATTGTCTCAGCACAATAAATTGCACATTTAACTCACACTCATCAAGAAACATCAAATTAGTTTTAGGATCCTATAACCAACATCATCTTTTTGCACTTTTAGAACATCGTTATTGCATTTGCTTACAACATGCATTCCCTCTTAAAACACAATATCTATATACATAAATATTTAATCATAACACCTGATCTTTTAAAAACACTTTGTATAATAAAAGTTCTTATTTATTTCTCTCACTCTTTTAATTAAGGGCAAGCCTCACTCTTTTAATTAAGGGCAAAGCATCACTTTAATATTTGAATAAGGTATATTTTAAAATTTTACACCAACTCAACTAATAACACCTTAATATAAGTAAAATTCAAACTTAGACATATGATTACTATTTTTCTAATCTACCAAAATTTAATATTAGAAAATTAATAAGTAATAAAATTATATTTAAACAGTCCTTCTACATTATCCTCCACATTGTTGCCACTACAAATCTCATTTAGTTTTCTTTTATTTTATTTTGTTTTGCTCTGTGTGCACACATATGGGATTGCATAATCCATTAAGAAACTGTAAGAAATTTTAGTGAATTAAGTCTTGAGGTTTGTTATCCCTGTTTGAAGTTTTAACATATAATCCATTTTAACTGCATAAAATTTTAATCCAAGGTCTTTATTTTAGGAAATAACTTTAGGTATTGGTAATTCATACAATTGAATGCAATATTTTTTCACTTCATATCTAATTCTTTATTTATTTTTAGATTCTTGGCATTAAATTACATTTTATTGTGGAAGATAACCAGCTTTCTTATCAGACGTATATGTTGGTCTAATGTAGCTTCACTGAAAGAAGTCTATTTATTCACGTATTTTTTCATAATTCTGAAAATATTCCTTTAATTTTATTATAGATCGATAGCATCTTTATTTAGTTACTAATTATATATTTTTTCCTTTATTAGACATTTAGTTTTCATTGATGAATGGTTACTTTAATTCACAACAATACCGTATTTCAAATGGGATTTAACATTCAGTTCCACACTTATTTTTAACAAAATTAAAAATTATTTTCTTTCAGAATTTTTGATAATACAAATAATTAGATTTTTTAATTTTAATAAGTATAAGTTTGAAATACATATTCATAAATCCAGCAAAGTTTTCTTTGCAGTTTATCTTTCATTGTATGCTGATTGCTAAAATTGCTTGCAGTTGTACGGAAAGAAATCGTGAAATTGGTCAACTTCAAGAGAAACAAGTGCATGCCCAATATAAAACTTTACTCACTGATCATTTTTTACAATATTAATAAATTTTGATGAAGTTTTTCATTCAGAAAATGAAACTAGAAAAATAATATAAGACTTAAAATTTTAGTATTAAAATTGATAATTTAACCTGATGAGGTTCCTCTAGATAGCTGATAATGAAAAGAACCCTCTTAAAGGATGAGTTGACATTTTATACTTTGTGGATTCTCCCTCTTCAATTTCTGAATGATTGACCTGCCAAACTAATTATATCTAAATTTTAATTAATTGATTACTATTGTTTTACAATTATTCATTCATTCACACTTTTTACAAATATCACATGGTTTTGTTAAAAAATTTCCCACGTTCTTGTGGAAATACCTCTGAAAGAATAAAATGGACTTTTTTAAATAGAAAAAACTACTGCATAGGAACATGATTTTAAATCCAGAATTCTGAATGAAAATTGGCTGCTATATATGAGATATTGAAACAAAATAATAATTCATTACAAGAGCTTTCCATCAAGGTCTCACATTAATTTTATTGATTATTAATTAATTCTCTAATTAAAATTTATAATAAAATTTACACATGTACACATCTGCACACACATAAAATTCTATGTGAACTGATTGCTTAATACTTTGCTTGATTCTTGATATTTTCTTAGATGATTTACTTTTATTAAATTATAGCATTATAATTCACTGTTATAAAAAATATGATTGGTTACTTGTCACTCTCATAAAGTTAACCTTACAAATTTTAACCTCCCTTCTTTCTTTTTCCATCTCTAAACTATTAATAATAATTTACAAATATTTTTAACAAATAAATTTCTCAACTACAAGGCTTCTGATTTAATATTACTTTATTAAATTGACATTAAAATAAAATAATATCTGCTTATAAAACTTCATGAATTAATTTTGGTTTGTGTGCTAAGTAATTTACATAAATCTATTTGAATTTTTTATGTTGATTTGATGTAGCACCATATAAAAAGCTTATATATTACCATAAAATATATTATATGAGAAAAATTTTAATAAATTCTGTTATAATAACTTGGCTTAAAAATTAATGGAGCTTTGGTCAAAACCAAAGGCTACTATATATATATATATATATATATATATAGTAGCCTTAAAAGTTTTGAATATAGTTATATATATATATATATATATATATATATATATATATATATAACTAATTGCAAACTTTTCTTTATAGTAAATAGTAATGAATCAGAAAATGGCTATTGGAAATAAATGATATAGTTTATTCATCAGAT
Organism: Epiperipatus broadwayi; assembly: GCA_028023455.1. Lineage (NCBI taxonomy): Eukaryota > Metazoa > Onychophora > Udeonychophora > Euonychophora > Peripatidae > Epiperipatus > Epiperipatus broadwayi. Next base: position 797,026 of record JAQFVV010000016.1, read on the forward strand.
AACAGTGGTAAACTAATAAATTTTATATTGTGAATAGAATTAGAAATTCCAGATTCCACAATGCAAAAAGTAAATTGAACACTACCATAAAACAAAACATAGTTTAAATGTAATAAATTAAAAATATTTTTGTTAATATATCTTATTCAAATATTTAAAAAAAACAAAACATTTATTATAAGACAACTCTCAAAATAAATATTGTACAAATAATATTGAAAAATATTAAAAAATAAATAGAGCCTTTAAATTGTATCCTTCTTAAATGATATCCATAAGACTATTTAAATTAAGGAGATTAAGCATATGCATTCATACTTTTTCTTGTTCACTGTCCCAATCCCTAGGATCCTTGTGATTTTGAGCTAGTTCATGAGTAATAACAGTTAATTTATGTAAATGTAGGAATATATGTTTATGTCTGGATAGCCAGATAATTTTCTATATGGTGCCGGGTAAAGATAATCCTTTTTTATTTATACAGATTTAATATTTGTTTATAGTTGACATGTACACTCATGGCACTATATTGACAGAGCATTGGTGGTGATCGGTATCTATCAGAATCCCAGAACTTATTTATTATGATGGATACTTTAACAATTAAGTCAATGCAGATAGTCATTTTTCTATTATGCCCTAAATGGGCATTGGCTAAATAATTTTCCTATATTTTGATACTATCCAATTTTAGATCCAGTCACAAGAGGTGGCTGTTTCTCAGCCATGTTTAATGTTTGTGAGATAACTTATGGCAAAATTATTCATTTTATTCTGTGTTGATTCTCCCATATTCTTGTTATAGTTATTGATGACTATTCATTGACAATGTTAATTGAAAAGATTTTAATATTCATTAGGGATAATGATGGTTGTCATCCTCCCCTATTATCCCTTTTTAGATTGTTACAATATATTGCCAATAATATTTAATAATTGTAGTGATAAACTTTCAAACACATATTCTTTATTACTCGGGGATATTGCATTGATATAGTTAACACTTGTAAATATATTATCCTAAATATTTTATATAAAAATATTATATATATTTATATATATTAAATGGGCAATCATGTGATTAAATATTTAAAATTTCTAAATAGCTATTGTATAAACAACTGATGATGTAGCAGGTTAACTTGACAAAACATATGCATATTCTGGGAGGATTTGGTCTGATTCTTGAGCAATGCTTCTTGAGTAACAGTATTTGACAGAAAGCTACTTTGATTTTTTTTTTAGTTCGGCTGAGTTGCTAATAAATATCTTCTGTCTTTTTTTCACTCATATCTTAATGCAAAAACAATTTTTATTTCTTATATATTAGCAGTTTATTTTATAATCAAATTGAAATTTTTTTTTTTCTTGACTGTGTCATTTAGGTCACTTAGACATTACTTGAAAAAATACAGTAAACATCATTTCTCTTGATGGCTTGTTTTTAAGAGCAATATTTTTTTTTCTTTCCAAATTTAACTTAGCTTGTAAAAAAGTGTTAATAAAAAAAAAATCTTTTTTTCGTTTCATTTATTGCTTCATCTATCAATTGAAGATTACTTGATTATATTTGATGTTTTTAGTGAATTTTATTTAGATTGAATTCATTATGCAAATAACTAAACAAAAACGCAGCGAATTCTACATTATAATGTCAATACATTTAATATTTATTTTTTAAAAAATGCAGAAAATCGTAAATATATTTTTTTACATTTATTATTTTCTGAATATTTTCATTTTTGATCAGCAGTAACAAGTAAATATATTATCACTGCTTATGGAAATTCGATTATTTTATTTCAAGATGATGCTACACACTTTGTCTTTTGCACAGAAATGTAGTATTTTCGATTTACATCACAATATCCCATAATATCTGTTATCTCCATTCATAATTTCCAATATTATTTTTGTACTTATTTTTCAATTAACCATTTAACATATGAATTCAAATATTGTTAGTTTTATTTTTATAATTATTTATTTACATCAACATTAGAAAAAAGATATAATATATCAAACTAAGTATTTTTATATTTTCACAAACAAAGTAATAAATGTTGGTACTATAATCTTTATTTATGTAGAAAAAGTGAGATACAGCTTAGATAATATAAAAAATAATAAAACACAAATATGAACACATATGTGATGTATTTAAATTTTAAGAAAAAACTGGAAGAATTATTGGTTTTAAATATTTTGCCTTAAGGTTTTCAAAGTAGTAAAAAAAGGTTAGTATTAATAAATAATTGTCTACAGTAACTTTTATACTGAACCATGTAATCTTTAACCAGATTCTTATCTTCTCATTTCTATTCTTCTTATATACACATCTTTTCACTTCTTTTTCTTTTTAAATTATAGCTCCATGATAATAAATATATAAATTCAACATTCCTTTTCTTTTTAAAACTTGTTTTTATTCCAACTATAATTTTCTTTCTCCTTCCAATACAACGTTTCAACTACATTCTGTAGTCATTATCAAGTTTCCTCCTTCCCTATCTTTAATTATTTCTTTTAAATTACCTTTATTATTCAAATAATCTTCAATCTTCAAAAAAAAAAAAAAAAAATCTTCGAAAAATCCATCCAAGTAAATGAAGTATAAATATAATTATATACACATCTTTTCACTTCTTTTTCTTTTTAAATTATAGCTCCATGATAATAAATATATAAATTCAACATTCCTTTTCTTTTTAAAACTTGTTTTTATTCCAACTATAATTTTTTTTCTCCTTCCAATACAACGTTTCAACTACATTCTGTAGTCATTATCAAGTTTCCTCCTTCCCTATCTTTAATTATTTCTTTTAAATTACCTTTATTATTCAAATAATCTTCAATCTTCAAAAAAAAAAAAAAAAAACAAGTTTTAAAAAGAAAAGGAATGTTGAATTTATATATTTATTATCATGGAGCTATAATTTAAAAAGAAAAAGAAGTGTGCAACTGCTTATTCTTCCAAAATGAAATACTGGGATGCATATAATCTACAGCATCCTCAAACATATTCTCCTATTTCCAGACTTAACTTATCCAACAAGAAAATCATATCACAGTTTAAATTTTGGAGCCTCGAAGCAAAATTCCTGGACTTCATAATTAAAATAAATCTTGATGCCCTACCAACTAAATGGTTTTTGGTAAACAGAAGAGGATTCAATAACATTGACCCACTATGCCAACTCTGTGGCCGGGAATCAGAGACATTTGAGCACATTTTAAACATCTGCCGCAATCTCAACAGTATCAGACAATTAATCCACACAAACTCAAAGATCAACTTTCAAATAATTAACTCAATCCAGCACTGCCTTGGCACAAAAACATTTGCATGGATAAGACTATCCACATTCCTCACCTTTTCCATCTGGTTCGTCCGCTGCAAGATAGCCTTTGAAGGAGCTCATTTAAATCCTCTTCAACTCTTCATTAACATCATCAACAATATCAAAAAAAGGGATGAAATCCTTTCTACCTCTATGGCCTTCTTTGAGACATGGAGACTGTTTGAAGTTCCGATACAACAATAATGCAAACACTACAACAAACCCACATCAAACCCACCATCAAAAAGCAATATATTTATCATCCCTATAAATATTCTATGGTCACTCTAAGCATCAACATGTTGCAGAAACACAATGTCGTTCAATTGAAATACTGCAACCACTATCAATACAAAGTTGTACAAGATAGACCAATGTCCACATAATAATACATGCATGAGAACTCTTAACCTTTTAACCAAGCATAACCTGTTATCCTGTATATCATAATACTATGTATATTTTGTGTTAAATAAATTTCTTGATAAAAAAAAAAAAAAAAAAGAAGTGAAAAGATGTGTATATAATTATATTTATACTTCATTTACTTGGATGGATTTTTCGAAGATTTTTTTTTTTTTTTTTGAAGATTGAAGATTATTTGAATAATAAAGGTAATTTAAAAGAAATAATTAAAGATAGGGAAGGAGGAAACTTGATAATGACTACAGAATGTAGTTGAAACGTTGTATTGGAAGGAGAAAGAAAATTATAGTTGGAATAAAAACAAGTTTTAAAAAGAAAAGGAATGTTGAATTTATATATTTATTATCATGGAGCTATAATTTAAAAAGAAAAAGAAGTGAAAAGATGTGTATATAATTATATTTATACTTCATTTACTTGGATGGATTTTTCGAAGATTTTTTTTTTTTTTTTTTGAAGATTGAAGATTATTTGAATAATAAAGGTAATTTAAAAGAAATAATTAAAGATAGGGAAGGAGGAAACTTGATAATGACTACAGAATGTAGTTGAAACGTTGTATTGGAAGGAGAAAGAAAATTATAGTTGGAATAAAAACAAGTTTTAAAAAGAAAAGGAATGTTGAATTTATATATTTATTATCATGGAGCTATAATTTAAAAAGAAAAAGAAGTGAAAAGATGTGTATATAATTATATTTATACTTCATTTACTTGGATGGATTTTTCGAAGATTTTTTTTTTTTTTTTTGAAGATTGAAGATTATTTGAATAATAAAGGTAATTTAAAAGAAATAATTAAAGATAGGGAAGGAGGAAACTTGATAATGACTACAGAATGTAGTTGAAACGTTGTATTGGAAGGAGAAAGAAAATTATAGTTGGAATAAAAACAAGTTTTAAAAAGAAAAGGAATGTTGAATTTATATATTTATTATCATGGAGCTATAATTTAAAAAGAAAAAGAAGTGAAAAGATGTGTATATAATTATATTTATACTTCATTTACTTGGATGGATTTTTCGAAGATTTTTTTTTTTTTTTTTGAAGATTGAAGATTATTTGAATAATAACGTGGAAATATTCAAGGAGAATTACATGGAAACTTGATAATGACTACAGAATGTAGTTGAAACGTTGTATTGGAAGGAGAAAGAAAATTATAGTTGGAATAAAAACAAGTTTTAAAAAGAAAAGGAATGTTGAATTTATATATTTATTATCATGGAGCTATAATTTAAAAAGAAAAAGAAGTGAAAAGATGTGTATATAATTATATTTATACTTCATTTACTTGGATGGATTTTTCGAAGATTTTTTTTTTTTTGAAGATTGAAGATTATTTGAATAATAAAGGTAATTTAAAAGAAATAATTAAAGATAGGGAAGGAGGAAACTTGATAATGACTACAGAATGTAGTTGAAACGTTGTATTGGAAGGAGAAAGAAAATTATAGTTGGAATAAAAACAAGTTTTAAAAAGAAAAGGAATGTTGAATTTATATATTTATTATCATGGAGCTATAATTTAAAAAGAAAAAGAAGTGAAAAGATGTGTATATAATTATATTTATACTTCATTTACTTGGATGGATTTTTCGAAGATTTTTTTTTTTTTGAAGATTGAAGATTATTTGAATAATAAAGGTAATTTAAAAGAATTAATTAAAGATAGGGAAGGAGGAAACTTGATAATGACTACAGAATGTAGTTGAAACGTTGTATTGGAAGGAGAAAGAAAATTATAGTTGAAATAAAAACAAGTTTTAAAAAGAAAAGGAATGTTGAATTTATATATTTATTCTATTCTTCTCTTTTCACTTCAACAAAAAACTCCAATGAAAGTGCAATTATAGGTTAATGAGAAATTTTTTTAGTCTCAGTGATTGTTAGTTAGTAGTAATTGATAATTTTTTGGGAACATCAAAAATTAAAGGTTGTATTTAAATACATGGATAATATTTCTTTTTCTGTTCTCTTGTATATATTGTAACAGGATGACAACTAGACCTTGCCTCAACTAGCCTCATGTAATGCATCAGATGTAACTGGACATGTACACAAAAGAATGGAATTACTTGCCACTTTTACTGATTCAATCTGAATTTGTAATGAGCATACTGAAGGGTTTTACTGATATAGAAACATATTGTCATTAATATGGATTTCTCAGTAATAATTTTTACTGACCATCTTCTAGATATGGTTTATTATTCCTGAGATTACTAGAATATTTATTAGTTTGGGCTGGTCAGACTCTTTAATATTCATAATGTCATCACTAACTAACTAACCAGACATGAATCTATATGCATTTAGTGGCATCCAATCAACATCAAAACATAGCTTAGAGTTCATGAAAATCATTCATGATATTACACTACTTGGTTTAAATATCTGACAAATTGTTAAAATGAATAAATAAAAAATAAATAAAGGCAAAATGTATAACATTTAACAACAGATTTATTCCACATATTTAAACATAAAATATTTGTTTGAGTATGTATATATATATATATATATATATACATACTCAAACAAATATTTTATGTATAATATATAAGTGTATATATATATATATATATATATATACACTTATGCCCACTATTATAGAAACTAACTTAATTATTTTTCTACTGAGGTGTATTGTTTATAAAATATTGCTGTTTATGAATTATTATGTCTTCCATCATTTGATATACTTAGAGATGACTATGCAAATAATTAGAGCAACAAATATTCAAGTAACATATATAATAACTACATTCCACTTTCTTTACACTTTAAAGCAAAATATATTTATTAATTTTACAGTTTTGACTGTTCCTAGCAGTCTTTGTCAAATCTACAAAAAATTAAACATTATATCAATACAATCATATTTAAATATTATTCAATTTGATTGTATCTTCCATAATGTCCAAATCTTCCTTCACCATTTACCCATATATTATTCCTCATATTATATTATAATTTTCATTAGTTTCTCTTCCTTTTTCCTTTTTTATTTTTGCTTTTCTAATATATATATATATATATATATATATATATATATATATATATATATATATATATATATATATATATATATATATATATATATATATAATATATTATATAATAATCATTCCATTCTTTTTACACATTAAAGCAAAATATATTTATTAATTTTACAGTTTTGACTGTTCCTAGCACTCTTTGTCAGATCTACAAAATGTAAACATTATATCAATACAACCATATTTAAATATTATTCAATTTGATTGTATCTTTATTAATATCCAAATTTTCCTTCACCATTTACCCGAAACTGTAAAATTATTAAATATATTTTGTTTTAAAGTATAAAAAGAGTGGAATGTGGTTTTTATATGTTATATATTAAAAAAGCAAAAATAAAGAAGGAAAGAGGAAGAGAAACTATTGAAGATTATAATATAATACAGTGAATAATACATGGTTAAATGGTGAAGAAAGATTTGGACATTATGGAAGATACAATTGAATTGAATAATATTTAAATATGGTTTATATTGATATAAAGTTTATTTTTTTGTAGATCTGATGAAGACTGTTAGGAACAGTCAAAACTGTAAAATTAATAAATATATTTTGCTTTAAAGTGTAAAAAGAGTGGAATGTGGTTATTATATGTTATATATTAAAAAATCAAAAATGAAGAAGGAAAGAGAAGAGAAACTATGGAAGATTATAAATATTCAAGTACTAGCTGTGTAAATGGGATGCCCCCTAATATTAAATAATTTAATGTTGCAGACAAGTCCCTTAGATCCATCATTGCAATCTATAAATAAAGTAATAAGATGTATGTAAAGTAATTACTTTATTTTTTTTATATCCACTTAGGTGCACTTTCGACTATCTTCATAGACTTTATCAACTAACAATTTGAAAGGCTAACTTTCCCACATTTCCTAAGTGGTTAAAAATTTTTAAAGGTATCACTTCACATATATCTAATTACTGTATTTATAAATATTCAATTATAAGACTACATATATTGATTTGAAGAAATACAAACATCAATTTATATTATTGCATATATGTAAATCTAGTTAATTTACAATAGGACTCAGTATATTAATCATTTATTTTTTTAAAAATTATCATAACTTAAATTCTAATAATTATTTTCTTGCTTAATGAACTTTGAATTAAAAATATTAAAAAATAGTCTAAAGGCTACTGTGAAATGTTCTAACTTTATGTTAGATTTAATCTTTATATATATATATATATATATATATATATAAAGATTAAATATATATATATATATATATATATATATATATATATATGTCCACAGATGGCGTCCTACCAAAAACACCTATCAAGCGTATTTTCGTTTACATAAACGTCAGAGTAGTTAGTATTCACTATCTCTAACTATAATTCCACTTTCAGATCATGATTTCAAGCTATTTGCTATCGTCAGTGAAAGACAGGAATAAAGAAACTAGATCTAAATACAAACTCTGAGCGTTTATGAAACAATTTCTATTCAGCTTGCAAGCGTGAATTTTTTAGACACGTAATGTCTTCAAACTCAGCATAGCAAACCAGATAGCTATATGGGTCTGATCTCAGTTCAGCATCACCACATAGTAGAAGCCTCTGCAATCTATATCATTGCAAGAAAGACCTCAAAGGTACATTTATGATAAACAAAAATGCAAGTTAAAAAACTTGCTAACGCTTGTATTTATGTCCACAGATGGCGTCCTACCAAAAACACCTATCAAGCGTATTTTCATTTACATAAACGTCAGAGTAGTTAGTATTCACTATCTCTAACTATAATTCCACTTTCAGATCATGATTTCAAGCTATTTGCTATCGTCAGTGAAAGACAGGAATAAAGAAACTAGATCTAAATACAAACTCTGAGCGTTTATGAAACAATTTCTATTCAGCTTGCAAGCGTGAATTTTTTAGACACGTAATGTCTTCAAACTCAGCATAGCAAACCAGATAGCTATATGGGTCTGATCTCAGTTCAGCATCACCACATAGTAGAAGCCTCTGCAATCTATATCATTGCAAGAAAGACCTCAAAGGTACATTTATGATAAACAAAAATGCAAGTTAAAAAACTTGCTAACGCTTGTATTTATGTCCACAGATGGCGTCCTACCAAAAACACCTATCAAGCGTATTTTCGTTTACATAAACGTCAGAGTAGTTAGTATTCACTATCTCTAACTATAATTCCACTTTCAGATCATGATTTCAAGCTATTTGCTATCGTCAGTGAAAGACAGGAATAAAGAAACTAGATCTAAATACAAACTCTGAGCGTTTATGAAACAATTTCTATTCAGCTTGCAAGCGTGAATTTTTTAGACACGTAATGTCTTCAAACTCAGCATAGCAAACCAGATAGCTATATGGGTCTGATCTCAGTTCAGCATCACCACATAGTAGAAGCCTCTGCAATCTATATCATTGCAAGAAAGACCTCAAAGGTACATTTATGATAAACAAAAATGCAAGTTAAAAAACTTGCTAACGCTTGTATTTATGTCCACAGATGGCGTCCTACCAAAAACACCTATCAAGCGTATTTTCGTTTACATAAACGTCAGAGTAGTTAGTATTCACTATCTCTAACTATAATTCCACTTTCAGATCATGATTTCAAGCTATTTGCTATCGTCAGTGAAAGACAGGAATAAAGAAACTAGATCTAAATACAAACTCTGAGCGTTTATGAAACAATTTCTATTCAGCTTGCAAGCGTGAATTTTTTAGACACGTAATGTCTTCAAACTCAGCATAGCAAACCAGATAGCTATATGGGTCTGATCTCAGTTCAGCATCACCACATAGTAGAAGCCTCTGCAATCTATATCATTGCAAGAAAGACCTCAAAGGTACATTTATGATAAACAAAAATGCAAGTTAAAAAACTTGCTAACGCTTGTATTTATGTCCACAGATGGCGTCCTACCAAAAACACCTATCAAGCGTATTTTCGTTTACATAAACGTCAGAGTAGTTAGTATTCACTATCTCTAACTATAATTCCACTTTCAGATCATGATTTCAAGCTATTTGCTATCGTCAGTGAAAGACAGGAATAAAGAAACTAGAAGTGAAAGACAGGAATAAAGAAACTAGAAGTGAAAGACAGGAATAAAGAAACTAGAAGTGAAAGACAGGAATAAAGAAACTAGACGATAGCAAATAGCTTGAAATCATGATCTGAAAGTGGAATTATAGTTAGAGATAGTGAATACTAACTACTCTGACGTTTATGTAAACGAAAATACGCTTGATAGGTGTTTTTGGTAGGACGCCATCTGTGGACATAAATACAAGCGTTAGCAAGTTTTTTAACTTGCATTTTTGTTTATCATAAATGTACCTTTGAGGTCTTTCTTGCAATGATATAGATTGCAGAGGCTTCTACTATGTGGTGATGCTGAACTGAGATCAGACCCATATAGCTATCTGGTTTGCTATGCTGAGTTTGAAGACATTACGTGTCTAAAAAATTCACGCTTGCAAGCTGAATAGAAATTGTTTCATAAACGCTCAGAGTTTGTATTTAGATCTAGTTTCTTTATTCCTGTCTTTCACTGACGATAGCAAATAGCTTGAAATCATGATCTGAAAGTGGAATTATAGTTAGAGATAGTGAATACTAACTACTCTGACGTTTATGTAAACGAAAATACGCTTGATAGGTGTTTTTGGTAGGACGCCATCTGTGGACATAAATACAAGCGTTAGCAAGTTTTTTAACTTGCATTTTTGTTTATCATAAATGTACCTTTGAGGTCTTTCTTGCAATGATATAGATTGCAGAGGCTTCTACTATGTGGTGATGCTGAACTGAGATCAGACCCATATAGCTATCTGGTTTGCTATGCTGAGTTTGAAGACATTACGTGTCTAAAAAATTCACGCTTGCAAGCTGAATAGAAATTGTTTCATAAACGCTCAGAGTTTGTATTTAGATCTAGTTTCTTTATTCCTGTCTTTCACTGACGATAGCAAATAGCTTGAAATCATGATCTGAAAGTGGAATTATAGTTAGAGATAGTGAATACTAACTACTCTGACGTTTATGTAAACGAAAATACGCTTGATAGGTGTTTTTGGTAGGACGCCATCTGTGGACATAAATACAAGCGTTAGCAAGTTTTTTAACTTGCATTTTTGTTTATCATAAATGTACCTTTGAGGTCTTTCTTGCAATGATATAGATTGCAGAGGCTTCTACTATGTGGTGATGCTGAACTGAGATCAGACCCATATAGCTATCTGGTTTGCTATGCTGAGTTTGAAGACATTACGTGTCTAAAAAATTCACGCTTGCAAGCTGAATAGAAATTGTTTCATAAACGCTCAGAGTTTGTATTTAGATCTAGTTTCTTTATTCCTGTCTTTCACTGACGATAGCAAATAGCTTGAAATCATGATCTGAAAGTGGAATTATAGTTAGAGATAGTGAATACTAACTACTCTGACGTTTATGTAAACGAAAATACGCTTGATAGGTGTTTTTGGTAGGACGCCATCTGTGGACATAAATACAAGCGTTAGCAAGTTTTTTAACTTGCATTTTTGTTTATCATAAATGTACCTTTGAGGTCTTTCTTGCAATGATATAGATTGCAGAGGCTTCTACTATGTGGTGATGCTGAACTGAGATCAGACCCATATAGCTATCTGGTTTGCTATGCTGAGTTTGAAGACATTACGTGTCTAAAAAATTCACGCTTGCAAGCTGAATAGAAATTGTTTCATAAACGCTCAGAGTTTGTATTTAGATCTAGTTTCTTTATTCCTGTCTTTCACTGACGATAGCAAATAGCTTGAAATCATGATCTGAAAGTGGAATTATAGTTAGAGATAGTGAATACTAACTACTCTGACGTTTATGTAAACGAAAATACGCTTGATAGGTGTTTTTGGTAGGACGCCATCTGTGGACATAAATACAAGCGTTAGCAAGTTTTTTAACTTGCATTTTTGTTTATCATATATATATATATATATATATATATTGTACCCTCACTTCTAGGAAAGATGCAATAACAATAAAGTGATCTAGCTCAAATAAATAATTATGTTCATCTAAAATGTATCTAATCAATAATAACTATATTATTTAATACTGGATGCTATTAATTAGTTAAAATTAACAAATAATAATATGGTTCTGTTTCTTAAACTAAATAATAAATATCTAATAAAAATCATGAGACTATGAAGTGAGTCTACAAGTGGCAAAACAAATACATTAAGCCAATATTCCACAGGATATCACCTAAATGGCATAAGAATACTATCCTTACTCTTATTACTTTAAACAATAAATCTATAGTACTCCTACATCTTTAATCAAATTAATTAAGTAAATGACTCTTAATAAATTAATCTGAATATTTCTATAAAAATGATTTAGCTCAAATTATTTCAGGTTCTTTTAAAATAATTCTAAAATAATTATAACTTTTTTAATTAAGTATGATAAGGTATTTAATATCATTCCCAACTACTTCTAACTAATACTACTAATAATAAAATAATAATATTAATCTTCAATTTATAATTTAATCTCATATTTTTTCTACTTGTAATATTAACCATGTATACCAAACAATAATAATATAATGTAATCTATTATCCATATGGCATCTTAAACAAACATATATGGTATGATCTTATAATCTGAGAATATGTGGCAATCACTAATAATATAATTCTGTGTAAATCTTTTGTGGTTATTTTATGACCAGAATAATGATATAATAAATAAAATTTCTTAAACAAAATCATATCAATAAAACAGTATAACTCTTAAATAACGACTTTATTTATGTTGTGCAAATATTATGCCTTAATTCTAATTATCTGTGATTATGTAATTGTGATGTGAAGAAAATTGAGTCTACACCAAGATTTATAAACAAAACTTAACAAATTTATTAATAAACTTCAACGATAAATTATATACAGTATATACAACATGAATGAACTTAGTTTTACTCCCATTTAGGTAATCTCACAAAACAGATTAAATAAAATAAATATCGGATACAAGAAACATTGCTTTATAAAATACTTATCATTAAAACATTACCATAATATCTTTATGGCCTCTATTAAGTTTCTTTAAATCAGTACATTGTAAAAGTATCATTTAAATTATTGATTCAATATACATTTATCATTTATTATTCAGTTTTTAAAATACTTTTATTATCTGATATAATTATTGCTAACCTATTCATAATGTAAATAATCTTAATTACTAACATATTCATTAATTTAGACTGCTTACTACTCATCAATATAATGTTAAATAAAATGTAAGTATTGATGTGTTATTATTATAGAAAAATTTTTATATAAAATTATGATCACTTATATTCTTCAAATGTGATTTAGTTATATCTCTTTTACTTGTAAAAAATATGCATTAAAATTGAATCTTTTAAAACTTAATGACTAAATAATATCTTTAGAAACACACTTTATTCATCATTTATTTATTTGTAATAAACAATAATGAGTCCCAAATATAAAAAAGTTTATGATTCTTTATTAACAAGTTATAATATTGCCCTCTTTACACTTACTTATATCCTTACTTTAAAACAATATAACCTATCTTATCCTCTTCAATAATAATTCTGCATTTTAAACTTATTCATTATTTTATATTTTGAAATACTATCCTTTATGACGCAATCCGAACAATATCGATAGTAAATACACAAGTAGGTATACGGAATAAATTAGATTTTAATTCAATAGCACTTCTATTAAATAACCACCATGGTCACAGTGTATCATAAATAAGGTATGACTACTTTAGTTCATCACCTCTACTAATAAACATAATGTCCAAGCTATTTATTCAGCTCTATGGAACATTAAAACTTTAACATACAAAAAATAACACTACCATGAACATACATAAGCTATAAGGCTAAGTTATCTATACTTTCACAATAACCACTATTGTCTACACTTATTCCCATATAAACAAATCCTACATAAAATATTATCTTGGTCCCATTTAATTTAATACCAAGCTTACATCGCTAAATCTATTCCTACATTCTTATAACAATAAATAAATTATGTCTAAAATAACCATCTAACCAATCGATAAGATAAGATTATTTTATCCCTTAGTAACTTTAAACATAAATACAAACAATCAGTATCGATATCCCAGTTTATTATTCTGATCACTTAAAATAAACATTAAATTCAGTTATAATAGAATCATATACTTATAATTCCCTTATATTAAAATGTACTTATAATATTACTATTAGTATGCATATTCTTAACATGAATAAATAAATTATAAGCTATGTGTATGCATTGTGTTTTTCATACTCATTTCATACATCCACACTAAAATATACAATAATAAAATACATAATAAAATGATCAATACTTTTATAATTATTACCATCAATAATGTCTTCATTGTCAATTGCTCCATTAATATTTTTGGATCACAAACTAAATAAAACATTATTTTAATATCATTTATCCCACATTATCATCATACTTTAAAAATATTAAGTTTGTTTAAATTATTAAAGATTTTTTTAAAAATAATTAATCACTAGGTTAGTAAATAATTTAATGTTCTATGTTCCTACCCTACTTCTATTCTATAAGCATTATTATGAAAGTTAGTACAATAAAATTTAAAATCATATTTACGAAAAGAAACTCCAACAAAGTTCATTATAGAAAATGTCCTTTTCCTCCTGTACAGCATTTATTGACAAAAACATCTTCCTTTGATGCCAACAAAAAACACACATGCTCCAATGTTTCCACTTTCATGACATGTCCAACAATTCCTTTTTTAAAAATAATACAGAAAATAAAACAAAAGTAAGTCGACTTGTAAAATATTCCACTTGCAAAACAAATAGTTCAATGTTCTTTTTTTTATCTCCAACAGTACTTGTTAAAATGCATTTTTAATATTCTATTATGACATACATCTTAAATTTTACTGCTTTCATCTACATATTCCACCGGTCAGTATTCCTGGATACAACAATCTGCATTCACGGTATGTATCATATAGTTTTAAATATTTTTATAAGTAATTTTCCAAAAACATTTTGTATGTTCAGCATATAACAACTAACTTGTTTTAAAGATTTTCCCAATATAATATAAATTACATTACCAATGATCTTCATTTTTAATTTTCTTAAAAAAAAGTATATATTTTTTTAAATGAACTTTCAATATTCCTTCATAACGAAATATTTCAGCATCTTGAAATAATCAGTTTTTTTACATTAAAAGTTTTTTTAAGGAAAAACTATTCTATTTTAACATAGTTTTCCAGAATAAAAGATTTCATATTTTTTTCTTTCCATCTTTAACAAACTTTTCTGAATCTTCTCCATGAAGTTCTATCTATTAAATTTACTATTAAATTAGCATGACCACTCAACATAGGCAAAATTATGTATCTATTAGAAAAATAATAATTCAATATTTCCATCAATAAATTTAAATTTGATCATGACTTCTCCATGTTTAGGTTGATGTTAAAATAGATGTAGTAAATTAGCAGGCAAGGAACTACTTATTTTTTTAGCCACACATCTCTATATCACATGATCTTATAATCAATTTTATCCATTTTTTAGAATTTAAAATAATAAAATTGACTATTACTAGTATACATAATTAACTAAAGTTGTAGTAACAATAACAACAATAGTAAGAATTATAATAATAGCAATCTGCAAAATGTTTGCAGCTCTTTTATACTCAAGCCTACTATACATTTGATTGGTCAAATTAAACAATGCTTTCTTCCAACTACTCTGGAAAAACAATACTGGATTAAAGTTAAAACAAATAATAATTTACTAATATTTATTTTTATTATATTATTTAATTCTTAATTAATTTTCATATTTTATTTACACTTAATAAATACTCTAAAATAACTTTTAAAAATTACATTATAATATTCATTACTATTTCTATCCTTCTTTTGAACAAAACATTTATTTTCAAAACAAAAATAAAAATCTGATTTTATTTATTACATTCATTTTAAAGACCCAATTTAATATTCACAACAGATAATATTATTTTATCCTTGAATAAACAAATCTACTATTTCTTAAAACTTATATTAGAAACTTAACATAGTTTTGAACTTTACTAAAAAAAACTTCCCAAGCACATGTGTGAATATCTACACATCACATGATTTACAAAAATACATGAGATGCTAATAATTTAACTGAAAAATAAAATAAATAATTTATAAAATATTACATAAAAATAGTATCATAGCAAAATTTAGAATAATTATTCCAATATTATAAAATCAAATATGCACTTTTCTCCCATATTATTACTTCTAATTAAATGATTTTTTAAATAGAATTATTAAATACAATTATTATTATTAAATAATCTATTTATTTAACTTTAAATCACTATTTTTTAAAACTTACTTTAATCATTTATTTATAGACTTATTAAATCACTATTTATTATGGCCAGTTTTCCCAACTGTACAATCTTATAATTATTTTAAGTTAACTGTTTTCTTTCAAAATACTAACACAATATTATATGTCAATTATATTACTTGCCCTACCTAGATTATTAAAAGATCATCCACACACAACATACATCATTCCCTTACTTAACTTTGAAATTTAAAATTTTCCAGTGAATTGATATAATTAATCCATCCTTACCTAAACAAAAGGGTACAATATATATATAGTAACATAATTAAAGATATTTTATTAAACATGTTACTATATATAGGGTACAATATATATATAGTAACATAATTAAAGATATTTTATTAAACAATCAAAGATCCAGTGTAACAAAATGAGATCTGGTCTATTAAAGTAATTATGAAATATCAAAATTCAAACATTATTAAAAAATTATGAATCCAAAATATTCAGTATATTATTATATTCAGCTTAACTTAATGAAGAGAATCAACTGGATCAAGTATATTATTTAATCAAGAAATGATTCAAATATAAATATTTATTTTATCTCAAAAAGCTTCCAATATAAATATTTAGCTTAATAAACGAAAAATGCATTGTAGATTTTTATATAAAAAAAAATAATTATTTAACTTGAGTAGTGGCTATTAAACCAAAGATCAGACTAAGTTATCTATCATATTATGGGTCATTGGATGAAATGAAACATATTTCTATCATTAGATTTCTCACTATCAATAATTATAAGCAAATTATTAATAACAAGTATTATAACTCAGGTATATGAAATCACATGAGGTGAGTACACTAGTAATTCAATAAAATATAACTCAGGTATACAGACAGTAGATCTTATCCACTTTCATTTCTTGGTTTGATGTTAAGTGCTTGTTTAAACAAATACTAAGTGAATATGGTCTAGCAGGGTGCCACTAGATTATCTGAATCTAGACACAGTTATATCTAATAACCTTTCACATGTACTGGTTTGAATCCCATTTTGGTACTTTATTTCGAATAAAAATGGGAGATTTTGCTTTTTGAGCCATATCACTATAGGCACTAATATTTAGGTAAAAGTAAAACATCTTTAAACCAAAGTGGAGTATATTAGACATAAATCATTTCTTATATCTTAGCATAACAAATGTGTTTCCACATCTTTATAAGTTTTACTAGCTCAGATTACTATTAATTTAGAATGGCAATTCACTCATCCTTGCATGAAATAGATGATGGAATGGTGGTTATAATATTACTAAGAAATCACTAAATATTATGAAATTAATATTTATTTATGGCCTTTAAACTTTTAAACAGCTCATTAATTAAAACGTTGATGATGATGATGATGATGATAATAATAACGATAATGACAAGGGTTTCAACTACAGCTCTAGGACTAAGCCTAAACATAAAACTAATTTTATGAAGAAATTCATAATTATTGCTTAATTTTAGCATATTTACTTATATCTTAAATAACTAATATTCAACCACTGATGATGATGAATGATCACACTTAACAAAGACTACACTTAATGAAATATATACGCCTCGTTTAATAAAACAAACTAATATTTATTACTGCATTTCTAACATATACATAAAAATTTCTAGATAAACATGAAAATTGATATGAATAAGAATAATAATAATAATTGATTATATAGCAATCCTCAGATTAATTTCAAGTTCTTCCCCCTTTCCCTTCAAATGTATATTGTATTAAGTTGGATGTCACATTGACCATGATTTTCACTCCATGAGAAAAGTATTTCAAGAAAAAAAAATATTATCCGCTCATTAGCACACATACTTTATAAATCTAACATGTAAGTAGAATGTTAAAAAAAAATGTTAATAGAAATTAGAAAAATCAAGTTCTTAGAAACGAGTTTAAATCACATCCTCCCCCTCTCTTCTAAGTGCTGAAATCTATACTTTCTTAAGACAAAATAATTTAATATTTTAACACCACCTATTATTTCACATTTACTCACAATTATACACATATAAAAAAATATTATTATGTATGTGCATGTTTTATCCCAAAATAATAATACTGTCAAAAAAAAAATTGTTTACACATTAATATTTCATAACTGTAAAACTAATAAACAAATAAATTTTGATACATTCAAAATCATTTATGTAGTTCAAAGCTATTATTATTAAGACATTCTTGTTTTCCATCGATCTGAATTGTCTTTAAAAGTTCTTTAAATAAAATATGTCACTTTATTACTAAATTTTTATTAATACTCTGATTTCATAAAGAAAATAGATATAAAAGTCATATTACCGATCCAAGGGTTCACTTGTCTTGTATACTGTCTATACTTGGCAGTAACAATTTCCGTGTTCTTTGGAACAATCATTTTCTTGAAGTATATAATTATTTGATGATGAGGATCCTATTGAGGTTAATTGCTTTAGTGGATAATTTGGAAATCATTATATCAATTTTTCTTCTTTTCCTGTCAAGAATTATTCTTTTAGTGAATGAAATACAGCAGTTGTTTTCACATTATAAATTTCCCGGATTTAAACTCAGTTGTTGGAATAATTAATTGGACTTGATGATTAATATTTATCGGTAGATTAATTCATCTTTCATCGAATGCAGGTGAATACTTTCTTCCTTCTATTAAAAGCATCTTATTTCTCTGGTCAATTGAAAGGTGTAGAATATTATTTTTAGACAAGACATCTTTTCTTTCCTATATGATGTGCAGCTTCACAGATGGTCAGGCAAAGATGGGACACATATATAATTTTTCTAGCCAATCATTTCTTATATTTTCAACATTTAATTTAATAGTCTAATAATCTGAATCATAATCACAATAATAACAATAATTCAATTGATTTTTTTTTCAGACAGCTTTTATATCGATTCTTGAGCCAACTCAACCAATCAGAGATAGTGTCACTTGCTATTTTTGGACTAATTCGTTTTAATTAGATCTCTAATTTATTTTCAACTAAATGGTTTTTCAACTGAAGAGTTCAACCCCTTTTCCAGGAACATAAAAAAAATCACACACCTGTTTTTTCCAGACACTTTTGTTTGGAAGGAAAAACTGACTCAATCCTTTTTCTGTCTTTTTTCACATATATCTGTAATATTTAAAATTGAAGTTTCTTTCCTTTAATCCTTAGGTGAGACAATTTCAAAATCAGACCTCACAGAAAGTTTAAGCTCCAAATAACAAATAATCATTTACAAAAACAAAACTGCTACAAAAATAGATATCTGATTCAACAGATATTCTCTCTTAACACAAAATTGCAAAAAAAAATAATTTTACAGATTTAACCCTTCTAGTACAAACTGTTGAATAAAACAAAAAAATAATTTAACAGATTTTCTTATTTTTCTTTCAATATTTAATAAATTAAAAATGTAGTTTATGTATGTAATATATCCAAGCACACACACTGTCATTATTCCAATCATTTATAAATCTGGCTGACTAATAATATAAATGCTAGTTCAGAAATTATAACCCTAACATTTAAATTCAAATCCTTAGCTTTTAAATCCCAATTACAATTATAGAAAAGCAAAATAGAAACAGAACAAGATATTAAAATTGATCAGGCATAGGTTAGTTTTAAAGAAAGTTAAAGTGTTTAATATTTGAAATATAAAACAATTAAATAACTTACACATACATTGCCTATACGTATGCATTATAACTTTGCTTTTTAACAGAAAAACTAAATATTAAATAGTTTAAATGTGTGTATTACCTTTCTATCAACACACAAACAAATAAAGCATATAATTGTTGATCCACTCTCTCTCTCTGTTTAAAGCTTTTAAAATTGGACCTTGTAGGGTTTGAACTTGGATGCCCTACAGCTTCTTTTATGGTTATATAAAAATGTGATGATGATTTTTGGTTTTACATTTCCTCACATGCACATTACTATAAATTTAGCTAGTGACTAAATTTTAATGGCACAATATATATATATATATATATATATATATATATTGTGCCATTAAAATTATATATATATATATATATATATATATATAATCAAATTGAAAACCCCCAACTTAAATGTTATGTGATATTTAATGCAATATTCTCTTGTGTCACAGTCTTCAATAGAAAACAATAAATGGAATTATTTTTGTCCATTCTCAAGTTTTTAAATGAATATTTAAACCAAAATGTTAAGTTCCAAAGTAGGCACATGTGAAAGACTAGCAACCTTTCAATTATTATTAATTTAATAAAGACATGTGATTTAGACAAATGTTATCTACTATAATAACATAAAACATTTTCACATTTGTCTCAGTTTTTGTCTCTTTTAATATGTTAAATACCATTTTAATTAACAATTATATGCCAATATAAATTATTTAATAAATGGGAAGTCCATTATCTAAACAAAGTTAAAAACACACTCAAAGTGTACTGAAGTGCATCAACCAATCAGATTAGTTCTGCAGTCTGAAAAAATAATAACACATTTATTCAAGCTACTAGTAATGAAAAGAAGACACTTTTGATCAGTCACTCGCAAAGAAAAGTATGAATTACTAGTTTATCACTATAGCTATGAGTTGAGATAAAATGTATAACACTATTTCACAAAATTCCAATTGAAATTATGATTCTTCCATTAGCAAGCCATTTATTTAAATTTATTTTTTATGTAAGTGGATGATAAAAAGTTATCATTTTTGATCAGTAGTAGCTTGAACAAGTTTGCTATTGTTTTTATTCAGCATGAAGAACAAGTTTGATCCATTAGTACACCTTGGCTATGGTTTAACTTCCATTATATAATAGTGTTTCCATTTATTGAATAATTTAAATATGTATTAATCTGTTAAAAGTATTAAATTTAAATACATGATTTACTGATGGAATGATCTTAATTTCAGTTGAGATATAAGAAATGTTCCTACATATTGTATCTCTCTCTATTCTTATAACTATAATGACCAATTACTAGTTTATACATATCAATGTGAGTGATTGATTAAAAGTGTTATCTTTTGTTCAGTAGTAGGTTGGACAAATTTATTTTTGTTTTTCTTCATCCTTCAGAAAAAGGATCGTTGGGTTGATTCATTTTTATTCACCTTCGCTGTGGTTTTAACTTCATTTTATAATGGAGTTCGCATTTATTAAATTATTTTCATCTATATAACTAATTATTAAAAAAATACTCAATTGATTTTGTTAAAAAACAGTAATCATTATAACAATAAAGATAGCAATATAAGATGTCATCCTTAAATTGCATAAATTGTCAGTCAAATGGTGTATATAAAAGTTAGAACAATTATTTATTAGAATAACCATTTTTGGAAAAGTACATATACATATATGCTTGCATTTTAATAAATAGTCAAAATAAAATAATATTTATTAAAAAATGAAAGGTCGGAAAAAATATATAAATATCATTATTTTTAATTATTATTATCCATTAATGAAGGATTTTCTTGCAAGTATGTGCAGTTGCTTTAATAATAAAATCATTTATGCATAGTTTCACATTCTGGTTTTCTAAATAATCATTCATTTCTTTACGTAATTTTATAATATTATTCATATTAATATCAACTGCTAAATAATAATGATTAACATTTATGAATGCTTTATTTCCGCGAATGTAATATATATATATATATATATATATATATTGTAAATATCAATACATATACGTTTCCATTACAATATATATATATATATACAAATACCCTAACTGTATTAAGAGCTAAGCTTTAACAATAAAAAGATTATAGTACTTAGTATGTTTTAGACAGATAATTGTTATTGTTAATAAAGCTTACCTCTTAATACAGTTAGTATCTGATAAATAATAATGAGGAATTGTCTGCTTAGATTCTAAACGACGTTTAGCAATAACCTGTCGAATATTAAACATTGAAATAACAACAAATAAACCTTCCATAGCTGACACTAATTGGCATTAATCCATCGTCTAGAACAACATTTACCCATCACACAGTCCACCTTTGTTCAGAAAATCAAGCTATGAGAAGCTTATAACCTCATCCATCCAAATCAACTAAATTTATTAACCAACCTTAAGATTAATAATCATAAACTATTACATCTCTTCAAAATATGCACTCTTGAGGCAAAATTCTGTGATTTCACTGTTAAAATTAGCCTGTCAGCCCTACACACCACTTCTTTCCTGCACTTCAAAAAGATGATATAGCAAAATCAATCCAATATGCAGTCTGTGCTCAGTGGAACATGAATCAATTGATCATGTTATCAATAAATGCCTACAGATAAAACCTACAAAAGAACTTGTTATTTCCAAAATCACAATTAATAATGAGCTCATATTATCACTAGACAGGTCAATGCAGTCTAGCACTTACTCAATAATTAGAATTTCTTTATTCATCTGCCATATGCTCAGGATCATCAGATGTAAAATTCTAATACAATTACCACAACCAAACCCAAGCTTCTTATTCATTCATCTAGTCATAAAAAATTAAAAAGTGTGATGAACTATTCTCCACAATAAAAACATTCAATGACACATGGTCTATATTCACAACAACATAATTGACTATGTTAACAGTTAACCCACATGCTAATTCATCCCTTAAACAAGTCAGGTTGTGTTTTGATCACTAAATCTAACAATGTTCGCACCCATTAAAACTTTGATACACTTAACTCATATTATCAAGGCAACCTTGTTCACTCTGTACACTTCTGTTTTTGCAACAATTTAAAGAGTTGTAATAGAAGAACATTCATGATTAGCAAATCATGTATAACAACATTAACCTTTTCACCTTATATCATCTGTTTTTCTTGCTTTTGTTCAATAGTGTAACATACCTTTTAAATAAATTAATTTTTGAAATGAATGAAAGGCTCACCTGTTGTGGCAGATAACATAACTTGTCCTCTAATCCAACCTTCAGAACCACTTTCAGTTACTACTGAAATATAAATTTCTTTTTAAGCTGCTAGTTGTTGTTTTTTTTGTAAGTGGGGATGCAAACATATGACCATTTGGAGGTAACATCAAAAGAAATGAAGATAAAAATGTGATTTAGAGAATCAATATAATTTTTAAACAATATGATATTTTCCTAGAATGTAAATACTAAAATTTTAATTCTTAAAATATTTTGACTTAACTAGATTGAACAAAAAATTAAATTATATCCAATGTAGTAAGGGATTTAATGAGTCTTAGACTACAAAATAAATTAATTTATAAAAACTTCTCTAAAGGATGAAATCTCTGACAATATGATAAAAAGAGTACTGAGAGAGAAAGCAATACTCACTGGGCTTGCCAATAGTTTATGATGAGGTTTTCTGTCATTTTTCTTATTTGTTTTATTTCCATCTAAGAATATATAGACATTCATTTACTAACCAATTGGATTGTTCTACTTATACAACACATTGGAATTAGGTCCAAAATTTAATATAAATAGATCATCAACTTTTATCCACTTCATTTTATTCTTAAATTCTCTTTTTTGCAATACTACATCAATCTATCTTATTTATCCACCTCATATTCAATCTTTAGGATATTTACAATCTTCTAGAATGCAATATTAACTTTCAACTGTCTATTTAATGTTAGTTTTTTTAAAGATATAACTAGATTAATGCCATTTCAGTGTTTAAATCTTTTTTTTGATGGCAATGATTTTTATTTATTTTTTTATTGTCAATGATAATTATTCATTATTTACTTATTCATGTAATTTCCATTTTGACTGTTCTTTACTATTTTTTTTTCTCTCAAAATTTTATCATGGGTTCTGAAATAAGATGTATTGCTTTTTTTAAGTTCTCATATCACATGTTAATACATTAACCCTAGTAAACCACAATTATTAATAACTTTTTTTTTGTTTAAATAGATAGGCAAGATTTTTAATCTTAAAGTTTTTTTATATATTTATATAAACCTCCCTACTCATGTTAAATGTTATCAGTATGCATTATTTTCTATATGTGTATATAATCTGATAAAAATATTTATAATTATTAACTATTAATTAATTACTATATCTTTTTTCCACTATGATTATCCACGAAAAATTATATTAGTTTGTTTAAACTTTATTCTTAATTCTACATTTTTGCTTTTGTCATATAGTTAAATATAATAATTTATCATAATCTGTTGCATGATAAGTAATAAAAAATCAATCATTTTCCAATTTATTTTAATTTTTTAATCATTCCATTTGAAAATGAATATTCAAAATCATTTGGTCTTACACCTTTATCAATGTTAATTTTTTTACACTGATTATATAACCTCATCATAACTATTGCATTTGATATTTTTTTTGAATTTGACAATCTCATGAATCTATATTTTAATGTTCTAAAAATCTAATCATAGATGAATTGCTTTAAAGTCAAATTTCCTTATATAATCTACAAATTCAATGCAAAATAGTAATTTATGTACATTGATTTATTTTTCTTAATCATCTAATTTGATTGACTGTGTTATTTAAATACAAGGTTTTCCTTTGTCAGATTTTAGGTTTTTTTTTAAACTTTGTAATAATATTAATAAAGATCCTATATACAAATGCTAGGATCCTAATTGATCTATAATTCCTAGTAGATTTTTTCACTTTTTTTTAAATATTAATATTATTATTTTATAATTATTATTATCTGATACATCATTATCATCTAAACAATTTAAATATAGCTTTAGCAATAAGTTATTTTTTCCAAATATCTTTTTTTAAAAATAGCCAATAATAATTCCATCATTTTCAATAAATGTTTTATTCTTCATAGATCAAATTGCTTGCATTTCAAAAGATGTTTATTTGTGTATTCTTTATTAAGTATAGATGTTGCTACCTTTTTAATAATAGTAATATTTTTTCTTATTGTTGAAAACTTTTGTTCCAATATCAAAATGCAGCTTTATATCTTAATACTTTATTTTTGCTATAATTTTTCTTAACAATACATAGTTATATTTTTTTACCATCATCAATATTTTATCATATCATTCTATAGAATAATATTTTTTTTTAAATAATAACTAATTTTAAAGTTTTAACATTCTATTTTTTTTTATTTCATATATTGCAATAAACTCTGCTGAATGGCTACATTTTTATTAGCTATTTGTGTAAGTATCCTTAGACTATCACATCACTTCTTTTCAAGTCTAACCCAGTATCTCTACTCTGGTATTCTAAATTAAACTCAGTGGAATATAACTTAAAATTAGGGACATCAATAAATGAAATGATATCATTTAACACTTTTTATCTCTCTTTTTTGAATTAATATATGTATATTTTAAATTAATTTATAACTACATTAATAACTGTTGGTTTATTTATATATTTTCTGTTAGTTAATATATAAATTAATTCTGCTGTATTTATATACATTTCTGTGGATTTTTTCAAACACAAAAAAACACCCAAAGAAACAATACTTTTATTATGGTTTTCATATCTAAATTTACCCACAACACTTTTATCTTTCAATTATTTTCATAACATTAATATTTATCCATATTAAAAAATTTAAATATTGATATGTCAACATTTTCACTTGATCACACAAGTCATCCATTGGGTGGTAAAAGGTAGAAAGACCATTGTAGAGGCACTACAATCACTGATTTGAAGAAAATGTTAAAGTTCCATCCATAGCAAAAATGTTAAATTAAGAATGTTTTTTTTAAAAAAATCTTTCCAAATAGGAAGAAGATGGTATGTATCATCTCACTTATTGATACAATCTGGCCTTTTAAGTATCTCAATGTCTTCTCTAATTTTGCATAGGTAGAGATTATCACATCTGGATATGATCCTGGTACTAAAAAAATCAATTTTATGATATATATATATATATATATATATATATATATATATATATTGTAATGGAAACGTATATGTAGCAGCCCCACGATTGGACTAGCCAAATGTAATGGAACCTATAATTCAGAGCCTCACTTGGATGCTCCAAATGTAATGGAACTTAAGGTAGCCCATGTTTGGGTAAGCCAAATGTAATGGATCGTACTTGCTACATTCCATTTAAATTGAAGAAAGACAAAATTATCCCGGTTATATAAATAATGTAATGGAAACTATATGGTAGCTCATAATTAAGCAAGTTAAATATAATGGAATGTATATGAGTTATTCCTTTTATATTAAAGAATGAAGAAAAATAAACTTGTTCCAATTATATTTTAATAAATTGTTTAAATTGCCCTCCCAGCTAGCTTTATATAAAACAAATCTAAAATCATACTAATCAATGAGATCTTTAAATAATTACAAAGGCATTATTTATAAAAATAAATAGCACATCTTTATTTTATGTTATCGTTTGACTTTAAATAATATTAATGTTTCAATATTAATATAAACAATAAATATATAAAGACATATTTCTGCCTAATAGTTATAATATAAAGATAATAATTAATATATAGTACCTCAACTTATAAATTATATTTTCAGATTTTAAAATTATTTAAATATTTATCTTAAACATCATCTGTTATACGTTTAATGTTATAATAGAATAAGACGCTTAAATTGATCATTCACAAACGTTACATTTTACAATGAAAAAAAAAATAAACAAAAAAAAAAATATATCAATCTCAAAAATGTATATCCACACATCACACATATATATATAAAATTATTAAATACCTTTTTAAAAGTTCACTTAGTTAATTGTCCTTTTAAGAATTAATTTAGTCCATGAGTTTTTTCATCTGTATATTTTATTATTTTATTTTTAGAATGCATTCTATTAAAAGAACTACGAAACGATTTCATTAAAGAAGATTATTAATTCTTGAATATATGCATATTTTATTAAAATGTTAAATCCAGTACTTCAATTACAATTACTTCCGGATTAGAATTAAATTGACGATAAGACATTTAAGATAGCTATGCCAGCTTTTAATTCCAGACGCGATGAAATTTATACGTTGAAAATTTTTAGTTGTTCCATTGAAAAATTGCTTTAGAATATATGAAAGCGATGATGATGATGCAGCCCTAGCTGCGATATATCCTTATTACCCCGTCATAATTTATATGTTTATTACAAAATATATATATACGTTACTTCAGTATTTTAAAAATGGTAAACTTTAAAGAAATAAAATGTAATAAAATTCTATCCTTCAGTTGTTTGTTCTATATCCCATTTTTAATAAGCAATAATCCTAATAATGGCTTCCTTATTATTGTCGCGTGGTTTCATGCCAGCAGATGCTATTTTAAAACTCATGTTATATATATATGTTCTCTTTTACAACAATTAACATCAAAATAAAAATAAAATATCAAGTATACATATAAAAAGTATCAAATCGAAAATTTAACATCTTTTAAAATATACATAAATAATTATTTATTACATTTAATAATCATTATAAATAAAATAATTTTTTTTTATAATCAACAATTTATATGTCCTTATTTATTTCAATAATTAAATATTTATAATGATGTACTATCAATATATATAAATAAAATAATAACTTCAAATAATAACTATATTTAATAAACATAAAAGAAAAATTTAAATATTTCATATGTAAACTTCAACTTAAAGAGATTTTTTTTTTAATAACAAATAACAAATTTTTAAAATATAAATATCGACCTATTGATATTTACAATTCCCTCAAATCCACCGAAAAAAAAAATGTCTTTGTAAATAACTAATTAATTATGAAATATCAAAAAACTTCTCAAATTTGTAATCTTTCTAAGGACTAACATGGTTTAAAGAATATTATTTTTCTTATTAATAACCACATTCATTTATTTATATCTATCTCTCAGATCATCTAGATATTTGTCCAAATTTTTTTAAAAAATATATAATAATCAAAAGTGCCTTTTCAATTCTTCCTGTAAAGAATTTCCAGTATGTTAAACTTTGTGAAAAAGTTTGCCCTAATTTACAAGATTTTCATATAGCATTTTGGTATAACTCAATTGCTTTTGAATAATTTTGAGATAAGTATCTAAAGATTTTGCTATGAACTCCTTAGATTCTACATCTATATCCTTTACATAAATAGTAACTTGATCATAAGCACTAACATAACTCTTAACTTTATCAATAATAGTTGCTATTTTATCAGATAATCTTACTTTTCCTTTGACTATCTTGATAAACATCATCGACTTGAGTAAGTCTTTATTTTACTTATTCTAGGTTCAATTAAAAACAATTCTCTGGATAATTTTGAATGGTATTCATTCAAATTTTCTAAATAATCCTTTAAAAATCGCAAATCAGTGTGATATAATTTCAACATTAAAGAACTCTTGAAAATCATTTTGTTTTACAACAATAACATTATTATATTAATTATTTTCAGTTTAACTTTAGGTTTACTTAAATTTCTTTCTTTAGTTATATTTTCTTGAAGAAAATCTTTATTATCTATCATTCCTTCTATAACTTTAAGTTTAACTTTAGCTTTTCCAATATCTTTCATAAAATCTATACTTCTTTTAAGATAATTTATTTTAAACTTATCTCTACTCATTTCTTTGAATTTTACTTTAATTTTCTTCATATTTTTACTGGTATAAATTATCTCAAGAAAATCTATTTTAATTTTCTCTTTACTTCTGAATTTAAGTTTTATTTTGACTTTGCCTAAATCTCCATTTGGATCAATTTCTACTTCCATAAAATTTACATTACATATTATATTGTTAATTCTTGTAAAGAATATTTCTTTGTAAATATTAATTTTTGTATAAACGTTTCCACAATTAATGGTACATTTTTGAACTAGATTTTGCATTTTATCTTTAAATTTATTACTGGTATTATCCGTAATCTTTAGTAATTCATTGTCTAATAACTTTAGATATTTTTCACCTAAAGAATTTAATTTTATTTCTACAGATTCATCAATTCTTTTATCCTTACTATAGTATTCATCAAAATTTTTAGGTTTCTTTATAATCTTTCTTTCAACTACTTCTTCAAACAACTTACTCTCTCTTACATTATCATTATAAATTAATTCAAAAGACTCTTGAGGTTCTTTTAAAATTTTACCATATAATTCATTATCTTTATCAACCATTTTAACATCCTCTTCATTTTCTTTTATATTTTTACTAATCACTTCAATGGGTTCTTTGTATTCTTCAAAATTTTCATCAACTAATTCAAGATTTTTACTACAGATTTTGTCAGACACATTTAATTCTTTCAGTTCTTCATCAACTTTTGTGTCTATACTCATAACACTATCATCTACCAGAGTTTTTGATGCAACTTTTAATTCTTTAGAAAGATCATCAGCATTGGTTTTCAACCCAGCTTTAAATTCATCAGAGTTGCTTGTTAATGCGTTCATCAGTTTCTCATGATTGGTTTTTATCTCAGCTCTAAGTTCATCTTTTAATTCATTAGAGTTTATTTTCATCTCAGCTCTAAGATCTTTTAATTCATTAGAGTTTATTTTCATCTCAGCTCTAAGTTCATCATATTTGGTATTTATCTCAGCTCTAAATTTTTCCAAAAAATCTTTTAAGTCAAAATCACCATTAACTGGCATTTTATTACTATTGTTATCCATTATTATTAATAATACAATATTATATACTCATAAAATAAAATCTAAGTTATATATATATATTTATTTCTATATAGTAACTATCACAGATCAAGGGCTCACCATCTCCAATCATTATTCCAACAAGCAATTTTTTAACTAAAAATACAAGCCTTTTTAATCTTATAATATATAATAGCTATCTGACAATCTAAATTTTACTTATTTGAACTCATGAACTTCTTGGCTTAAAAAAAAAAAAAAATCTTATCTATCACCATAACATCAACAAATTTCTCTAAAATATATATATGCAGAGAGTAACAACTGATATCACTAAATAACATTTATTTATATTTAATGATAATAAATATTCTACACTTATACTATATTAAAATGTGGATACTTCATATCAAATTCAATATAACCTTGAAATATTTAAACTACAACTAAATGTTCACATGCCTTAAAATAACTAATTTGATAATATAGTGAGACAACTTTCTCATTCAAAATAATGGTAGTTAAATATAAAATACTTAAATCGATACCTATAAATTTTCTGGACTTTAATACTTAATACCATTTTATACACATAAAAAAAAAATATTCACTTCACTTATTATTAACTTTTGTGCTCGAAATATTTTACTAAAATTGTACTAATGCAGTTTACTACTAACAAATATTCACTAATTGAATTTCATGTTTAAAAGTCACTTACAAAAAAAAATAAAACATCGATATGTTTGTTTTCAAACCCTAATTGATAATCAATGTAATAGATTATTTGTTACAAACAATAATCAATTAATCAAACTCTTAAGTTTGGTGTTATATATTTAAGTTATATACTTATCTATTCCTCCAAAGATCCGACAGATATTGACAACCAAAAGATTGATTAGCACTTCACAACTTTGATGTAGATAAAAGAATTCAATCATTACTCCCAAAGCATACAATGTTTCATGAACACTTAGATGACTATCACATTTCATTCTATCCTATCTACTACAACCCATAATAATTTTTCTTAGAACACCATTACACTACCCTGCTTATATTTAAGTCTTAGGGGCTATTATTTATAAATATTTCCTTGCTCATCTTTGGGAGACTTAGAGGCAAATATTATACTTATATTAAAATAATTATATCTTACTCTCTCTGGAGTTTTAAAGATAAAATCATGGCAGGACTACTGTTAACTGCTTCATGATAAATAATAATAAACATCAAGATTTGGGTTGGAGCAATGAATGAGACTAATCAATCACAAGTGACATGAATGCATCACATCCTCAAGACAATAACCAAAACTCCCCACTCAACATCAATACCTGCAACAGAACCAACCAAACTCCAACAATCAAATATCCCATCCAACCTTCAAAATTATAGATTTTCTACAACTCAAACTTTCCAAATATGTACAAAATTATTATACTATAATTCAACACCATCAATATACTTTTTAAATTGAAATTAAACTGCTTCATGACTATATTTATCTTTCATCACTAAAAAAAAATACAATAATATTAACCATCACCATCTAAACATAAGGCTAAAATATTTCCATTTATATAAAAAAAAATTAAACACACAAAAATGCTTCTCTTTCTTTAAATTATACATCTCATATTAATATATATACTAGACATCTTAATCTCAAGTATGTGGGGTATTTCAAGCCCTAATTAGCTTATTTCTAGCCCTAGTTGTTGCGCCAAATGTAATGGAAACGTATATGTAGCAGCCCCACGATTGGACTAGCCAAATGTAATGGAAACGTATATGTAGCAGCCCCACGATTGGACTAGCCAAATGTAATGGAACCTATAATTCAGAGCCTCACTTGGATGCTCCAAATGTAATGGAACTTAAGGTAGCCCATGTTTGGGTAAGCCAAATGTAATGGATCGTACTTGCTATATTCCATTTAAATTGAAGAAAGACAAAATTATCCCGGTTATATAAATAATGCAATGGAAACTATATGGTAGCTCATAATTAAGCAAGTTAAATATAATGGAATGTATATGAGTTATTCCTTTTATATTAAAGAATGAAGAAAAATAAACTTGTTCCAATTATATTTTAATAAATTGTTTAAATTGCCCTCCCAGCTAGCTTTATATAAAACAAATCTAAAATCATACTAATCAATGAGATCTTTAAATAATTACAAAGGCATTATTTATAAAAATAAATAGCACATCTTTATTTTATGTTATCGTTTGACTTTAAATAATATTAATGTTTCAATATTAATATAAACAATAAATATATAAAGACATATTTCTGCCTAATAGTTATAATATAAAGATAATAATTAATATATAGTACCTCAACTTATAAATTATATTTTCAGATTTTAAAATTATTTAAATATTTATCTTAAACATCATCTGTTATACGTTTAATGTTATAATAGAATAAGACGCTTAAATTGATCATTCACAAACGTTACATTTTACAATGAAAAAATAAATAAACAAAAAAAAAAATATATCAATCTCAAAAATGTATATCCACACATCACACATATATATATATATAAAATTATTAAATACCTTTTTAAAAGTTCACTTAGTTAATTGTCCTTTTTAGAATTAATTTAGTCCATGAGTTTTTTCATCTGTATATTTTATTATTTTATTTTTAGAATGCATTCTATTAAAAGAACGACGAAACGATTTCATTAAAGAAGATTATTAATTCTTGAATATATGCATATTTTATTAAAATGTTAAATCCAGTACTTCAATTACAATTACTTCCGGATTAGAATTAAATTGACGATAAGACATTTAAGATAGCTATGCCAGCTTTTAATTCCAGACGCGATGAAATTTATACGTTGAAAATTTTAGTTGTTCCATTGAAAAATTGCTTTAGAATATATGAAAGCGATGATGATGATGCAGCCCTAGCTGCGATATATCCTTATTACCCCGTCATAATTTATATGTTTATTACAAAATATATATATACGTTACTTCAGTATTTTAAAAAAAATGGTAAACTTTAAAGAAATAAAATGTAATAAAATTCTATCCTTCAGTTGTTTGTTCTATATCCCATTTTTTTAATAAGCAATAATCCTAATAATGGCTTCCTTATTATTGTCGCATGGTTTCATGCCAGCAGATGCTATTTTAAAACTCATGTTATATATATATGTTCTCTTTTACAACAATTAACATCAAAATAAAAATAAAATATCAAGTATACATATAAAAAGTATCAAATCGAAAATTTAACATCTTTTAAAATATACATAAATAATTATTTATTACATTTAGTAATCATTATAAATAAAATAATCTTTTTTTATAATTAATAATTTATATGTCCTTATTTATTTCAATAATTAAATATTTATAATGATGTACTATCAATATATATAAATAAAATAATAACTTCAAATAATAACTATATTTAATAAACATAAAAGAAAAATTTAAATATTTCATATATAAACTTCAACTTAAAGAGATTTTTTTTTTTAATAACAAATAACAAATTTTTAAAATATAAATATCGACCTATTGATATTTACAATATATATATACCTCTACTTCTTTATTAAAATGGGTAATTGCTGAGTCATCTGTATAATATTGCTATATATATTTGCTATATTATCAATAAGAACAAAAAAATATTTGTAGAAGCACGTAATTTTGGGGAATATTTATTTATAAAAAAATCCAGACTTCATTCCATTTTTCAAATCATTTTCCCATTCAATTCCTAATCAGATATCTTTGAAACATTGACAGTTTTATTTCATAAAATCTTTCTTGAGTTGAAAGTGATCAACATTGGCCAATAAATAAAAGATATTGGATGTTAGCCAAATTATTTTATTCTGTGATGAGGAACAATATTAGTGCTATCCATAACCATTGTTTTGGGTTGTGGTTTTACAAACTCCAATATATCAGGGGAATATACTTTTTGTATGTCATGAATGTAAGCATAAAAATGAATAGATAGTCACATACACATTCATTAATTCATGCTGCTTTTAAGAAACTTTAAATGATGTCTTAGATAAAATTTCTTAAACATTATAGAAGAGAAATTATGGGATTGCTGATGCAAGTTGGCAAGTCTCCCTGTGTTCACATGGATTCTGATCATATGAATATTTCCCTAGTAATAATACCTGCAGTAGTAAAATGACTTCTTTTTAGTTAGTAGCATTTTTTGCAATAATACATTCAAAATTCATAAATAGATTATAGTAAGCATTGTTATTTCATTGTATTTTGGCACCAAATAATCATTATTGGTTTTGTTTAGGGAGATATATTAATTTATTATGAATTTATTTTTCCCATATTTTTTCTGGAAACTATATCATAAACAATGGGAGCACCTTTATAATAAAATAATTTAATAGATAATGATCAAAATTTGTATGACAATTTTTATTACTAATACTTCTATGTATATACAGTGAAGCTGGGGTGTTACATCAATGTACACTATTTTAATTATATCTTATTCCCAAAAATATATACAATATTATGACATGGCATCAGTAATCTTTACAATGTGGAGTATCATACACTATCAAATTTATTAATAAAATTTCTTTCAGGTTATATTACAAACCATACACATTTTAGTCTCCCTTTTATTTACTATGAGATAGTACAATATTTCTTATAATAAAATATTTTCTAACCATAAAGCTAGAAGTTTTATGAATATAAAGTATCTTTCATAAATGATAAAATTATCGATTAGGCAGCAGCAGAAAAAAAAAGAACTGTAAATTTGCTCTTATTGGATTAGGATGCTTAAAATTATGGACAACAGAAATTAAAGGTTATTGCATAGCTTTTGAAACTGATGGTATTTTAAAAATATCAAAGCAGTCAGAAAGGTTGTGAGACTGCTTTTATATTTCTGTAGAGTTAAAAAGTTTTTTTTTTAAAAAAAGGATATCTTCCACTTAATGTTTGATTGTGATTGAAGTGTCCATATAACAGTGTTTTCCTGGAGTTATCTCTCTAGTCCTGGTATCCGGATTTTTTTTTTCGGACAGTTAATTGTCCTAATTTTCTTAACCATTCATTTTATTTTTACTTTTATTTTTTGGCTTTATATTTATTTTAAATTAATATTTATTCATTTAATATTTTATAATTAATTTTTGGATTGGTTAATCAGTAATTTTGCAAAAGTGGAAGTGGCTAACCATCATTTAGTTACGTTAGTTATAAGGGATTTCAATTTGTGATTTTGTTGTGATAGATAATATATGTATACAAACAATTGTTTCGTTTTAGTTTATATTATGAAATGAGTAGTAGTGTAAATGTGATTATATATTTTGTGATTTTTTTTATTATTTTGTACTGAAATATATAGTAATCTGCAATGGAGTTTTTTTTTTTTTGCTGTGCCCGATTAGGCGCTATGGAAGTATAGACACTATAATTGTGATAAATGTTTGACACTTCAATTTTCATTTTATTGAAATCTAAATGAATGGAATACACTCAGA
Source organism: Epiperipatus broadwayi (assembly GCA_028023455.1). Classification (NCBI taxonomy): domain Eukaryota; kingdom Metazoa; phylum Onychophora; class Udeonychophora; order Euonychophora; family Peripatidae; genus Epiperipatus; species Epiperipatus broadwayi. The sequence continues at coordinate 832,457 of JAQFVV010000016.1, forward strand.
AATATTTAGATACATGGATATACACTATATAAAGTGCATATTAAAAGACCCTATTTAAATGCAGTAAATATGTATAGGGTCTTGAAACAAAATATAGCTATTATCATGCCTTATCGCATGTTTAAAATTTTTTGTCCTATAATTTAAAAATTTTAAAGTAAGTCAATTGATCACAAGAAAGTAATAGTAAGTAATCAACATAGTAAAATTAAGATACGGATTAACACCACCTTTATAAAATTTATTCAACCAACTCATAAACATTAATAAAAACTTATATCATTAAAACATGTAACAGAGAAAAATAAATTAAAAACAAATAATCAAATATATTTTATCACATCTGTAAGTAAAATATTAAAATAAAACAGTTCTTTATATTACATTTGCAATGTTGATTAAAACTGTTGGAGAATGATCTGATTTAGTGCACTTATTTTAGGTATGCCGGCATCTGAATGTTAATATAGTTAAAGGCAATCAGTGTGAGATAATCTTTAGAGACTAATTAAAGCTAATGCATTAACTTTTCAAAGGTTTCTATAAAATTCTTTTTGTTCTTAAAATTTAAAAGAAAAAAAACTCGTTAGAATTCTTTAGAATAAAAGCACATTACACTGGTTTCTTTTAAATTGCTTACGGAAAAGAAAAAAAAAACTCCCTTATAAGAAATGTCAGCATTACAGTCTCCGTTTAAAAAAATGGGCTTTTCTCTGTCTCTCTTTTTGTAAAAAAGTTATTAAAAAGCATTTTAACACTATCTTTTGTCAACAATGAAATGTTAATATATATTATAATTCAATTATAGAAAATATATAAAATAATTTTCTTTTATTCCAAAGAAAATTATTAAAAAGGTAGCCAGTAGCATACTTATTATCATCAGAAATATACACATATTCTTTTTTCAAATTTCCTTTTAATTAATTCAAAATTAGAAATAATATCAAGAAACTTATACTGCATTTATAGACTACTTATAAAAAGATAAAACTTTTTTTTTTTGCCACATACATTTTTATTTTAATCTTTGATTGATTATCTGTCTTTTATGTCATTAAGAAACAATTCAACTACCTTAGTTGATAAGATATTTTCAAATAGATATCACATGTTTGATTACCAAAGTGAAAGACCAATATAAATAAATCTGTTAAAACTAACATTTCATCATTTATTTTGAAATTTTCCAGCAATCAGATCATGATGTATAACTTTTCTGGATTATAAATTATAAAAAAAAAATGTTATAATCTCATCGTATTATGTACCTGTGTCCATAGAGTTATATTTAAAAGCATTAGTATAAATTACTCCTTTATTAAGTTAAAAGTAATTAAAGTGCTTTCCTATATTTTTTCAAAATCTTATTAATATTTTTTTCTTCTTAAATGTCATCCACTGATTATTTTTAAAAACATTTATATAACTTAGAATCTCTATTTCTGTAGGTTAAATTTTATAATCAATTTTTAAAATACATCTATCAAATTAATTTTCTTTAAATTTTGTAAACTTATTTGAAAGTGATGTCACTGGCATATGAAAATAAAATAGTTTAGGATGGTCCAGTTGTTTATTGAGTCTATTATTGTTGCTGAACCAAATTTATATATACATATTGATATCATTTCAATAAGTTTTCAGTAATATGCAAGAGATGGCAATATATTTTTAGTTTTAAAAAATATCATGTTAAAAAGTATTTATAGTTAATTAAAATAGAAATGAAAGAAGTCGCTTTTTTATAGTAAAAGTTTCTGTATTTAAAATGAATGAAATTTTAATTTTTCCTGAATTTAAAATGTTTTCTCTATAAACAAAACAATATTGAAATTAATTTTAACCAGTACAAATTACATTTCAAATATTAAGCAGATTAACATTTTATTGGGAATAAATATGAAAGAGATTCAAATACTTAAAAATTAAACATAATAGATATAAAAAAAAATATTTTATAGTAAATATTTTACTTACTGTGCAATAATAAGCCAAAAATAATTATACCACCATTTAAGTTATTAGATTTAATTTCTAATAAATGAAAGAACATCAACAAATTAATTAATTCAATAATAAATTTACCACTAGTAATTGAATTAATTAATTTGTGGATACTTCCCATTTTTATTTAAGTTAAATTAGAAACCTAAAGTCCTTAAAAAAAGAAAGCAAATGTTTTTGGTCTTTTAGTGTACAATAAATATAAAAAAATATTTATTATATTTTTATATCTATTATATAAAATTACATTGTGTTCCTTTCAAAAAAAATTTAAAATAAAGGATTTGGTTAAACAAATGACTATATATATATATAGTTTTAATGCACTAATTTCTTTAAATATCTTTATTGTTTTTAAAAATCTATATTCAATTTATTGATCAATTTAGAAAGTTTTCTTGTGAAGAGATTAATAATAATAAACAAAAGAAATATAACTCTTTAGTGAACTCACAAATAGATTTATTTATAAGAATTACATATGTAAAAAACATGACCAATTTAATCCAAATGACAATTCTATTATGTAACAGCTATTGAAGTATCAATGGCAATTGTTTCTAAAAATATCACCAAATTCTTTATTAACATGCTCATTATAACTCTCACTATAACTTTATTCTTGAAATATGGTCCAACTATATGCGTATAACTTTTTTTTTATCTTTTAATTCTAATAATCCAAAAGGAGCAATTGTTTACATTTTGTGTGTGCAGCTGTGTTTTTATAGATGCAGAATGTTCATTCATAGAGCTACTATTATTATTTGCAATAATTTTGAGTCATTGCTTATTGTTGCTGAATTCCCAAAAAATGAATATTTTTATTGAATTATTATAATAACATTACTAAAAATAGAATTTTTTTCTTTGAACTTTTTTTATTAATATTGAACATAAAAAATGATAAGATTAGCACAGCTTGATATTTAAAGTCAGAAGTAATGCAGTAATAATATATTGTGTGAGGTAAATAATTAAGTGATTTAGTATTGCCCACATTCCTGAAAAAAGATGTAATGCTTAAAGATATTGAAGAACTGACAATATTAAAATTTGTAATTACAGAGCTGACATTAGTTCTATATAACTGATTAAGCTTAATAACTTTAATTCAGCATTGTAAGGTGTTTGGCTTTAATAGTAAAATGGAGTTAAAGATGATTGCTAATATATAACTATATTATTTTCAGCTTTCCCTACCAATTCTCAGTGATAAAGACAAAATCCAGAATGTGATCTGTGGGTTGAGATTTTAAATGCACAATCATTTGTAATTGTTGATTAGTTAACTTTACTTTACATGATACTAGAATAGATAATGTTTGAGGCTTTATCCACTATAATTACTGTTTTGTTGATGTATTTATAAATTACAATAATAAAAAAACATTGAGTTAGTTTTCTCAATAAATCCAGGAAAATGTGATCTTATTCCAATTGGTACCTATTCAATTACATTTCCTTTCTTTGCAAACCAATATTTGCTATGAACATCTATATCAGTGTTCAAAGAATTAAACTTCTTATCAATAATCACTTCAAAATAATTACAGTCACTAAATTTTAATTTACCACTATTTCTATTTCTGATATTATAATTAATAGTGTATTTGTGTTAAACAGGGAATTTGCAATAAGATTATTGGACTATACAATAATTATACATATTAAAATACTTTCTCAAATTTCAATTTCAATTAATTAATTATTACTATTGATTGTAATTCCTCAGGAAAGATTATAATTAATATTAAAATACTTTCTCAAATTTCAATTTCAATTAATTAATTATTACTATTGATTGTAATTCCTGAGGAAAGATTATAATTAAGGAGAACTTGTTCACTAAATCACTTTTCATTACCCTTTTTTAAAGCTAAAGCATTAGACATATACATAGATTCTTACAAACATGACAAAAAACATATCTATTATAATATTTCTTTCTCAACAATTGTTTTCTTCAGTTGCAGTAGTTATTCCACAGACATTACTAAACATTAAAAATGTGATAATGATTAGTCTTAAAGTAAATTAATCTCATATATATATATATATATATATATATATATGAAAAACAAAAAAGTTAAAAACTTGCTATATCTCATATATATATATATATATATATATATATATGAAAAACAAAAAAGTTAAAAACTTGCTAATGCTTGTATTTATGTCAACAGATGGCGTTCTACCAACAACACCGTCAAGCATTTGTTTACATAAATGTCAGAGCATGCATTCACTATCTCTAACTTTAATTCCACTTTCAAATCATGATTTCAAGCTATTTGCTATCATCAGTGAAAGACAGGAATTTTAGAAACTAGATCTAAACACAAACTCTGAGCATTTATGAAACAGTTTTTATTCAGCTTGCAAGCATGAATCTTTTAGACATGAAATTTCTTCAAACTCAGCATAGCAAGCCAGATAGCTACATGGGTCTGATCTCAGTTCAGCATCACCACATAGTAGAAGCCTCTGCAATATATATCATTGCTAGAAAGACCTCAAAGGTACATTTATGAAAAAACAAAAAACAAGTTAAAAACTTGCTAACGCTTGTATTTATGTCAACAGATGGCATTCTACCAAAAACACCATCAAGTGTTTGTTTACATAAACGTCAGTGCATGCATTCACTATCTCTAACTTTAAATCCACTTTCAGATCATGATTTCAAGCTATTTGTTATCATCAGTGAAAGACAGGAATTTTAGAAACTAGATCTAAACACAAACTCTGAGCATTTATGAAACAGTTTCTATTCAGCTTGCAAGCGTGAATCTTTTAGACACGTAATGTCTTCAAACTCAGCATAGCAAGCAAGATAGCTTAATGGGTCTGATCTCAGTTCAGCATCACCACATGGTAGAAGCTTCTGCAATATATATCATTGCTAGAAAGACCTCAAAGGTACATTTATGAAAAACAAGTTAAAAACTTGCTAACGCTTGTATTTATGTCAACAGATGGCGTTCTACCAAAAACACCATCAAGCGTTTGTTTACATAAACATCAGAGCATGCATTCACTATCTCTAACTTTAATTCCACTTTCAGATCATGATTTTAAGCTATTTGCTATCGTCAGTGAAAGACAGGAATTTTAGAAACTAGATCTAAACACAAACTCTGAGCATTTATGATATGAAACAGTTTCTATTCAGATTGCAAGCATGAATCTTTTAGACACGTAATGTCTTCAAACTCAGCATAGCAAGCCAGATAGCTACATGGGTCTGATCTCAGTTCAGCATCACCACATGGTAGAAGCTTCTGAAAAATATATCATTGCTAGAAAGACCTCAAAGGTACATTTATGAAAAACAAAAAACAAGTTAAAAACTTGCTAACGCTTGTATTTATGTCAACAGATGGTGTTCTACCAAAAACACCATAAAGCGTTTGTTTACATAAACATCAGCATTCCTGTCTTTCACTGATGATAGCAAATAGCTTGAAATCATGATTTGAAAGTGGAATTAAAGTCAGAGATAGTGAATGCATGCTCTGACATTTATGTAAACAAATGTTTGATGGTGTTTTTGGTAGAACGCCATCTGTTGCCATATATATATATATATATATATATATATATATATATATATATATATATATATATATATATATATATATATATTGGCATATGTCTGTTGAAATTCTTTATGAAATGTATATTTTTTTCAATGTTTTTGGTTTTCCATTCAGCTTAATGCATTTTCAATTTGATACACTGTAGTCATAACTATTAGCATGCAAATACAGAGTTTACTACATATAATTAATGATGTTTAAGGAAATATATATATATTGTAACCAGTTGTCTTACATAGCATACACTAATATAGTGTGTGCGCATAATTATATACATAAATTAAAGGAAAAGTAGAAATAAACACAGAATAAATTTTTGTAGATATTTTTTAATATTTCCTAAAATAAAATAATAATAAGTAAAGGTTAAATAACTCTGGGCTTAAAGTAAAATTTCATTATGAAATTAATATTTTAAAAAGGTCTGAATAAATATAAATATTGCATTATTATTAATTATTACTCTGATTTTGAAATTTAAAATTACCTTATTGTATTTTTGAAATTTTAATTAATTAAACAAATTTTTTATCTATTAGAAATCTTCTAAGTAAAAACATGTATATGTTTTCAAAGGGATTAGTGAGATAAAAATAAAATCTCTGTTTTTTAATCAAGCTGCTGTTATCACCTTAGATGATTCTATAAAAGGGCTGATAACAAATTAGCTCCAGTCTGGATAGTGATTTTAAAGAGAACAGTTTGACTTGCAGTTTTATAAGAGTTAGTAGAAGAGCTAGCTGTAAAGTTGGCTCAAGTATTTTGTGAAGAGTTGGTATCTGTAGCAGTAAATGGCCATAGTAAAACTAGCTGCAAATATGGCTAGAGTATTTATTAAGAGAACTGCCACAAGGATGTAAAAAGGCAAGATAGTAGACTGTTTTTCTTAGCAGGAGTTTGAATTTACATGGAGGAAACGGGTCAAGATTCTTTGTAATTCATAGCCTTAAAAGTGTTCTGGAAAACAGCTTGCTGACCTGAAACTTACAAAAACCAAGTATAAATGGAACTGATGACAGAAGGAAAAAAGGCCAACCATACCTGAATTATGTAATTTTGCCTGATGATGACAACAAACCTGGATTGACCAAAAAAAAATAACTTGCCCAAGAAAAACACCAGCTGAATAAAGAAGTAGTTATAGATTTGCTGCTGTGTCTACATATGTGAAGAGAAGCACAGACAAACTTGCATACAAAAGTGAGTTGTTTTTCAATAATTCATTTGATGGACATTTTAAATCTATATTTTTAAATTTAAAGACATTTATAATTAGTTAAGAGGTAACCTAATAAAAGCTTTCTAACCTCTGGAAAAGTGACTATATATTTTTTAAAAGAATAAAAGAAAGCTATAATAGAATTCGATAAACTGATTTTTTTTTTTAATATTGATACACACACACACATATATATATATATGTAAATTTTATGTATATTCAAAATGAAATTATTAATTATAAAAGTATTGTTATTTATTATTTGACAAATTTAAATTTGTTAATACTCTGTGCAATTCTATATGCATGTTGTAGTAAATCAGGGATAAGTGTTTGTATTATTTAAAATATAATTAAAAGCTTAATCATATAAGGCTATGTGTTTCAGTTATTAAGCTTAATCATGTAGTATTTTTATGTAAAAGTTAGATATGTTCAAAAATTTCATGCACACACATGTATGTGTGTGTATAAACACACATGTATGTCTGTGTATATTATCAATTATAACATATATTTAAAATTTATCAATCGAAATACATTAATTGTATAATAGAAATCGCACATATATGTAAATCCATGTAACATTTCAAATTTTCAATAGCAATTATGTAAATCACAAATATAATAATTATTTTATGTTTAATTGAAATGTCTTCATCATATATTATAAAACACATGTCTGTGTACGGATATATATATATATATATGTTCAAAAGATGGCGCTTTACTAAAACCACCGAACAAGTGTAAAATTTGTTTACATAAACGAAAAAAGAGTCAGAATTAACTACCTCTTTCATTTGCTCACCCCCAGATCAGCTGATTTCAAGCTGGTTTGCTCTCCTCAGTGAGGGATAGAGTATAGAAACTAGATCTAAACACTGACTCTCAAGTGTTTATGCAAAACGTTTCTATCAGATTGCAAGCGTGAATTTTTCAGACTGGTAAATTCTTCAAACTCAGCCTAGCAAGCCAGATATTTATATGGGTCTGATCTCAGTTCAGTATCACCATATAATCAAAGTCTCTGCAATATATATCATTGCAAGAAAACTTTAAAGGTACATTTATGAAAAACAAAAACAAGTTATTCACGTAACCTGCTATCACTTGTTATTTATGTTCAAAAGATGACGCTTTACCAAAACCACCGAACAAGTGTAAAATTTGTTTACATAAATGAAAAAAGAGTCAGAAATATATATATATGCATTTGTAGAAACTCATTAAGAAATAATGCAATTGATGTAATAACTTGAATTTTGTAGTAATATTGTAAATTACAGTGTAATGACTTTTATTATTGAATACTTTTCAAAATCAGAATCCTTATAAGACCTTAAATATCTTTTTTTTGTTATAAATAAACTTGTATTTAATTATTAAAAATTGTTTTCATCATCTCTTGGTCACATACAGTAATAGATTTTGTGTTCTCTGAGCTAGATTCATGCACGGATAAATGGGAATGTGTACTTAATGCTTTGGGGAATCCAGAGATGCTCAATCATCATCCTGGTTGGTGCAAAAGAGGATACTCTTTAAATCCCATGCACTATCTTTTATTTTACTTTAGTCTTATTAAAAATTTACATTTATAGTTGGCCAATACAAGTCGCCAGAGCATTGATAATGATCAGCATGTTTTAATGATCCAGCATTATTGTTTTGATTTCTGATTATTGTGTATTTTAATGGATGGGAACTTAAATGGTGCATCCAAGTTATGTTTAAATAATTGCCCAAGCTGGCAAAGGCTTAATAGTTAGCCTGGGCTAAAGAAGACCCACTTTCAATCCAGCCACAAGATGGTCTGTTGATTTTATTCTGATTTATTGTACTAATTTGTTTATTCCCATCAATGATGATGATGGATGATAATTTATTTTGAGTATTACTCATAATTACTTTTACTTTACAATGGTGGTGGATATATGACTGAATTTATAATTATGCTTTTGGGTGCTCTTCTGATCTCATCAATCTCTCAATGCTTACAGAGATTCTCTAATCACATGCTCTTATAAAATATTATTATACTTTGTAAATTATTGATATTGTATTTACATGGGGTGATGATGATTATTCCATCACCCCAGGATTACCACTTTCTACCACTTTTCACCCACCCCATCCCGTTACAATATGGAATACAGGAGAAATAATGATAAAGCTCAGAGAAAAGGTAAAAATGATAGTCTTTATTAAAAATGTTACCTAGAATTTATGCAGCTCATATTGAATTAGTAGTTTTTCCAACTTTAAAGACATTAGGGCAGTATATATATATATATATATATATATATATACTGCAGATATGTCTATATATGTGTATATATATATATATATATATATATATATATATATATATCATACACTCATAATTGGTTGCAGCAAATGATAGCATAAATGACAAACATTTTCAAAAGTAATGCAGAGATATTACAAGAAGCATTAGAATCCCATGAGGATTATAGTAACCTAAAAATCTGATGTAAATTGTTACAGAGTTAATGTGCAATATTATTGCCATTGCATTTTTTTAAATTTCTCTGTTTAACTAAAAAGTCATAAATGAGATATATAAGTATTAACGATTAACTATTTTTTTAGAATTAAAGAGAAAATCTAGAATTCTCGAAAGCTACTTTTTTTTATTTCTTATTTTTTATGATCTTTAAAAATTTAATTTTAATAAAAAGTTTGTAATCCAAAAAGAACAAATTTTAATTCTTTATACCTTTATATATTCCACCGAGAAAATGTAATTTCAATAAAATTTCTCGATTTAAATCTATCTGAAAACTTCACATTCAGTTAATGACTTTATTTTTCTCTTTTAATTATTAAATTCTCAACTAGAAAGGTCATGAGAATAGACAAAATTTTGCAGGAAATAGTTTTTCATTTAAAAAAGATCAAATAATGATGCTGAAATAGGCAAAAAGGCTCAAAATAAAAATCCAAATATTCAGTGGTGAAATACAATTGAAAATTGAATTACGTAATCAGAAATATTTTATGTGGATATAAACCAATTGATAAATCGCCGTAGTCAACCGTTTAATATTTTTGTATTATTTTATAATTTTTCGCTGCATTCACTCATTAATAGAATGTATGTTTTCTTTAAATATTTAGAAACAAATGACATATATATTATAAATGTGAAAAATATAATTACAAAATCTAGACAAAGTAAATTTTTGCTCACCTATTATTAAAAATAAAAGTTTTTCAAAACGTTTTGCCTGTAAATAATTTTATATATAATAGATTACATTTATTTAAAATATAGTGTTTACTTTATAAAAGGTGCACAAATTTGAAAATGGTCATTTCCACATGTTGCAAATATAATTATATGTGAGTGATTAATGACTACAAAAACATTCTTTATTATTTCAAATAAATATTTTTTCTATAATCTTACCCAATGCTGTATAGTCTGTGATGCTTTCACTTAATATTGTTTCTTTTTTTTTTTCAAATAAAATTTTCATATCAATTTTTTTTTATAAAACAAATATCGAGTATTTATTTTTCTTAGCTGGTTTTTTTAATAAAGCACAATCATTGCTTGGGGATTCTATAATATTTTTGACCAATTGCCACTGTATATCTTTGTCCAATATGTGAGCAAATTTTAATTAAATCCAGAGAATAATAACAAAATCTTGGTTCTTTGTTAGTATAGTTCAAATTTTTTTCTTACTATTTTATACAGTATTATGTCCAAGTAGAAGGAATTTTTGAAGTGAATTTGCATACATATTTCAAATTATTAATGCATTTGGTATGGCATGACAATCATTCAAAGGTATTTACAATAGCTTTTATAATCAGCCCTTAAGCTAATGCACATGCACTTTGTGGATTTTAACTATAAATTAATACTCTCACTTTTCCAACCCATGATAAAGTCTGAGAAAAGATAGAATGAATCCATCTATCCTTTCAACCCAAACATTTAAGTGTGGGCAAATTGTAGACATTTGGAAATGAGAGCATGAAGATATTAAACAATCAATTTAAATTATCTTTACTATGCCTAAATGAATGATGCTTGTGGAATTTACTAGAATTTATGACACATCATTCTTTGTTGAAATTAAACATATGTAAATAAGTATTTATTTTATAAAGTGCAATGTTTTTTAACTCTAAATAGTAATAATCAGCCATTAAGCAAATACCCATGCACTTTGTGGATTTAAACTATAAATGAATGTTCTCACTTTCCCAGCACAGGATAAAGTCTTTGTGAAAAGATAGAATGAATCCATCTATCCTTTCAACCCAAACTTTTAAGTATGGGCAAATATTAAGCATTTGGAAATGAGAGCATGAAGATATTAAACAATAACTTTAAATTACCTTTACTATTCCTAAATGAATCATGCTTGTGAAATTTACTAGAATTTATGATACATCATTCTTAGTTGAAATTAAACATATGTAAATAAGCATTTATTTTATATAGTGTGTTGTTTTTTTAACTGTAAATAGTAATAATCAGTCATTAAGCATGTGTGCATTAACTTAATGGCTGATTATCACCATTTACAGTTAAAAAAAGATTGAGCTATATAAAATGAATACTTATTTACATATGTTTAATTTCAATTAAGAATGATGTATCATAAAATCTAGTAAATTTTGCAAGCATCATTCATTCAAGCATAGTAAAGGTAATTTAAAGTGATTGTTTAACATCTTCATGCTCTCATTTCCAAATGCTCAAGATTTGACCATACTTAAATATTTGGGTTGAAAGGATAAATAGATTCATTATTTCTTTTCACAAAGACTTTATTTTCTGTTTGGAAAGTAAAAGTATTCATTTATAGTGAAAATCCACAAAGCACATGTGCACTGGCATAATGGCTGATTATTACTATTTACAGTTAAAAAAACATTGTCCTATGTAAAATAAATGCTTAATAGCTTTTATAGTTTTTTTTGTCTCATTCTTTGAATTATGCACAAATACTCTTGTCTTATTGAATAATATTTCTGTAGTTTAATTTTTTCTATATCATTCTCATGCAAGGTATGATCTAATTTATATTGCTTTTTAATACCATGTGTATAGGCATAATAATAAACGTATAACCAAAGATATGTGAAATAGATATATTTCTTACCTTTTGTGTGAGTGGTTTAGTGGAAATTAAACTACAGAAATATTTTTTTCATTAAGTGTTAAATGTCTAGTTTAATGAATGACTAATAAAAATTACTAATATACTTCCATGAAGTAGTCTGCATCAAAATTGTGAGGGCTGTAAGTTTGACAGTTATCAATAAAACTGTAATAATTCCTATCTTTAGATACTGAACAAATGATAAAGATATGTATAAAAGATTGTAATTTGGACCAACTGATGAGTGCTGGTTCAGCATGAAATGTTCAAAGTTGGAGATCATACTCTTTGTTACATGTCTTTGATCATATGTTTATGATTACATCCTACATGAAGTGTTAAATGTGAATATAAATCAGTCTCTTATCTTGCATGAGAATGGTGTAATAAAAATTAAACTACAGAAATATTAGACATTAAGTAAATAATATATAATCTACCAAATGTCTAATAAAAATTACTAAAATACAGTTATCTTATATTTAGGAAGTTATATCAATAATTTTTTTTCTTATGTCATAGTATTGGCTGGGATGCAAACTCACACCTGTCTGCAACCAACTACTTGCTTGCAAGGTTGGTGTGATGACCTCTTGGCTAACAATGCTCAGTATTTATTCAAAAATACAATCCAATAGTTTTTAGATATGTATGCCCAAAAATATATATTATTATGAAGTATGCATAAAAAATATTGTTTAAATTTTATGTTTAATAATAAATAAAATGCCTTATTTATTTTTATAACTTTTATTTAATGCTATAATATGTCATTATATGTCAGATATTTTATTTAAAACTTGTAATTTGTTTTAATTTACATTTTATTTTATTTATTTTTTACATTGTGTTAAAGTTTATGCAAGTGCATGAGTAATATATTCATTGATAATTATTAAAAAGCAATTATGTATCAATGCATTATATTTTAAATATGTGCAATTGGATAACTAATCAAAACATTTGTAAAAGATATAGTCAAACATTTCATAAAAAAAAAAAGATTTAATTGTTAAATAAATATGTAATTTCAAAAAATAAAAGTGTTTTCTTTCACTTGAATCTGACTGCATGCCATTCAATTACATATATATTTTAATATGAAATGGATATAAGCATGGCTGCACAAATCATAATCCTTTACTGTATTCTATGTGAAGATGTTATAGAAACTTTTGCTCTCCAGTGCATTAGTTGATTTACTATTTGTTATTTATGAACAAATTATTATTATGAAAGTATCGAATATTATAGTTAATTTAAACATATTTAAAATTTTACCAATCAAATAATTTATTTTTATTTTTCAATTTTAATATTACTAAAATAATTATTGTTAGAAATAATAAATAGTAATTTATCTGATAAACAAAGGTTGTTTTAATTAAAAGAATATCCTAGTGAATAATTTTTTTTCTGCAACATAATCATAAATTATATTGGTAATTGTGTATTAATCTAGTCTACCAAGCTTGAAAGCCAAATTTTTTAATTATATAGTTTCAGAGGTCTATAAGTATTTTATTTTCCAATTTTATTTTACCAAATGTGCTGTTTGTTATGTTTAAAACAATTAATAAATCAATTCTAAATTTCATTCATAAGATTTATTTCAATTTTATTTTTATTTATATTATAATGAGTAACACTACACACTATGAACATTGTTGTACTTTATTTAAATTCACATTTTTTTTGTCACAAGTTTGGGATCTTCCTTTGACAGAATATCATGCAATGGAATATTTTCAAAAATATCAAATCCTGCCCTTCTAAAAATTCTGCATTTAATAAGTACAATATGACAATTTACCTTAAAACAGCCCACAGTGGTGATACAATACCAAAAGTTGTTTGACAGAATATCCATTTGGAAAGAAAGGTGATTAGAGGACTTCAAAATTCCATTTTTGATTGTCCTCATATTTCATTTATAGTTGGTCTAGAGATTTAACATTGGATGAATGAGAAAAAGAACAATTAGATTTGTCCAACAAGATAGCCACTGATTGGAATAACTACTTGAGAGAAATAACCACATTTAATCTTTTTTGTTGAGCCTCATCCAAAATCAGGGCCTAACAAATTGTTGAAATTGACCAAAGCCTTTTTATGAAGCAAAAAAATCAACAGTGAAGAATATTTCCAAAGCAGTGGTTATTTGATAGATTGTGCAGTGATATCAATCAGTGATTCATTGTAACCATTCCAATTAGAATAGTAAATATTCTTATGGATGCAATAAAACTAAATGGCACATACAGATCTGCTATTTATTTGGACTATTGGAAGCCTATAAAACTGATAAATTATTACATCACCACAATAATTTGGAGGATCTATCTAGCAGCATGTATACACAAAACATAAAGACTGAGGATTAGGCCAATGCTGAAACAAAAAACACTGGAGAATAATAAAAAGTGTAAGTAAAATGTTATCTTTCAATTTTAAATTGTATTGTTTATATTTTTTCAAAAAAAAATACATATTTCATGGCTAATTATACTTGAATATTAATTCATTTTTAATGTATGTTGATAAAGGATTTATGCTTTTCAATTTACAGACTTATAATACTACAATAGTAATAATATATATTATTGAAAAACATTTTAATAGAAGATTCATAATGTTAGAAGCTGAAACTTTACAGGAAATATTTGTATATAAGCCAGTCAAAACAGTAAATTTGTATAAATTTTTAAAAGTTTTTAAATATTAATAAATAATTAAATCAAAATTCATAAGAAAATATAAGTATATAATTTATTAAGTTTTTGATATGTAAAAATCAATATCATATATATAATGGTTGGAAAAGAATCTGAAGATTTTCAGTCTTACCATATCTGCCGTACAGGGCACCACCAGTCATTTTGAACCTGGAAAATTTATAGTGTAGGCAGATATGTGCTGTTAAGATCTAACTTTTACATATATATGATTTATTTCAACCATCATCCCGATGCCACTAGCTCCGTGAGATGCAGAGATTTACAAAATATAAATTCTTAAAATATTTGTTCAATATTAACAAAAATAAAAGAAGCCACTGTCAGTAATTAACACACAAACATTTATTAATGCACATATAAATAAAATTGAGGAAGAAAATGTATTATTTTAGATTTTAATATCAATTTTTAAATTTAAATTATTATTTTAAATTTTCACACAGATGGAGATTTTAATAAATTTTACTTTAGAATGTTGAGTATAGATAGGCTACATAGATTACTCACTTAAAACATTTCAAAATAAACATAAACAATCAAAATATAAAGTCATTGATGTAATTGCAGAGGGAAATTTACAAGAAACCCAATGGCATTCATCATAAGATGCCACATTGACACCAATAACTAAAAAGACATTCGAATAAATACATTTTTAGATACTCAACATGAGGTGTCATATTTACTGAATATCTATATATTTTAATCAAATATGAAAATAAAAAAACATAATTAAACATATATGCAGTCATCTATACCCATCTTAAATTTAATGCATTTAAATAATTTAATCAATAAATATTTTAAAAAATGGAAATGATTAAGTCAGCAAACTCAAAAGTATAAAAATTAAACATTAATAATTGATTTGAAAAGTCAGATTAAAGTTCATTTTAAAAGATTTAGGTTTATCTTGTCAAATCTTGAAAGTTCTTAATTATTATTTTTTAAAATTTTTCAGTTATATCTCTTACAGTAGAAGAGTTCCAGTTCCTGGTGTCAATTCCCAAAAAGTCTTTATTTGAAGACCGGTCTATCTGAAGGTGGCCTTAGCTACTTCAATCCTGGTATTATTTTATTCGGGTCTGCAACAATACCATTCATAATTCAACAGTCATTTCATTTGAAATAAGTGAGAGAATGTGACAAGTGCATCTTATTGCCCTTCTCACAAAATCAAGCTGGAATTGTTCTTAATTTCAATATTTTTCTTTTTATACACATCGTCCGGATTCACTGAACAATAAATCATTTTCATTAGGGTCCGAGCATTGATTTCTGCTTCTATTGGACATTCTGCTTCAGAGCAGGAAACAATCTTTAATTTTTATCTATATCTTTCATCTGACTTTTTAATTATAGAAGATCCCCAAGGGCTAGTTTGCTTTTCGATAATTAATAACACGATCATTTCCATTTTGAGATTTCAGGAATTAAATCTTAATGATACTATTTTTACTTATGTTACTTTTTACTAAAATATTTTATATTTAGCTTTTTTATCTTTTTTTATAAAAAAAAGTACATTCAAATACTTTTTTTTTTATTTAAAAAAGAAATACTTTTAAAGTTTTGCATCTGTGCAAATATATATATACATACATTGAACAACTCTTTTTAATTTTAGCTTTTAGTTTTTTATTTAGGAACTTAAAAAAAAATTTTATTCTAATTTTAAATTAATGTAATGGCAAATTATATACCGTTACAATATATACCATTAAAATTTTCCAAACCATATAATTTTTTTAATGAATTAGTTTACTTCATACTATGCTCACTTAAATAATTTCAACTTGATTATTCATAATATAAAGAAAGTTCTGAATTAATCTAATTGGCAATCTCTATATTTATTGTTTTGCTGCATAAATATACTCCACGTTCATCTAAAACTTTATTTTCTTTAGTTTCTATGCCATTTTACATTCAAACACTTGTCTAGTTTTTAAAATAATATATATGCATCTAAAAATCTTTCCAGATTTTTTTATTACATTTCTGGTGAAGCAACTAAGGTTTTGAATGTGGGATTTATGTTGATTATAAGTGCTATTAGAGCTAAAATATTTATGACTTTTATGTTTTCTTATAGCATCTGTCATTGCCTTTGTTTTTTTAATAAACTTAGCATATGTCATTAGAACTTTTTCCTATTCAACTAAGTAAAAGTATTTATTTCCCCCTACTACCTAGAAACAACATTTCATCCTATAATTTACCCCCCCCCCCCATTATATATTTGGTATAGTAATGGCATAGTTGACATTTGTAGCTTTTACTAACATCATTCCAGTAAAAAATTGATCTATTTCATTATAGTTTTATTATAACTATAGCTTCTATCATGGAATAAAATACAATGTCATTATTGTAATATTTTATTTTTACAAGAATTTTTCAAATGAATCGAAGAAATAGTAATAATCAAGTCAAATGTATATAATAAAGTTTATTTTTTTAAATAAAATTAAAGTCTAATTCCTCAAAATTTTAAAAATATTTTATCTTCCATTTCCAATGATTATTTTAATAAAATTCTAAACACATTTATTTGGTCTACTGAAATATTACATCTAATGTAGCATGTATAATAAAATAAAGGCATATATAAATAAGTTATAAAGTTTTTAAATTGCCTAAATGAAAATTTACACTAAAGCTGTCTTTCATAAAGTATGACAAAAACAAGAATATTATTAATTTCATAACAATAAATAATAATTAAAACAAGTTATAGATTTAATGATTTTCTTTTATATGTTGAATCAAAACATATTTAAAGACGTAAAAGGTTGTTATACAATTTAAACAAAAGTGTTAAAGAATATTCATTTATTGAAACTAAACACATAGGTATATTAGAGAACTATTTATATATTTTTTCTCTTAATGAAATGCATATTTGTTAATATGGTTAAAAATCAAGATTTTTTTTCATAATAGTTGTTATATTTTATGTTCAAATAATGCATTAAAAAATAATGACAAACAAGATTCATCTTTTGCTATAAGCGTTTTATCTTTTCTTCAATTATGTCATTACTACAGACTTTTACATTTTATAATCAAAATAACTGAAATATAATACCGTAGTTATTATTATTTATTTATTTTTACAATTTTGCTCATTTGCAAATATACTTTCAGAAATAAAAGTTTCTATGTTGATTATAATTACAATAAATAAATATGTAAAAATTTAATTTATATATATACATGATTCATATAAATTGATATTAATCTGTTTTTAGTTATAGAATGAAAACAAAAGAATTTTAATCATTTATCCCTCAATTGTTTTCAAACCTGATTGAATATTGCCTTTGTCATTGTTTCTTTTTGTAAACTAATGTTTTTTGCCTATAGTAGACAAATATAAAGTTATTTTAATTTAAATAAATGTAGACAATAAAAGCAAAAATACATATCTACTCTTGAAAACAGAGACATGTAAATAAAAAAAAAACACTTTATATAATAGATAGAAATAAGAAAATATAAGATATATTGAACAACAAATAATGTTCCTTTTTATTTTTAAAGTAAAACATTTGTTATTCAGATGAGAGTGATAGTCATAGTGTGTGTAAATTAATAAGATATCCAAGGTGATCTAGAACTGATAGCTATTTCAACAGTTTTCAAAGCAATACTTAAAATGCCCATGCTTATGAAAAGTGATAATACACTTGCACACATTATTTATTTTTCCTATATGTTTTTCGAGTATATATATATATTCAGGATATTTTCAATTGAATAAAAAGCATGTAGCTATTTTAAGATTTTTGTTAGTAGTTTGAAAATATTGTATCCATTTATTTTTATTATAATTATTGAGTGGCGTACATATATTATATATGCTACTTTTAATTAACAAGTTATTCTATCTGATATAATTTCAACTATTATATTTAGGTCTTATGATCATGATATTTTATCTTTTTTAATCTGTTATATTCAAACTTGTCATTCCAATATCCTTACATTGTCTCCTTTATTAAGGTTACCCTCTTTATACAATCAGATTTGTAGTAACACTAATCATTTTAATTTAGATTATAACCAAATTTGTAATATTATTAAATTTAAATGTCAAGGTTGATTAATTTAAATTTATTTTATTTATTTATATATGTATTTTTTTTTTAGTTTTTTGTTTTTTTTTATCTTATATGCATTATATTTATCGTTTTTTTTAATGTGCAAATTGTAATTCGCTATATGCTGTTGTTTAGCACATTAAATAAATGAACTGAATGGATTTGAATCGAGGTGTTGTTGTTATCATCATCATCATCATCATCATCATCATCATCATCATCATCATCATCATCATCATCATCATCATTATTATTATTATTATTATTATTATTATTATTATTATTATTATTATTATTATTATTATTATTATTATTATTGCAATGAAAATGATGATGATGTTTCAAAACAAACTTTATTTGTACTTAAGAAAAGTGGTTACATCAGCAAAAAAGAACAAGAAAAAATGAGTACATCAGGAAACAAATGTTACAATTATTACTATGAGTACAGTTCTCCAATTAATTCAATTGTCCATTAATGGATTAGAATGGGATGGCACTTGAACAATATGAGTCCAGTGTTGAATTCAATATCAATTGTTTCAAATAATAGAGTGTCACAAAATGATTATATCCTCATTTAATTATGATAATGTGGGTCTAGATGTTGTTTGTTTTTTGTAAAGCATAATTCTCTACCAGGATTATAAATACATTAAAAAACAATTTAATCATAATCTTCCCTAAATTAGGTATATTATTTAACTGGATCATTTTTCCTTGAGACACATTTCATTACAAAAAAGTACATCTTTCACCACTTTTCATATTATAGTTTTTATTAACTCAATTGAAATCTCATCAATTCTTTGAATTTTGACAGTTTTCATCTTAATTGAGATATTTGTAACTGCTTTTTATTGTTGAATCTATTTAATCTTTATCAACTTGTCTTTTTTTTCATCACTGCAAATTTTATCAAGTTTTCTGCTTAGAACCACATCATGATTTATTGTCATCATACAGTTTAGCACCCTAATAGAGTGTTGGAATGTTGAAGCTAAAATTTTATCTTATTGGTGAATTGACACTCATGAGCTTATCTTGTCATCTCACAAGACATCCAATTAACTAATCATTCAATTATTAATATTAGAATGAATATTATTAAACTTATGTAATACAGATAAAGTGACAATTTATTAATTAATTAATTAAAATAATAATTTCATCTCAACATTATAGTTATATAAAATTAGGTCACATATCTCAATAACATTATAAAAAGTTGTTACTGATGATATAAACTAAAACATACACAAAAGCAATGATAATAATTATTTCAAGTATAGTCTAAAGTGAAATTATGAGGTGGCATGGTACATATTAAATACAAAGCATATTATACTTATGATGGTTCACAAAATATAATAAACTAGCAAACATTTAAAAAAATTATCCATAAGTCAGGAAATGATGTAGAATGAATAAAGAAATAAGTTAATATCAAATAAAGGGGGGAAATCACAATTTACTCCTGATTTAAAAATTGGGCCATAAATGAGCAATCTTAAAATTGATCTTCAAAACAAAGATAAAAATATAGATGATATGGATAAATACAGTTAATATGCTTTGAATCATGTCAAGAATAAGAATGGTATGTAAATAATAGATAAAAGCACAAATATTTAAGAACTTACCCTCAATATGTATAATATAGGGAAGGGGGATCTTAGAATTAAAAAAACACTACATCTCAATAATTATTTTTCTTGATTATAATCACATGGTTTGTTAATTAGTAAATTATGCTGTGTTTGAGAACTCAGTAATAATATTGAGACACCATTGACCAAACTAAGTCTTTTATTTACCTTACTGAACTGAGAAATTCCTCAAGTATCTTTAGAATCATTGCATACTTTATTCTGCTCTTGCATAGGCGTTTTCAAATAATTAATTTGAAATAAATAATTGCTTAAAAATTATTCATAGTATTATAATAAACTTTCATATTTAAGAAAATAATCTTGTACATTTTAATTTGTTTATATAGAATAGATTAATTAATTTTGGATTATGTTGCGTTTTCCAATATAAGTTTTGCCCTCTCTTGTTGAACTATCTCAGATTACATAACCACTTCAATTTTAAGATTATTGTGTTTGCTTTTCTTTTATAAACCTTTTTATATCTTTTTAGCTATGATAGTAGAATCAATTCACTTTTACGTTTTATTTTCATTTATTATTTACAACTTGACCAATAATCGTTAAACTGCTATAAATAGCTTTTTTTTTAATCAATTTTTTCCCCTTGGAAACATTGAAAGCAAAAGTTTTTCTGGTTTATGCATGACATGTTATATGACTGTCACACATAATTTGATTTTAGCAAAATATCTCTCAAATTCCAGACAATTGCGAAATAATTAAAAAAAAAACAATTAATCAAAATTTCTATCAACATTTTATTCTGACTTCGTATGTGTATATATATTTACATACTTGAAACAACAATAAAAATGTATGTGAGTGCAATTACATATTTATATTTAAAAGCGAGTTATTTCATTTATGTCTTGCGATTGTGTATTTAATAGAATTCATTAAAAGATATTGAAAAACATATTACATTTGTATATACGCTAATAATTACGTAAAAATATTGTATATAAAAAGTAAAAATTGCATCAATATTAAATCATATAATTCATGTGTGATCTGATTCGCAAATGCAACATAAATGTATATATATATATATATGTATATTGTTATGTATCTTGATAATATATATATATATATATATATATATATATATATATATATATATATATATATATATATATATTGAAGCTATATATATATATATATATATATAGCTTCAATATAGTTTAGTTAAAAATCTTTGTCACATAATGTTTAATATATCTTTCCATCTAGGATGCCTTTATCTTTATTTTTAGTTTAGTCTAAGATATCTTGAAAATTGCCTTTTTAAAAAATAAAAAATTAAAAAAAAAAAAACACCCCAAAAAATCAAATTTTTTTATTCTTAAATAGACAGACCATAAATACCTTCCGTATTGAGAAGAATGTAAATAATATAACCATTAGCTAGAAAGAAAATGTTCCAAATTAATCTCAACTAGTCAGATGATGATTAATTAATGTCCATTACTCATGGAGGAGAGCAATATGATGTGTTTATATATGCAGAATAAATACTTTTATTTCTACCTTAGGGACCTAAAATTGATTTGCTAAAACAAATTGTGTTAAGAGAATGGCTCTCTTGTATAGTTTTTCAATAGATTTGCATAAAGAGAACTTAACATAATAAAAACAATGAATTGTAATAATGATAATATATTTTATAAATAACTATAATAAATTACAAAAAGACTTTCAGTTAATTTCTGAACCTTCTTCCACTGATAATCATTTAAATTCAAATTTAGCAGAAGTAAAAGTCATGTCATAACCCAACATTTATTAATTTTAATATTAGCATATTGTCTATTAATTAAATATATAATATTTTTATTTATCATTTTTTTTAATTGTAATTTCTCTCCTCATGAAGTATCTTTTCAAAATTGAAATTGAAAGTAAACTCACATGTTTTATTATAATAAAAAAAAAAAACATGTCATTATTAATCCTATTTTTATATGTTATTTTTATAATAATTGGTGCTCTTTTAACTTTTTCTCAAGACTGCACATTGATTCATCTAGATATGAAGGCTTGCACTTATACAAAATTTGATACACAATATTTTTTGTTTCAATTTAAATGATTTTCGGTTGAAATGGTTAAGAAATTAATGGAAAGTACTTCAGTGGTTTATTATAGTTATTTTTAAAATATATTATAACTGTAATAATTTATTATTTTTTGCAACTTTATTACAATAATTAGTTTATAACAGACATTATATATATATATATATATATATATATATATATATATATAATGCTAATGTTATTTACTTAAACTTCATGTAAAAAATTTTCAGTGACTAAAATATCTATATATAATAAATGAACTTAATTAAATTCTTGCTAGGCAAATGTTTTTGACAATCAAACCTGATGTTATCAGTAGCCTAGAAAATCAGTTGGGACTTTAACAAACATAGCCATCATATTGCTATTTTTAAAGCTGAATACAAATTTAGTGTCAATTTAACTTAAGCAGTCTTCATATTCGTTTAATATTATTTATTTATTTTTCATTAAATGTTGTTATTTGAAGCATATGAAAATTTTCACTAAGGCCACTGTTCACAACAGAGCTGCTCAACACTTGTATACCTATAGAAGAGCAAAAAAGAACAGCGATAACTTTTCAATATTTCTGGAACATGACAAGCAGACTGGCCATGTGTTTGAACCAGGCAACCCCAGGATTGTATGTCCTGAAACCAACGACTGTAAAAGAAAGATCAAAGAGGCGTACTTTATTGTTTGCGACAACAATTCTATCAATAGACGCGACATGTGTTTTTCCATTTCAAAAAAATGGTCAAACTGATTTGCATTTACATTTGCATATTTGTTATTTAATAACACTACGTAAAGATTTATTACTTTCATCGGCCATGAATATGAGGGCAAACCTCGAAAGCGCTTGGCCCATTTAATAGTTTTAAGCGAAATTTGTTTTGTTTATTTGGAAGCTTCTTCGTCAGTGAGTAAATCGTTTTTAGGCTATAAAGGGTATATATAAATGATGCAAGCATTATTATATATTTATGTAGTATTTAAATAATTAATTGTATATTTTCATGTGTTTTTTAAATAGGAAAATTTATTACAATAATAAGTTTAAAATCTTTGTTTTGTTTAATAATAACATTAAGCCAACACAAAAGATTTAATTATAATAGGATTTGAACACAGACTTTTAAGCTCCCATTAAGTTCACCACTTTATTTCAGACAATTCATACACATGACCAGTTATGTGTAAAAACGATAAATAATCTCCAATATAAATATGCTGAATCAGCATTCATCAGTTGGTCCAGATCATCATCTCTCACACATATATAAAATCAGACTTCAATTCACTCCACCCACCAACTCTGCCATGAAAAGTTGAAGGGTGGAATGGATTAAAGTCTGTCCATTAATGTTTGATGACTTGCTATTTTAATATAAGCTGACCACTGATGATATATATGTGGATGGGAAATGATGATCTGGATCAACTGATGAGTGATGGTTCAGCAGGAAATATGTATATTGGAGATCTTATGTTTTTCACATGTTTGTGGTCATATATATATATATATATATATATATATATATATATATATATATATATATATATATATATATATATATATATATATATATATATATATATATATATATATATATATATATATATATATATATATATATATATATCAGTTGTATGAGATAGATAGTTAAAGGAAGCTTGAAAATCTGTGTTCAAATCCCCTTTAATTACATTTAAATTACAGAAATATGAAGGATACCTGTATTTCAAATATAAAAGATTTTGTTAAATCAGTACTAAATTTGGCCTCAAGTTTTAAGAACCTGTTGAACAATTCATGAATATTTAATAGAGATTGGGAGCCTATATTTGTAGAAGTTTAAACTGATTTCCTGAGTTACTGATAACATTAGTATTATTATATTATTTTACAGATGCATAAAATGATGAGAGAAAATTAATGAATAGTAGAATAAATAAATATAACATATAAATTGCACAGATGTGAGTTTATATTTTATCTAATATTCAAATCAGAACATCTTTTTCTATTGGTAGTATACCATTCTGTGTAACAACATTTTACTTTAATACAAAATTTATTCCACAAAACAAAGATATGGGTATAGGTTTATTACTGTTATCATTGATTAGCAAATGTACATAGAAAAATATATGAAGCAGAAGTTGTAATAAATACTACACCATCTTCAGAAACTGTCTGGCATTACTATATTAATGATATTTTTATTGAATAAAACTGCTGCAAATATTTTGGATATGCATCAATAAAATATTTTTCCAGCTAAATTTACAATATAATTAGAACAAAAAAATAAAAAAATTGGTATTTTGATATATTCTTGTGACAATACTATGACATGGTACAATCAAAACTACTCTTTATAAAAATCCACATTTAAATATAAGTTACAATATACATCACTTATGACAAACTTACAAAAAAATAACATAACAGAGCAAAAATTCTTATTCAGGAATTACTAACTTTGTAAAAAAAAGTCCAGCATTGAACAAACTCTCATGAAAAATAATTATCTATCTGCTATCATTAATAAAATTTTAAATAAATATAACCAAAAAACATT
This sequence comes from Epiperipatus broadwayi, assembly GCA_028023455.1. Lineage (NCBI taxonomy): Eukaryota > Metazoa > Onychophora > Udeonychophora > Euonychophora > Peripatidae > Epiperipatus > Epiperipatus broadwayi. The sequence continues at coordinate 857,585 of JAQFVV010000016.1, forward strand.
ATAAGATAAAAAAACAATGATAGGTACTGTAGTGCATCTACATAAATCAAGATAAATATGCCATCATTATATTATCAGGAGAAATAATCAAAATAATAACACATAGAAAAGTATCCTAACCTCTACAAAGTCAGAACTTGAAATGCTGAAAAACAAGAACTGCATGTACAAAATGTCTTTAGAATATAGAAAGAAATGTATTGAAAAATAATGAAAAGAACATAAAAAAAAACAATTATTAGAAAGAGAAAGACAGATATATCTACAGTTCACATTAGACATGTACAAAAATATAATTTTGATTGAAAAAAGCAATAATATGGATTCAGAGAGAAAAGAGTTAAAAATTACATCAACAACAAATAACATTGTAGGTCAATCTACTATATCATCCCACAAGGTTTGAAAACCATCCATTAACCTTGAAATTAAAAAAGTAGAGAAATTAGAAGAACTATAATAGCTAAGTATAAAAAAATTCTATTGATTGTTGCTTTTGACTGTGCTTGCAATCATTTGGGAGGGGCAACATCACCCAAAGAAATTAAAACAGTAATGTCACACAGAATATTGTATTCTATAATAATCTGCATTATTAGTGACAATTAAATGTATTTAATAAGAGATAAAGTTGTAGTTTTCAGAAAACATTTAATAATTTAGCTATATGTAGGAAATACTCTTAACACAATATAAATAAAATGTTATCAACACAAGCTTTCAGGCAATCGGTAATTTAAACTTTTATAACTTAAAAGCGATGTGGTATTTTAATTGATATATGTCCTATTTAATAAAAAATAGTGTATCAATAAAATATTATGTAATTAATTTTAAGCAATATCAACAGAAAGAAATAGAAAAAAAGAGCAATTTTGCTAATGCAACGTGTGGCTCACTGAGATAAGACTTTTTTTATACATATTTTTAGTATTTCCCAAATGGTTAACAGTTTTTATCTGCCTTTCAACAGAAGAGAAAAATTTCATGTTTGTTTATTTTTATTATTATTATTTTTTGTTATTATAAGTAATAATTTTAATGCAGATTATATACATATTTTAAAAATATAAATGGGTTTTGTTGTTCATATATTTTGTTAATTAAAGAACCATAATTAATAAGTTATACTATATAACGTAAACAGTAGTTATATGTATGCACGCACATTTATATATATATATGTAAACATTTTAAAAATATATTCACATAAATAACACGTGAATAAAACTTTGTCTAATTGAATTATTATTCATTAACTATTCCTCTTTTTTATACAAAATGAGAAAAAAAACTCAATACCGAAACACCTTAAACAACCAAGTAAATTTCAAAACAATGACTTATTGAAAATGTTTAGCATTGCTTCGTTTTTTTTTAATGTATATTGGTTTTATGGTTATACATATATATGCAACCAAATTTTGATTTAATAGCAGTTAACTTGGATCCAAACTAATTAATTCAGTAACTATCATCCAATACAAAAATTTCAGAAAACACTTTCTTATTAGACATGTATTTTGAGTAACAATCTATCTGTTTTAGTTCAGACATGGGCTTAACATATGGCGTGCTATTGATTTATAATCAGTAACTTATCAAAGATGTCATAGTTTAAATGAATAAATATAAAGTTTGATTCATCTGACAAAAAATACTTATAATCTAATAAGTGTACATTAATAAAAGTGATATAGAGCTGTAAATTTTATTGGTAACATATATCTGTGGCACAATATCGAATTATATATGTACAAGTAAAATAATGATTTTTTTTCTTTGCAATTTTCTTATTTTATTATTCGCATATTCATTTTGATTGTTTAATTTTCTAACACTGTTTTTATAGAAATACATTTGATGTTCACATATAAAACAAGAAAAAAAGTCCTTATTCCCCAAGTGACAGCATAAAAGAGTTGGCCATGTATTAAAGAATATTTTTATTTCTTTAGGAGACCTTTAAGATACAGAGAATGGTAAAATGCTATTTTCCACTATTACTAAATTAGTATTAATATTGTATAAGCATGTAGATAGAAAGCTCATTAATATATAAAAGATATATTTTGCGGGTTCATCTGTATTAAAAAAATTAAATATTGATATACCGACGTTTGGACTTGATCACACGAGTCATCCATTGGGCGATAAAAGGTAGAAAGACGGTTGTAGAGGCGCTACAATCACTGATTTGAAAAAAAAAAACCTTAAAATTCCACCAATAGCAAAAGTGTTAAATTAAGAATGTTTTTTAAACAAATCTTTCCAAATAGAAGGAAGTTTGCATGTATCATCTTGCTTATTGATACAATCTGGCCTTTTAAGTATTTCAATGGCTTCTCTAATTTTACACTGGTAGATATTATCACATCTGTATATGATCCTGGTACTAGAAAAATCAATTTTATGACCTGAAACTATAGTATGGAATGAGAGTGCTGATGATGATGAGTGTTGTTTAACTGCATTAGCATACTCATCTCTCCAACACCAATGTGATAATTACTTATTCCTATGTAAGAAGCTTTCCAATTTTCACTGAGATTTGATAACTACCAGGAAATTCAAGAGGGATTGATTCCTTAGGCTTGGTTATTATATTGCTGATCTTTTGATGAGTAGAAAATGTTGTATCCATATTATAGTATTTTAATATATGTCCAATATTATCTGTAGTTTTTTTTACATATAAAACAAAAAAAAAATCCTAATGGCCGATTTCTCATCTTTTTGTTTACGATTTTGTCCATTTTGGGCTTGAAATAAGCTTTTTTTATAAATTTATAATTATAATTATTTGCTAATAAAACACTATTAATATGATTTATTTTATCTTTCAGATGTGACTTATCTGAAAGGTTAATTGCTCTATTTAAAAGAGTTTCATCTACAAAAACTATCTGAGTTAGGTGATGATGAGAATGGAAATGTAAATATCTGTCTGTGTGTGTATTTTTTCTGTAAACTGAAAAAGATAAACTATTTGGTGTTCTGGTGACTAAAACATCAAGAAAAGAGAGTTTTCCATCAGACTCTGTCTCTATTGTAAATTTAATATGAGGATGCATATTATTTAAATGTAAGAAAAAATCATCTAATTTATTTTTTCCATGTTGCCATATGACAAAAGTGTCATCTATGTTTTTAAACAAATGAGAGGTTTTAAAGATGATGATTGTAAAGCATGAGTTTCTATATTTTCCATGAATAAATCAGATATTACTCCTGAGATAGGTGAGCCCATAGGAGTACCAAAAACTTGTCTGTAATGCTGTCCATTGTATACAAAATATGTGTTCAAGAGACAATGTTTAATTGAAGCAATAATATGGTCTGGTAAATTGCAGTGTTGTGAAATTATATTTAAAATTTCATCAATTGGTATGTTTGTAAACAAAGACATGACATCAAAACTGACCACAATGTCATTAGCATTAATTTTTATTTTTTTTAAAACAGAAATAAAATGAAAAGTGTTTTTAATGTATGATTTATTAGATAGGATTGTAGGTTTAATGAAATCCAATAAATATCTAGCTAAAATATGAGTTGGAGATCCTATTGTGCTTACTATTGGATGAAAGGGGGGATCAGGTTTGTGAATTTTTGGCAGCATGATGAGTTTAATTACTTTTTACACTTGAGTTTAAAACCAACAAATACCATAATTTCTCTCCTCAACTTCATGATAGTTCTTAAATAAAATATTAGTTGGATTATTTTGAAGTTGGAATATTGTGTTTGAATGCACTTGGCCCTAATTTCTAGAAAGCTGTAAAGTTACCATCCAAGAACAGTAATTGATGTTTAAAAGAAGAGAGTTGATAAGGATCCTGTGATTACAAGCCAGGCTACCATTCAATGGTAATCTTTTATTTAGGTATTTGAACTTCATCAAGTGAAGGAAAGTTGCATAAATTGAAAAACTTAACTAATATTAAATGAGATATTGTTGAATTTTGTGAAGTTAGATAAATGTGAAGTGATAATTGATTTAAAAATGGACACTGGACACATACTTTATTAAAAAGATGCAAATATTAAAAATATAAGTGAAATTTAGTATAAATATAAAGTGCATAAACCCATTATTGGTAGTATATCCGATTATCAAGATTAGATATTCAACTTAATGGGAAATATCAAATACCCATAAGTCAAGTTTATGTTCCATTATCATTGTGATGAAGATATAAAGAACTTTTACATGGGTATACAAAATGCTTTTGATCAGAGCAAACAACATTTTAAAATTGATAAATAATTGAAGGGTAAAAATATTATAGTCAAATTTGAAGATAATACTAGAAACAAAAGAGAACACACAGTAGTGAATTTTGCAAAAGAAAAAAGTCTATATTATGACTTATTTTCTTAAGAAAAGTGTCAAATGGAAATGAATGTGGAAGAATTTAAATGAAGTCACAGCAGAATTAAATTATATATTGATTAACAAAAAAAATATGTATTTTAAAAGAGAATAGTTTTTTCATGGATTCAAAACAATAGATTATCATTGATTAGTGAAATGTGAGTTACATGTTAATGCAAAATTAGAGAGTTAAAATATATTATGAAATGCAATTCACTGTCAACCTAGAATTTGCAAATTGAAGATGGTTAAGATTTGCATGAAATACATATTTAAAAAATTAACAAAGATATTAAAACAAAACAGCAATTTATGAGTAAATTTTCTATTGAAACAAGTTAATATATGAGAAAAATAAGTAATATAAATATATAAATAACTTACTTATATATATATATATATATTTTACTTATATATATATATATAATTTTGTAAAATGTGCAAATAAGAGTCAACAATTATATAAAAGTATGTTTGTGAATGATTAGATTATTAATACAAATAGAAATATAATGGAGGAAAATAATCATTGAATTAAACTTGTATAACGTTTTTTGTAGCCACAACAGACTATTAAAATGAAATATGCCTATATTTTTGAAAATGAATGTTTTTTTTTTATATATAATGGGTTTTACCAGTTTTCCAGACAACTCAACATAATATGGAGAAAATAAGGGATCAATAGTCAAGTGCATGGATGAGAAAACAAACAGACATTGTTGATATTAACCATCCCTCCATTGTTACCTTTTCTAGAAGCATGTGCACCATAGCTTTACATTAATTTTTTAATTTTCTGATAAAGTCTTTAATTGGATTCTAAGAAATTGTAAAATATTTAGAAAGATATTGCATATGAGAGAGACATATGAAATAAAAAAGTTTACTGGGGTGATGTGAAAATGTGTGACTAGAGATCTAACCCCACTTAGAACAATAATGTTCTAAAATGATGATAAAATGGTGATTCCACATTTGTCAAATTCAGTATGTGAGAAAATGGATTGACTAGGTTCCCGTTACCTGAAAGAAAATTTCTAAAAACACCAAAATAACTCAATTTTTTATCCAAATTAAAACTCTACATAAAAAGTATGACAAATAGTAGATTAATATTACCATGAGATCCTTTATAAGCAATCCTACAATTATATAGCACTAAATATGTTTAATATTTTAGGCACTAACTTCCAAAACATTTCTGTACAATTTAATTCACCATCTCATAATTTCAATATCTAATTGTAAAATAGATTAACTAAATCTAAATAAATTATTCATTATCTGTGGCCAAACAAATTCAATTTATTAAATTATAATAATTTTATTTTTATTTACCATTGTCAAACTCACTCCACTCACAACATTGACACCAGCCACCTCAGATAAATACAATAACAATTATTACTAATCATTTTCTAAACTAAAGATTATCTCTAGCACAGATATAAACTTTAAACCTCAATTAAAGTTTAATATATCTGTTTTTTTAATTTTAAACATACACACACACATGGAGTTACTCACCTTTCTCCTTCCCATATGTAATATCTCTAAAATAAAAGGTATATATTAACATCAAATATTGAATAATTACAAAAATTGCCATCAACAAGAACAAGTTAAATATTTTCCCAGTTGAAGATACAATATTAATTAAACTGAATCTTCAATAATTGGCTTTGCAAAATATTTGATACAGTCATTGCAAATGGCAATACTGTTATACTCAAGATATAAACACATTTCATAACTATATCAATACTGACATTGAAGTTTTCAATATCTTTCAAATGCAGTGTACTTCAAAATTGTAACACACTTAAAATATGCATTATAATCTAAATGCCAGCTCATTCATTACTGCTCAATATTAGTCATGTCTAAATGTGTAGTTGTTTGTTTATTCTATTTGCTCATCCAACATGTAATAATATTTAAAAAAAGAGTTTGTTTGTGTTTGTTAGATGAGCTACAATCTATGCAGGTTTAATTGACTAGTATTTTCTCAGTTAAAAAAATATATTTCATAGACTTAGCAAAAATAAAACTTTTATTCATTATTTGAAATTAATGTTTGTCAGATGCAATTATTAAAAAAGGCATTGATCATATAAAATTTAATTTGTGCAATAAAGAAATTAGAATATATATGTTATATTAAATCTTTTTGTTTCTTTAGACATTTGATTTTAATTTTACCAATTATGATTCTAAGTAATGTCAATCTCAATGAAGTTATTTTAAAATGGTAACTTCTATCAATAGAATTGTAAAAGTTAATACTAAAAAAATACATAAATTGTATTGTAATTATTAGTTAACAGTATATTCATTATATTTATTAAAGATTTGTGGATTTTTATTATTAATACATTTATTAAAATATTTGTTCAATAATTCTCTCTTCCAATATTTAAATATTTTAACATCAAATATTTAAGTTTTATGCTATATTTTGAAATTATTATGATGAGTTAAATTTTTTTCATAGGAAAGTATTAAAATTGCTTATATTTTTTATGAGATTTTTGATTCATAAGGGGTTTTAGGGAATTAATTTTTATTGTTATTTACGATAATATAATGTTATCAATTTTCAATAAAATACTACTTTAGGACTTGTTTGTTTTTCAAATAAATAAATCTAATGATACTTTTTGGGAGAAAAAACATGCTTACAAAACTATAGAGCATAAAATTCTAAGTACCTCTTATATATATATATATATATATATATATATGTGTGTGTGTGTGTGTGTGTGTGTGCAAATTTTAATTAAGCATAATAATGTAACTGAGCTAGTTGTATTTTAAACTATTTTATATATCAAGAAGTAAGGGTACAATATATATATATATATGTGTGTGTGTGTGTGTGTGTGTGTGTAAATTTTATGAAAGAAAAGGAATCTCCACACATGCAGTATTGGATGAGCATAGCAAATTTACACCCATTCACCTGTCAAAAAATGTTCTCAAAGCATAAATAAACCACTTGTGCTGTGTGTAAATTTAATATATCAGTCATATCACAAGTGTAAAGATTCATTTCATTCCAGAAAAATTACATATACATAAAAAATTTCCTAACTTATTTATTTACTTATATATATACAAATCAATATATCGATTACATATATTGAGGAACGAATACAGATATCAAACTTAATTTATTCTCTCTCTCTCTCTCTCTCTCTCTCTCTCTCCCCTAAAAAAAAAAAAAAAAAAAAAAAAAAAAAAAAAATATATATATATATATATATATATATATATATATCCCATCTTGACAACTGAACCAAAGGTATATGATTAATTAACTAATAGATTTAAATAATTATAATTTTTATCAACAACAATAAAAAAGAAAAATACTTTTGAGTCTTATTAGTTTTCCTTTCAAATTTAGATTAAGTTTATTTACTAATTTCTTCTTACATATCAGTAAAAAATGGAAAAATAAGAATTAATTTAAATGAATAAACTAATTAAAACATTGTTTTCTTGTAAAAGTAAAAAAAAAAAAATAACAGTAAAATGCCAATCTATAATAATGTAAAAACCAAATATTATTTATAATTAGTTACTAACATAAAACTACATTCAGAATAGAACTTGCTTCAATTAGTGATTATTCTTTTTGACTTCATTCATTTTATCATATTTATATATTTATGATGACAATTTATTTTTTATTTTAATTTAAAATAATATTATTACCATCATTAGTGGACATTTGTAAATGAATATGGTCCTTCTATCTTCAGAAAAAAAGAAAGATAAACTATATTTACTTTTCAACACATTTTTATATCCAAAATAATATTGAAGTTAAAATTCATGAATATATAATCAAAAATAAAAACATGGCAACTTAAACATACAATTCCATTTATACAGTTAACAAAAAAAGATAATCAATAGAATAAGAAATTCATGATTTCTGAACTTTTTATTAATCTAAGTGTTGAAGATAATAAGATCAATAAAAAGAAGAGAATGAAAAAAATACAGAGAAAAGACATATAATATTACATAGACATATATTAGTATTTAGTTCTAACAAAGAAATTCCATCTAAGTTTAATTTTATAATTAATATAATCTATTACACTTCCACCTTCACAAATAATTCAATCCAAGTTCATTTTATAAAAACTTTTTAGCGTTTTGTCGAAAATAAATTATAGATGTTTTCTAAGTGATATCGTAAACACTTTATAATTTATTTTCAGTAGTTCAATTATTTATAACAGCTTTACATTAATACCTCATGCATATATTACTTGTAATAAATAATACATTTATGTAATACAAATCATTATAGACATTATCCATTAACTATTTCACAAAAGTAAGTTGTTATATAGCACTATCATATTTGACATTTTCATGGCATGATGGGCTACAATTGCTACTTTTTATGTTGTTTTAAAGTGTTGCATATGTTAAATTATAGTGTGTGACAGGCTGCATTGATTCTTTCTAAGAAGATTCCATTGTTAATGTATTAATTTTTAAAAAATTCCAAAAGATGTCAGCAGTTAAATAGATCATTATTGCCCTTTGTTTGTGATTTACAGCACATTCTATTGTTCTAACAATTCCATGAAGGATATAATGATTTGTGATTGGCTGATGCTTTAGCAAATCTAATTTTCAGTCATTGTTGATGACTATGATGCAATATTTTTGTAAAATACTTATTATAAAACCAAAAACTATGTCACTAGAAGAGATTGTCTTTGATAACATTTTATTTAAAAAAAAAACAACTCTTCAAAAGTATATAAAATTCATTACAAAAACTGGAAATTATCAGAGAGAAGCCATTAGAGGCTAAAAACAAAATGTTTTTTGTAAAAAATTTTAACTGAAATATTTTAATAAAAATTAATAATTTACTAAACATTTAGAATTTTTTGTTTTTTTTGATGATAACTAATTCTAAATATTTAATTTTTAATAATATAAAATTCTAACATCTAATATTTCATTCTTTTAACTTTTTAAATAGATATTATGAAGCTAATAATGATGTTTATCTTTGTTATCAGTAAGAGTGACAGTTAGATACTTATTTTAACAATTTTAAAATATTAATTTTGCATGTATTAGGATTTTAATTATTAGAAGACTTAAATATTTTATAGCCTATAAATATTTTTAATAAATGTAAAAAAGATTTAATTGCACAAAAGAAAATCAAACATGACATCATAGTAATAATTTTCATCACCAGAGTCTATTCAAAAATTATGGGATTGTGTTGACATTGAAAGAATTACAAAAATCATCCCAAATGTATATTTAATAGTGTGCATAAAGTAAAACATTTCACAAGAACATCTAACACAAAAATATTCATATTTTAACTATTTCTAATTATTATAGCAATAAAATAAATTTAAATTAAATTATTACTCATTATATTCCCCAATTGAAAAAGTTGCTGATTAAATTTCAACATTAATGTGATACCTTTAATTATAAAGGTATGTTGTTGAGACTGAATGTGTATTATATGTATATAATAAAGCAGTTACTCATTAATGTGTCATTATTTCTGTTATTAAAGGAAATTAAAAATATTTCCACTTGCTAAATTTCATTTGATGTATTACATAATACAAGTCACAAAAAGTTATGAATAGATGTTTATATTACTTTGTGGTGAATGAATATTTATTAGCAATATTTTTATTATTTTATAATAATGGATTTTTGCCAATTTTCCTTCTACAAAGTAAGTTTTTCTGTATCATCTATATTATATTCTAAAAAAATAATTAGTCTTTTGTAATATTTTTTAAAGAGTATTTGATTTGGAAGTACATATTTTTACCTAGCTTATCAATGTCGATGTCTTTTTCAATTCTTATATATTTTCAAATTCAAATGGCATGTAGTAATGTGCTAATTTTTATTTACTTCATTGAGATATCTGATAACTGCCAGAAATTCTAAAAGTGTTTAATAATTTCTTTTATTTTTAAACTTTCATTTGGTTTATTTTTTAAAAGTTAATAAAGTTTTGTTTCATATTTCTTACAAATTCAAGACAAAAACATTGTCATAATTGCAAACATAGCAATATTAATTTTATAAATAGCTAAGTTTATATTACTGCTAAGAGTGATTTTTTTAAATATATTTTTATATTAAGCAAGATTACATGTGAAACAATTTTATGTTAAATAGTTTTGCATTAGGAAGATTATATCTATAGGGAATTTTTTATATACAAAGCAGTGAACAATAAAAATTAAATTAGTTAAACTTAATATATATAAATAATATTTAACAACCAAAACCAAATTCTTAATGTAAAATGTACTTTCAACAAGTTATAAAAGAAATTGTATTAAATAATTAATTACTGGTAATATGCAAAATATCTTAAAACCAAAAACAAATTTAGGTATATACTTAGCATTGTTAGATAAAAGTTATGTTTTCTTGGTACTTATTTTAATATAGTTCTTAAGGCTCATTAGTTAACATAATTACGTTGATCATTATGTACGTAAACTTTTCATAAGAATGATAATCATTTGAAAATAATTGGCATTTAAAATAGTAATAACTATATCAATAGATACTACTCAATCATTTTTTTACATTGGCTATTGTATAAAAATAAAAAAAATAAACTTGTGTTGAAAAATGACAACATCCATCAACTGTAACCTAACAGATGCTTCTGTAAATCGTTGATTATAAATTTAAAACTGGAAAAAATTTATTGGCTTTATTTTTATAGTTATGCAAATTTATTCATCACTGTCATTAGTTAAATAGTATATAATATAATCATTATCATATTAATAGTCTTCATATTACTACTTAAAAGAAAATATAATTTTATAAAGTAATTTTGAATGGCTTCCCAGATTACATGATAAAACCTTCTGTTAAACTATGTAATCTTATGTTTTTTTGATATTATTCTTAATAAGGAATAAAGTTGTCTAATGTACAAATAAATGGAGGTTATCACAAACAGAAAACAACTAATTTAATAAAAAAATATAGAATACAATTATAACTTTAACATTACAACACTAAAGTAATTTTAAGTAAAACAATTTTATTCCAGATTATATTTTTTACATATGTGTAGAGCAAACACTTCTTACCTTTTATATATAGTGTGCATATGTTTGCAAAAATCCTATATGCTTCAATTTAGAATTAGCAAAGATTGATTTAGTTTACTAGAAATATTTATTAAACCATATTATTTATTAAAAAGGTTAATTTAATTTTAATTGAAATAATTATGAGAACTATTAAAGTTCCTGATTTATTTATTTTAAATAAAAGTTTGTAATATGATTTTAGAAACTGGAACTTAAAAAAAATAAAGTAATTGTGAAAAACTAATTTTTCTTTCCATTTTTTAATGTCTTCATAAAGATTTTCTATACTGATTTAAAAATCTTACAACCATTTTGAATGGTAATTAACTATGTCAACCTCTTCCAATATTTCCCAGAAAGACAAAGAAAGTCAATGCATAATGGGTTATATATTGAATCAAACACCAGCTGATCAAAGAGGGGTAAAAACTGAAGTTTGGAACATCTAGACAGATTTCATAAATTTTTATTGCAGTCAAAATCTAAACAGGTTCAAATATTTAAACAGGAATTTTGCTAACCATATACATGATAATTGGCTAAGCTAAATAGCTATGCATTTTGCATTTTCTGTTAAAATGATTTCACCATACTGGGAAAAAGATGAACAATAAGAAATAAGCCAAAAACCATTATTAATTAATTCATTAATTCTTTATTTCAAGAAATCATATTTATTACAGTAAACTGTTAATGTAAAATAGATAAATTGACTTATGGAATGCCATCTATTACTTCAATAATAAATCGCTGGACTTTTTCAATTAGAAGAAATAGTAAATACCTGATATAATTGGAAAATTATACTTATTGACTTTAAATATGTTGCTGATGTTTATTTTCAAATTATTCATCTCAATTTTGTACATTTGCCTTATCTTTATTTATATAAGGCAAAACTTTAAATATTTTTTCAACTCTAATATGTCTCCAAACATATGTCACTTGGATAAATGCTGAACTTTAATTCAAAAATTAATGAAATAACTTTGTTATATATTATCAACCCTAAGTATTTAAATAATCATTAAATTAATAATGATTATGCCAACCAAAGATTTAAATGTCACTCCTAAATTATGGATTATCAAAGCAAATATTATATATGATAAATGTTGAAGTAATAAGAAATCTTAAAATGGTTTAAACTATCATGGATTTGCAAGTATGCTAAATGAAGGTGTTAATCTTGATATTGTACCCCAGAAAGGATTATATTACAAAATGAAATTAATTGTGCTTTACATCATCTTTGATGCTGTTATTTTAAGTGTTTATAAATTTCCAAGAATATAGGAATATTTTTCAACTCTCAATATTTCATTGGGATAAATTTTAAATTATCATAACCATAATGCACTTTTTCATAAATGCTTCTTTTTTAGTTAGTAATAATAATAATAATAATAATAATAATAATAATAATAATAATAATAATAATAATAATAATTATTATTATTATTATTATTATTATTATTATTATTATTATTATTATTATTATTATTATTATTATTATTATTATTATTATTATTATTATTATTATTATTATTATTATTATTATTATTATTATTATTATTATTATTATTAATGCAATAAAGCTTTTTCAGATATTACTATACTCATGTAGAGGTAATAATTTTATTTAATATTGTTATTGCTAATATTGAATGGGATTTATCTTAGGTTTAGGTTGCATGAATGTAAGTTACTATTAAATATATATAAAATTGTGCTAAACTGTAATTATTATATGTTTTGTGACTTTTTCAATTCAACTTCAAAGTTTAATGGAGTCAATTACCTTTATTTAGATGGTTAGATCTGTAAGAAATATTTTATGCATTACTCTTATATGATAGTATTAATATTGTAAATGTTATATAGTATATAACAAGGCATTCTTATGACTTAGTTATATATTTTATTAGTAGAATATTATTCCTATTGTTTAAGCCTGTAATGAAACTGGTAGAGAATCTTGAAGTAAAATAAATATGCCCTATGTCATAAATATCAGTTAGGTATCATAAGTAATAATTGCACTTGTTTCTTTTAAAAATGTGAAAACTTCTCCAGCATTATTAAGTGAGGGTAATTAATATTTGATTAGTTCGTAAAATAAATGAATTAATGACCACACAGAGCATTTATCATTGATTATTATGATGATGATGATTATTTTCCAATATTTAAATTAATAATTATTTTGAAAATAATAATCAACCTATTCCTATTTAATGTTAGTGTCTCTGCAACACTGTCTGATAATACACTTCTTATATTCCAGGTTTAAATTACATTTAGGAAACAAACATTAATATTTATTATACATTTTATATAATTTTTATTTCAATAATATTTTATTACTTCTAATGCATACATTGATTACTCAACACTAATCATATATCAATTGTCAGTCTTGAACCTATACCACTTGTCAGTCATGAGGAATTAATTGATATCTCTTGAGGTATCATCTGCAAGTCTGTAATAAATAACCTATGTTGTTCATTATGTAATGATTTTTCTTCCTTACTGCATTTATCCATTCATTAATTTTAGGTTCTTACACAGTCTCTTGGATCCATGAATATTACACAATACTTTTTGGTTAGTATCAATTGTTGAATGTTTTTCATTATGCTGCCTTATGTGAGCAGGAAAAATAGAATCCAGGTGTCCTCAAACACTTTTGAATGTCTCCAGGTATTTATCTTTCATTTTAATCTTACTGAGAGTTCTAATGGAGAATTGAGCTTCATTTGGTTGTGGCCATTCCATTACAATATTGCAATGGGTGACCCAAATGGCATAGATCAGCAAGATTCGGAGTCTTATTATTGGGATGGTTCATGTGTTGATACTGTTTTTAATGACATGAAAAACTTAAAATTTATTCTAGTATTGGAGAATATGACGAGATGAATCAAATTTGTCTTTGTACAATGTTTGATGAAGTGTTCAGTTATCTCTTCTCCACACAGGCATAAACCACAAATTGGATCTATGCCTGTGTATTCTTGCTTGTAATAGAGAAAGTGGTGTGTGGATAGTCCATTGATGTATACTTAATGATGAAGTCTAGATATTTGGATTCAAGACTCCATCTTTTACAGTTTGTTATAAGCTTTTGGTTATTGTTGTACAATGTGTTGACTATGGATTGTATGGTTGGGTACAGAATTTCATATGCTTGCCAGAGTGTGATTTTAGAGTTAAATGTAGTGTCCATTATTGGTGTGATTTGCTTTATATATTATTGTTATCATTTGTTTTTATCATTTATTTGATATTATATAATAAAGTAATTGTTAATTTTTGATATTTCTCTTTCATCATTATTAAAAAAACATCATCACAGCATATTTACAGCTTAAAAGTTATATTTGAGGTATTAAATTACACATATCTATTTGGATTAAATACATCATTATTGTATTAATGCGATTTTATAATTTATATTTCAATATAAAACTATTGGATAAAATAATGTATACATTATTATATTCTAAAATTCATAAACACACTTTATATTCTTGCATTTATTTTTTTTTATTTTATATAATCCTGGGATAAATTATTAGTCAACTTTACATTCAAAATTGCTAGCTATAGTTTTAAATATAGACTTTATTATTTTTCATTAGTTCTTATAGAGTAAATAACATTATATGGGAAAGAAATATATATATATATATATATATATATATATATATATATATATATATATATATATATATATATATATATATATATATATATATATAAGATGGTTGAAAGTATATATATTATTGAATAAGTCTGAAAAATGTATGTATTTTTTTAATTAAATTTGAATCTAATATTATGCAATGGGATTATATATATATATATATTCAATCCCACTAACATATTTTTTCAATCGACTTTTAATATTCATAAAACCTTAAAGGATTTTTAAAACATATTGAACAAAAATTCAAAGAATACTATAGATTCATCATCATCATCATCATCATCATCATCATCATCATCATCATCATCATCATCATAATAATAATAATAATAATAATAATAATAATAATAATAATAATAATAATAATAATAATAATAATGGACTATCAAATTTAAATTAAAGCCATGTAAATTTTGTAATATAAGCTATCAGATATAATCCACCTCTCATCCAGTTTATATCTGTAAAGACTTGTAAAGTATTTATTTAGACACAGTAATCACAATCCTCATGAACACCAATATAGGCACATGTATACAGAAAGCATTAATGTAATCTTGTTCTCTTAGTCTCAATAAAGTTTTTTTGAATAATAATAATAATAATAATAATAATAATAATAATAATAATAATAATAATAATAATAATAATAATAATAATAATAATAATAATAATAATAATAATAATAATAATAATAATAATAATAATAATAATAATAATAATAATAATAATAATAATAATAATAATACACCTATGGATTGCCGATGAAACCATGACAATCCAAGCCAAGTAAAAACCCTTGTAACTAATTCACAGCAGGACAATTTTTCTGTAATCTCATGTAAATCAATAAATCAACATTTATATATGTAAACCTATATATCTACGGATTTCTCATGTAATCACAACAATCCAAGTTATGTAAAACCATGTAACTAATTCACAGCATGTAAAAATTCCTGTAATCATGTGTAAAACAATAAATATACTTTTATACATGTAAACCTACAATTACAGATTGCCCATGTAAACACAGCAATCCAAGCTATGTAAACTCTTGTAACCCTTTAAGACAAATAAAGCTTATCGTTTAAACATAATAATAATAATAATAATAATAATAATAATAATAATAATAATTATTATTATTATTATTATTATTATTATTATTATTATTATTATTATTATTATTATTATTATTATTATTATTATTTCTTTAGATAACTATATTCTACAGGCATATATTTTTTAAAAAACCTAATTATAAAACACAATATAACAAAAACAAAAAAGTAAAAACAAAAATATCAAGTATATGAATACAGAAGTATATTACAATTGTAAATGCATATTAATAATATTATTTATTTCATTTACAGTTAAATGATAATTATCAACATGACAATATGATGAATTAAACAACCTTGGAAATCTAAATAATGCAGAATATTTTGAACAATTAATTCTAAATTTTGCCATATAAAAGTATTATCATGCTTCAAACACATGTCTGGAACACTATAACAAATTTCACTAATGCAGTTTACTATGTTGATTTGTCCTTTGACCATCTTTGCCAAAAATAAAATACCATTAAGATTCATTAATAGCTTTAATGAAACACAGTGAGCCTTACACAGTGCTCCAAACATTGCATTATAATAATTTATAAATTGTATCTTTACTGCATCCAAAGTTCTACTGTGACAGTGATTGTGGGAATTACAACCAATACTGTCATAGTTTAAAATTGATTATACCAAAGCCATAAAAGATGATCATAAATTTATCTCTTAAAAAATATTATTCCCCTAAGGATGCAACCTACAACTAATGTACACAATTTAAAAAAAGTATAATAATAATATATGTAGCATTGATTAGCTTTTTTTATTAATATTTCATTCTTTGATTAGTTTAGTATAATAATAGAAAACTAGACTCAAAGAACAAAATTCTAAATTTATTTTCAAACAAATAATGTAAACAGAGTAACCTCAGTTTGATTATCTGAATGAAACTATTTTAAGTTTTCACTTGAATTCTAGAATATCATTTGATCTTCTGAAAAATAATCTTATGATTATTTTTTAATCCCTATGGTTTAAAATGATTACATAATGAAAGACTGAGAAAAAAATGATTCCAGAGTTATTTTTTAATTGAATATATTTAAAAATCTTGGATTAGTTAATGAAATGGCATTTTTAAACTCAACCTGCTAATTGCCTATTTGCTTATCATATGACTTCTTGAACATCTAACTTTACCATTTATAAATAATACAAAATATCATATTTAATGTTGTATTCAGCCTAAAAAACATGCACTTGTTTCTAGTTGTCAACCAAGAAAAAATACTTTATGTAACAAAGCATCTCTATTTTGTAGATCGATCAGATTTTAAATATTTTTTAAAATATTTCATATGTATAGTAATTTTCGTTTTATAGTGGTAGATTGATTTTTTTTCTTATATAATGCAACTCACAAAGACATTAATCCATTATTTAAAAATGGGAATGGGAGGACTTTAATTTTAATTTTATAATAGGTAAAAATTATACTTAAATTTAAAAATAACTACTATTGATCTATTTTTTTATATTTATCTGATTTCGCTTTTAAAAACTATTTTTTAAAAATATTGATATCGGCCTTGTAATAATTTGTAAATAAAATACAAAATAATATACCTAATTGGAAAAAAATGAAGCGTTAACTATAAATTCATTTTGTTTTTAAAGAGGTATTTTTTCAAAATAAATTTCTTAAGAAATCTTTTTTTTTTGTTCATATGTCAGAGCGTTGACCGGGAAGCGAACCCGGGCCATCTGCTTTGAAGGCAGCTATGCTAACCACCAGGCCACCAACGCTTGACTACTTAATAAATCTGTCTGTTATTTTTGTAATTAATTTTAAAATATATAAATATAATGCAAAGCGGACTAAAATGAAATTTAAACTACCATCCTTATAGTGAAGTAAAATTAATTATTTATAAATGTTAAACTTTCATCATAATGTTGTCAATGATCACTACGTGTAGCTAATGTAAGATTATAATAGAAATAAATTACATCAATCTAAAATACAAGAATAAGCATATATTTGAATAATTGAAAATAATAGCCAGTTTGCATAATTCAAGAGTTCAATCTATATTTAATTTAATATGCAGTAAAACTTACAAATTCGGTTTATTCTTTAAAAGTATGGATAACATTATCAAATAATCAATGACTTCAAATTGCATTTTCGGAAAAACGAGCATGCACCAAGAAGAACCTTACACATTTTTTTGATAATATCATTTAAAATAAGTATTTTAATTATTGTTACTAATCAATTTATTAATCTATATATTTGTGTTTTGGGTTCATAAAAAAAGAGAAGTGTTAAATAAAAAGTATGTAGGAATTTAATTTATATCATATTAATAATTAATTATTTTTTTAAATTTATATCTACAATAAAATTAAGTAGTAATAATATTTATTAATAAGTGCCTTAAAATAATGTTGCATTTATAAATTATATAAATAATTTTATAGTGAGTTCTCGGGTGCTATTGGGAATTTGATCCTTAAAATGGCAGCTTGAGCTGACAGTTTCAGTCAGTTAAAAAAACGTTTCTGAGTTTGCCATTTTATAATTGATATAAACTTGCAAGTCAGGACAGACAGCAGTAAAACAATTGGTAATAATTATTATATATAAAATCTAATATTTGTTAAAAAACAGATGCTATAAATATTTGTTATATGTTCTATAAAAAAGACTAAAATATCATTTCTATATGATTAATGCATTTTTAGCATCAATAAATTAATATATAAAATTTCCTCTTCATCACTAAAATTTATGATAATATTTGAAAAAAATAATGCATACATAAAACTTATATCATTGGTTTCTATTAAAAATCAAAATTATAAATCAAAAGAGAAACTGAAATGGGCCAAAGAGAAGTCATGTAATATATATATATATATATATATATATGACTTCTATTTATATACACACACACACACACACACACACATATATATATATATATATATATATTGAAAGAGTCTGCAAATATTATGAAAGGATAGTAAAGAAATAACTTAGATTGGAATCATATGGAAGAGATTAATTATTAGAGTTCAGAAGCTTGGTAGAGAGTTGTGATATCTTTGGCAAAATGTTCCCTTTTATTAAATAATATAATGATTATAATATAGTATTATAGTACGTATAACAATAAAACGAACATACTTTCATTAATCTTTAATATAGTTTATAATTCAAATTAATATCCTTACACATATAGCAAAACAAAATTATAAGGTTAGTTACTGAAGAGATTATGTGTCATTGAACCATCAAGTAGATTGATTCAAAAATAGAAGTCTTTATTTAATTGATTGATCTGAGTTGTTTTTTTTTTTTTACATTATTCAATCAAGAAACAGCCTAGAGTTTTTTGAGATTATTCTTCTATTAATATGTTGAATCTCATAGAGCAGTATTAATAGATAAGTGTGTAATATAGAAACAATAGCATTTTTATTTTTTACTTCCTGTTTTGATAGTTGGACAAAATTCACCTTTCTAAGTATGTCAATTTTATATCTCGCATGTGCATTCAATTAAAAAAACACCTCTGTTATACATTCAAGAATTTAAAAACAAGTAGATTACCACAATATTAATATTAACTTTATTTTTAAATAAAATTAATGATTTTTTTAAATGCATTATAAATTAGCTTATTTTTTTAAATAGTTTTCAAACAATATTTAAAAATAAAACTTCCACACAAAAATCCTAAGGTTGTATAAGCTTAAAAACTATCTTGACTAAAAATAGATGATGAATATAGTTAATACGACTTTAATTAGCAATAAATTATATTTTGATTACGTAAAATTTCATTATAATAATGCAGAAAATTTTTTATAATTGTATAATTTAATTTACAAAAATAATTTATAGATTTAAAAATATATACAAGCATAATAATATTGACAAACTCTGTTAAAATTCATCAAGAAATTGAAACCTGAGACAGCAATCAATTAAATTAGTTTACTTTTTTTAAAAATTAAAATTCTTTTATATACTGGAATATTTTAACAAAGTAAAACTACTTGTGAAATAAAAAAAAAACTTTAATTCAATTAGCATATAATAAAGAATGCAAAGAAGCCTTGTATTTATGCCAAAGCTTTACGCTTCAATCCTCTCATTTTAATATGCACTCACTTAATAAAATCTCAACTCGTTTATTTACTTTTATTTAACACAAACCACAACAAATTAAATCAAAAGGATGACTATTTTTGTTTTATAAAGAAACATGAAGACAATTTTGCTAAAGAAAAACATAAAAACTTGAAGACAGTTAATTGCATTGCATTTTGCGGTTTAAAAAAGTAAAATGTGCATAAAATGAAAAAAAAAAATTCGAATAAACATTAACAAGCCATTAAACGTATATACATAAAGTATTTAACTAATGTTATAATAAATTAATCGTGAAAGGAATATATATTATTGTTATCAGTCTTAATATTCAGTGTTAGAGAGAAAGTTGTAATTATTTTTAACGATAATAATAAGACTTTCAAATTACTTCGAAGTAAGTATAAAATATATGTTGATGTAAATAGCTAAGAAATATGTAAATCTATAGTTTGGGAATAAGGGGAAAAACTGACCATATAAATAAAAAAGTATAATAAATTGTATTGAAATATGTGCAGTTTTAAATGTCATCAGCTACATTATATATATATATATATATATATATATATATATGATATATATATATATATATATATATATATATATATATATCAAAAATGTTAGAGACTAAGCCATAGGATGTGTATCTTAACCCAAATCATTACTAAATAATTCTACTAAAAAAATTTTGAGTAATATAATGCAGTTGTTTGAAGATTAATAGTAATAAAATATTAATATATAACGATATAATAACATTAAGCAGTACTATATAATTGTCAATTTAAAAATAATAAATTAAAATATTGATGATATTTATCTTTGTTGTATTTTTTTAATATATGTACTTTGGAATAAATAATTTTATTATAGGTGATAAAGACCTATGTTTATATGCAAAACATGATTCTGATTGTAATTAATAAACTGTTAAGTGTTCCCATATTTTGTGTCCTATTAAACTATTTTTGAATTCAAAATTACATTTTTTTAAAGAAAATATTTTGTTCAATGAAGATAACGTATTTTATATATATAATATGCTTTTAAACTAAATTATTTTATTGAAAACTCAATCAAATTATAACTAGTATTTCACATATATGATATCTGGATAAAAAAAAATATTCATGGAGGTTAATGATAAAAAAAACACAAATCTTAATACAAACCAAAATAATTATTTGTCTTTCACTTTATTCTGACTAAATTATAGTTTTTGCTTCTTCAATTTCATTATATATTCTTTATGGTAAACCATAAATAATTTTGTTTTATCTATTAATATTATATTTAGTTCTTTTCTGAATAATAAAAAAAGTAAAAACAATTTAAAGACCAACCAATACAATCAAAAATCTTTATTTTTTGTATATAAATCAGCTAATAAGTAAATTATTTATTTATACAGAGACAAGGTATGATTTATCTAAAAAGAATATTTCCTGCAAGAATGAGTTATTAAGAGACAATGAATTACCCTATTAAAAACTAAAAAAACATTAGAAAAATTTTATTTATGGGTATTACTTATTGATGTCAATACCATACAATCAATCATGTGTTCTCTATATTGATGAATGTGATAATATAAAATTTACTATTATAATGACATATATCAATGGCATATGAATGTAAAATAAATGGTAAATCATCAATTTTCTACGAAATATATTTTATGATAGTTTGATTATAGCTTTTATATTTGGGCAAACTGTAAACTTTTCATAAAAAAACTCATGAGAAAAAAATTTAAAATCAGCATCATAATATGTGGGATAAGTACATTAAGCTACCAATAAATGATATATATGAATTTATTTTTAGTTTACAAAATAGTTTGTGTGGTCAGCATGACACTCAGTCAACATTTTATAAATTGTACAATGTTATTTTCTTCAGTGATTAAGAGTGTGCAATGACCATATTTATTACAAATAGCTGCTAATGTTGATATTAACTAAAAGTACATGAAGATGAAATTAATAAGTTGTGTAACACTGCATCAAAAAAAAGTCAAAATCTATAGTAGTTGGAGAATCAGATGAAATATTTTTTATACAAATGAATAAATAAAAAATTAATTTTATTAATATTAATAGTTTAAACTAAAAGATTAATTGTATGCTGAATTTTAGTAGTTATTAATTTGAGCACTAGAACAAAAATGGAGTCAAGACATTTGAAACAAAATATTATACATAAAGTCAAAAAATTCATTTTTTAATGTTCTATCTACTACTGCAGAAGAGTGGCAACACTGTACCTCAACATTCATTAATCACAGTTCAGTTCTTTTATTGCTTGAACTTCTTATGAAGGCTCAAGCAATAAACCATTCAATTATTACTATTCAATTTTATAAAGAAGGAAAAAATAACTATTGTACCATGTGAATATTTTAAATCATTGTCAAAATCTGACATTTCAATAGGCATGTTTAAGAAATCTAAAGTAAGAAATGTTATATTAGAGATGCCAAGAATAATCATCCAATTCTGAAAGTAAATTGTAATCTTAAAAATAAAGACAATATTTAAAAGGTTTCTTTTAATAGCTCACCTCTATCTTTCTGTGTTATGTGAATTGCAGTATTTATCCACTTTTGCAGCTTTATTTTTAAGAATGTCTAGATACAGAATTAGGAACCAATATTAGATGGTTAGTCTGTTTGCTATAGTTTCATTAGGTAAATAAAACTTCTAAGCTTAATTGGAATTTGAAAAAAAATGAAATTTTACTTAGACAGTTTATGAATCCATCTGGTGAATATGGTAGAGACATTTGCTAACAATGTATTAGGATTAAAAGCCATTACCAAGAATGTTTTCCTTATTCAATAAATAAGTTAAAAGATAAAAAATTAGTATTAAAAATATAATGAATTTCTAATTACTTTATTAAATGCAATGTCTGACTTTGATAAAAATAATAACATTATTTAGAAAATATTCTTTTAGTAACAAAAAGAAAGGAGTAAAAATAGATACAACATTATTTACAATTAATGCATATGTTAATAAAAAAAGAGCATCATCACAAGTTATAAAAATAGTGTGTGAAGAATAAAAAATGTCATGACCCAACTGTGCTCAGAATATATATATATATATATATATATATATATATATATATCTGATATAAAAATATATGAATCATATATATATATATATATATATATATATATATATATATATAACTTTTTTCATATTGCAATGATTCATAATTTTTCTCAATATGTTTTTAGCTTATAATTCTGGTTATATATTTGACATTTAATAAATTCCTCAGTTGTTGGTACATACAATTTGCTCTTTATGGTTTTTTTTTTCAAAACAAATATTCGATTTCTAATGCATAAATAGCTTTTTCCATTTTTTTATAATAATGAGATACTTCATAGTAGGCATGATGACAGAAACCAACAGTTTTAAGTAAATAAGTAAATTAATCTTTACAATAAATTTTTAGTAGTGGTAGTTATCCGTGATGTTCTAATCAATATTGATTAACTGTAATTATAAATAAAATTAGTTAATTAAACTAACATATTATGCATTCTGTCATTACAGAATGAGTATTAAATTTATCAACAAAAAAATTATTGAAAATAGTAAAACTATAACAGGTTAATATATTTAGCACTTGTTCATTTTATGAAATTATTCACATTCATTTTCCAAAGCAATTTTCAGGCAATGTATAAATTCTATTTATATTAATTCCTAACAGAATCATAAGAAAATTTAAAATATTACCTTGAACTTGTTGGTAAGAAGCCTTTCTTCAAATGAGTTAACCAAAATGTTTCACACTTTCTGAAATAACTATTTCAAAATCTATATTTAGAATGATAAGGGAAGGGCATTAATGTTTTGAAAGTGGATCAAGTTTGATTCGTTATAACCCTTATTTAGAAAAATCTGGAAAAATAATGTTAGCATGTCAAAATAATTAGATGACCAAAACAAAAATAGAATTAGTATTAAATATTAGTTTTTTATTTTAAATGAGTGTAAATTAATACACAAATTCACAAATGTTTCATTCACAAAATTTGACCTAGTTAAAATAATATATATATATATATATATATATATATATATTAACTAGGTAATATATATATATATATATATATTAATATATATATATAAAATGTAAATGTATCAACTTAGAGCATTTCTATAACTATATTAATAAAATAATTATTTTTTTACAAATTATGTACTTGACAAATATAATATCCTGTCATTCTTAAACAACCTCTCATATTTAATATATTTTGATAAGTTTTTTTTTGTATAAATAAGTCTTTTTTTTTGTCTTGGTGTATTCACTTTCAAGCTGATTATTTTTTTATTAAAAAAGTCGATTGTTTAGTTAAATGAAACTGATGTCTCCAACAAACTGTTTAGTAATTGGAAATATGTACAATTATCAAGCAATTGATCATATATTTACATTATATTATTGTATTTTCTAATAAAAATATGAATTTATAAAAGAATGCTGACAATAAAAGTATTTATCAAATTTTTATAATGTCCTATTTAAGTAAGGATGTTTGTACATGATAAAAAATCCATTTATTTATGTGTGTATTAAGAAATGTGATATATTTATAAAATAGACAAATAAATAAAAAAGGTAATCATATCTATCATGTATATAGAATTATTGTTTCTACAAAGTCTTCCAAATCAAAAATTGTATCTTTTTTATTGTTATTGTTTTATTAATATTTATAAACTACATTAAGAAAGTATATATAATTAGATAACTGATGTAATTATCACATTTTATCACCAAAATATCCCTTTAAAATAATATAAAGTACATCTTACCACAGAAGAATTTATTTTGAATTAATTCATTACACAAATTTTATAAAATGTTATTACTTAGAAAATAAAATGATCATCTAAGAAGGATATTTTAAAATACTTTTTTCTTAATTAGATGTTTTAGTAATTTTTAAACTTATTTTAAAAAGTCTTAAATATGAAAAATTTGAATATTACAGATCATAAAGAGATGTATCAAACAAAAAGAAAAAACCATAAAATGTTTATTCACTCCAATTGAATAGTTTCATGCATCATGTCCTTTTAAATTTTTACACTTTCTTATAAATCCCTGATTATATTATTTTATATTGCATCCATTTAATTTTAAAATATATTTACAACTTTTTGAATATTATCAGTATATGATTTAAGACATAAAAGTAATATCACTACAAAAATTTAAAAAAATCAACTTACTCATTATTGAACAGATAAATAATCTTATACTTGAAGAGACAATAAAACACATTCAAAGCCATTTCCAATTTTTCTGGTATCCTGAATTAAATTTCTCCTTAATTGCACCCCTCTAATACTATTATTAGAATTGTAATTATGTATTATTAAGATAATATTGATATATTGTGATAGTGTGACTAACATTTTTTCAAAATAATTTATCATTAATTTTTATATTTTTAGATGGCTCAAAGATACATTTATTATCTGTTGATAGAATCTATGTATTATGTTGTTATTATTCTCTTTTTCTTTTTTATATATTTTAATAAATATTATCATTTGTAATATGACAAAATAAATCAATTTATATTTGGACATTATGTTTCAAGCCAGAGCTTAGTTTTAACTGATTAAGAGTCTGTTTATTGTTATTTCATTTTATGTGAAGCTTTCAACAAATTTTACCCTCATCATAAGTAACTTTATTACCTGTAATATAAAACCATCTTTTTAACAGTAAATAATGAATGGATAATAGATGAAAGTACTATTAAAAATATCAGATATATGAATGATCTTCAATAAAGAATATTGGATTTGATTGGCCATAGTGTGGAATTTCATATGACTAACTTCCAATTAATACCTCTGTCATAAAATAGAATGAATTGCTTCTATTAATGTTAGCATTAATGTAAGATAATAATATTATATATTGCTTTATTTAATAGATAGTATCAGGTTTAAGAGAATCAAACATTTATGTAAAAATAATCAAATAATAAATGAACAAGATTTACACTTTATAAAACAATTAAAACATATGTGACTAAACTGTTCAGGTAATCAATAGTATGTTTTATTTTAAATTATTGAAATATTATGAAGGTTTTAACCTTTATTTTAATTATTAATTGTAGAAGCTAACTAATAATGATAAAAAATAATAATAGAAGCTTTAAAATTAATAATAAAGAAAGATATATTAATTAAGCAAAAATTAAATGACTCTTCTCTTAAAGAATGTTATTAAAATTATTATATTTTTTTAAAAAAATGGTTCCCTATTAATATTCTAATATTTCACTGATACAAAATAGATTTATATATTTGATTTTTTAATGTAATTTTTCTTAACTCTTATTATAAAAAAATATAACATATTTACGATCACAGAATATTCCTGTTCAAATACATTACTCAGGAATTATTTGGAAGTAGAGACACTTGTTATTTATAAATATCCAGGATTATTTGCAAACAGACTCACAACAAATCATTTTAATAAGCTTGCACATAATTAATTTTACTTTATCATGATATTTATTATAATCCTAAACATTACATATTTAAACTGTAAAAAATGTTATTTACATGTTGTTAAAATTAATAACATATTTTCTTTATATAAATAGTGCTAAAAATAGTTCATAATACATGCTTTTAATTCTCATGTATTAAAAATCAAAAATATAATTATTTATTCAACTACAATTGGGGTTTTTAGATGAAATTTGAAATAAAGGCAAGGGACCCACATAAGGATGGAACACATTAATTTCTGAATTCTCCACACTTTTTTTTCCAGTTCAACATAAAAAATCCAATAGTGATTGACAAAACAGTTCTATTATTTGGTTTTTGGTGCATGACAAATAAAAGCATTTGTTATAAAACAGTTTATCTCTATTTATTTTTTAAGTTTTTAGTATTTCATAGTAAATAAAAATGTCCACCCATATTGTCCTTTAAATGAATTTGACAGTACGAGATTATATATATATATAATCCCAATGCATAACGCTATACTATATATATATATAATCCCAATGCATAACGCTATACTGAAATAAATATATACAAATATTAAGCATTAAATCAGCCCACATGGTTAAGAAATCCAGTACTGACCTCTGTAAACTAATATATAAAATACATTAGAGTTCATATTTCAAAAGAGGGAGTACCAGGTTCTTAACCATGTGGGGTGATTTAATGCTTAATATATATATATATATATATATATATATATATATATATATATATATATATATAATCTTTCCAAGTATATATATATATATATATATATATATATACTTGGAAAGATTTTTTTTAAAAAAAACATTCTTAATTTAACATTATGGATATTGATGGAACTTTAAAGTTGTTTTTTTTTTTTTCAAATCAGTGGTTGTAATGCCCCTACAACTGTCTTTCTACCGTTTATCACCCAGTAGATGATTTGTGTGATCAAGTCAAAACATTGGTATATTAATACTTAAAATTTTAACATGGATGAACCTGCAAAATGTGTCTTTTATATATCAAAATTACCCCAAATTCCTCACAATACAAGACTAGCTAAAAAAAAAAAACTCTAAAACACAATCAATGATTTCACTACTACAAGCAGATTTTTTAAAATTTGTACACTAAAAGCCTAAAGCTAATCTAGTCAATACAATAATCAAAATTACCTCAAATTTACCCCTAAACCAGACTAGCCAAGGAATATAATCTCTAAAATGCAACCAATGGTTTCACTGCTATAAGCAGACCTCTCATGAGTAAAAGACTGAAAGAAAACAATAAATTTATCCTAAATATTACCCACATGCCATTAATATTAAGAGATCTTTAAACAAGTTAATTGCTTCAGAATCATAAATTTTTAATAATACAAATTCTTTCATTCTTTTTTTCATTTCAATTTTTTCAAAGAAGATAACATTAGTCTCATCAAAATATATAGATAGATAGATAGATAGATAGATAGATAGATAGATAGATCAAAATATATAGATAGATAGATAGATAGATAGATATTTTTTCAATAAGTTAATTTGTGTAACCCTTATGCATATTTCCTATTAGTGTGTGCTTATAATTATATATGCGTATAATAAATCTTTTTAATTTAAATTATGAAGACATTCATTCTGGTGAAAAGTGTTTGACATTTTGTTAAAAAAATGCTTACCAGGCCTATATTATAAACAAACTTTTTTAATAGTATAATTTTATTTTAAATCAATTTGACATTTTTGTTTAGATATAGATATTATTAAATATTTATTTAATATGTACATTTTAATTTAAAATAATTATACATTAAGTTTATTTCATTTTCACTGAGATCAGACTTTAAATTGTAACAAAAAAATATGCATTAGTTAAAATGTATTGAAATTCTAAGACCAATTTTTAATTTTGTTTTTAAAAAGTGCTTAACAAAACTGTATCCTAAACTAACATTTTAATGCTATATTATGTTATAGTTAAATATAAACTAATTTTCTTTTATTATAACTTAAAGCAAGCTTTCAATTGAAAAAGAAATGTCCATATATTACTTAAAATGTATTAAGGTTGATTTCAAAAGTTAACTGAAACTAAAAACATCTTTAGACCATTCTCTTATGCATCTTACTTAAACTATATTCATGAAACAAACAAAAAAACACAGAAAAAATAAGATAAATAAAAGCATTTAATAAGCATTAATAAAAGATATTTTTGTGCTGACACAAGTAACATTAGTTTAATATTTTGATCAAACATCAAACTATTTAAAAGTAAATGTTCAAACTCAAGAAAAAGAATAATCTTTTGAATGATGGTACCATATTTTTTTATCTTGCAATAAAAATATTTGTATTTTTATTTCAATGACTTTCATTTCAGATTGTTTTCCCAATTATACAATTAATAAAGAAAGAAATGCCTAATTTCTTAAAAGTAATACACAGTGGCATGTTAATTCATTTTTCCATAATAAAATCAGAAATTCCATAATTATACTTCATAAAAGATAAATAATTCTATGTAATTATTATTAAAAAATGTAAAGGAGTAACAATATAAGAGCATGAAAACTTTCTTTAATAAGTCTAGAGATGATATAATTTATTTAAAGTGAATTAACAAAATCTTATTAAATGTTTAATAAATGATGAGACTTTTTCACTTGTTAAAATCTATTTTATTTTATACATATAATTATTATGGTGAAAATTAGACTTTGTAATAGTGTATATATAAAATCAAAGGATAATTTTATTTATTTTAAAATATACTTACAGAATTAAGACAACCAATAACTAATAATGTCAGGAAATAAATAATAATAATAAATTTAATCAGAGATGTAATTAAATATTTTATGTGCTAAGAATGATAATCTTAATAAATCAGATAGATACAAATTTGGTAAAAGTAAAATACATATTTTAGACAACATCACTAACAGAATAGTAAACAAAACTCAACTAGTAAACTTTAACAGCTTTGATTATTTTACAATGATTCAGCTGTGAAGGCTGCTACAAACATCATTAAATAAAAGTTATACATGAGGCTTTTATTAATATTCTGAATATAAACAAAATTCACAATAGGTGAAACAAATGAAGAATAAAAAGTATCCCTAACAAATGAACCATATTTAATGTTGTTTATAGTTTGGTTATTCCCCCAAAACTAGAATATTAATGACATATCTACACTAACTATCTGCTCATTCATTCAATTATACATTGGGGATATATGTGCACATAAATATCTCCAAAAGTGCTATAAGATAAAAAACACATATTTATATGTAAAAATATTAAGTCTTTATTTATTTATTTTAATGCTTCCTCTGAAAGTTCATGTGAGAAAGTTCTTTGTTTTAAAATCTTTGTGAATCATGAAGTCTGTTACAAATAAAGATTGAATTTGCTTTCTTTATTTCTTTAGCCTGGATTAAGTGGCCTTCTTTTTTAATTAGAATAATGCAGTGTTCTGGAATACTCTAATTCAAACAGCTTGTAGAGTAATAAACAACTCCTTCAGCAGAATTAAGTTGTGACAATAACATAATAGTCTGTGTAAATTAATAACTTTCTTCCAGAAAGTTTTTTTAAGAAAAATAGTTTTTATAAATAAGGTTTATAAATATAATTTATAAATAGAATTCTTACAGAATTCTGATAACTAATTTTATAAATTCATGTGAGATTTTAATCTATGTGTGCAGACTCCAGAAAGGCCCAGCATTTATCCCTTTTCTACTTAGTCTTTCAGAAATTTATATTTGTGTTCAAATAACAATGAATATTCTTAAGTAAACATCTGAAATTGATGGCAGCTAGTTCAAATGTTAAGAAAGTGATTCATTTTTAATTCTCTATTATTTTAGTAACATATTTTCCATACTCATTCTTATTGAAATTCTTGAACAAGCAAGATTGATATGTTTAATTATCTTTTTATATAAAAGGTGGAATAGGGAAACACACACTCAAAGTTTGTTTTTAGAACTTTTTGGAGATTAATAAAGCTTAAGACATTTATTTTTATAGGAAAATAAGTGCTGTGGGCCTTTAAATATAAATTATTTTATTTTCTAATCTTAATTACTTTTTTTACATACAATTAGTGTAGACATATGTATTGATCAAATTTTAAATTATAGTTATTTTTTTTTTATTTTCTCTAACATGTATTTAAATTCAGGATGTTTTAAAGCAAACATTTTTAGGTAAAATATAATTTAATTAATTTATATACAATGAATGCATTAAATAAACAAGTAAACATCTTTGCATAAAATAAAATAAATGATAAAACATAAACATTTCATTGTTCTCATAAACATTTTATTGTTTTCATTACACATTTCATTGCTTTTATTTTGGCTATAATTGCAAATTTCAAATATAATTTTGTAGAATGTTTTTCTTTTGTAATTTTATCCTTTTAACAAATCAAGTTCAGTTTATTAAATTCTAATAAATAATAAAGTTTTAAATCAAATTAAATGTTGAATTATTTCAAAAATTACCATCAGGAAAAACAATAATAATATTTTCACCTGTTAAAGATTTTTTTATCACTTTAAAAAAAGTATATAATGAAACTTTTTCTAAAAGTTCACTATCAAAATTTATCTATTTAATACAAATTTATGAATAAATATTAAAGTAATATCTTTTAAATAAAAAGTATTATTTTTCAGTTTTGTAATTTATTGGTAGCTTAAGTTCTCTGGCAATAAAAAAATTTTAATCTCCATATTGTGTTAATTGAAGTTATTATGAAAGTTGTATATTAAATTTAATATTTTTCTTTATTCACAAATAAATGTTTTTGATATTACAATATCTTAAATATTTTCAACACTATTTATTATAAACCATAACTATTAAAATTTACTATAAAATAAGAACACACCTTTAAGAATTTGGAACACATTTAACAATTACAATTTTTGATGTTGTACTCTTACTGCAATATATGTACTATACAAAGTAACTGTTTATATACCTGCTTTACCTATAATATTGCTGTTATAATTTCATGTAAATTCTATGTAGTTATCTGTTAACAGATTCTTTTTTATAGTAGCTAATTCAATAACATTACTTCTCTGTTTTATATTTTTAAAGTAATTTTATTTTCTTTAAATTCTTTCAGTTGAACTTGAATCTTTCATCAGAAATCTATATTTTGTATTTTAAGATATGACATTGTATTATAAAATGTTAAATATCAATTTCAAATTCATTTTATTTTGTGTTTTAAGTGATTAGAATTGTGCATAAATATATTTTGGAACAATAAAAATTTCAACCCTCTCCCATTTAAAACCTTACATAATGAACAATTTTTTTTTTTTTTGGGGGGAAAGTAAAAATCAGAGAACTGTATTGTAATTAATTGACCAATACAAACGTAGTAGAGACATTATAGTGATAATTACCCTACGTTGTTAATTTCAATATGGATGTGAAATAAAGAGATATTTATTTAAATTTTAATTCAAATTGCAAATAGATAAATATATAAAATTGTTTGCATCATATATAGGTAACACAATTACAATATGACATCATTTTAGCTTCTACCACTTTTTCAACAATTTTGAGCTATATTTGTGTTGTAGATTAATAATTTATAAAATTATTTACTTGTAAAGTATCAAAGTATAAAACACCTAAAGTTAAATTTATATTCAATAAAGACCAGCATTAAAATGAAATAAATAAATGTGTATTTTGTGTTATTTCATAAAATCCCATTTTAAATAAATTATTTCCAGATTTACTTCTATAACATGTAATAGTCGAATATCGGATAAGCACATACTGTTTTTTTTAACAAAAACATACCTTATGAAAGCTTTTCTGTATACGATCTTCGTATATTTTAGTCTGAGTTAAAACTTATATTTTTATAATTATAAATGAATTTTATATTTAGTTGTAATCATCATTACTATTATAAACTTTAACTTTTGACAGAATGACCTTCAGTGACATATAAAATAATAATAACAAAATTTTTTAATTAGTTTATTACATCTTTTTTTAAAATAAAATACTATTCTAAATTAGACAGAATATTACTTTATTTTAAAAATACATAGACAAAACTAATTAATTATTATTGATAAAAAGTATTGTCTTTTGATTACATTTTTTTTTTAATTTTAAATATTTAATCCAAAAACTAAGTAATTACTTGGTCCAAATACAAATATTTAATTTTGTTTAAAGACTAATGAATAATATGAACTACAATAAAAGTATTAAATTTCTTTTTTTTTTTTTTTTTTTTAAAAAAAAAAGCTATTAGTTAATTGTTAAAAAGATATTTCATCAAACAACCTTATCAGCTATTTTTAGCATTCTAGACATGCCTTTTCATAATCAAATATCTTTTATTATATTACTTAGGCAAAAATAAGAACAAATATTTGCGTAATGACTATCCTATTTTATCATTTATAAAATAATGTTAAAATCAATATTACAAAACATAATTACTCTTAAAGTTGATTTTGCCAGTTTCTACATTAAATTTTTATATAATAGTTTTTTTGTGGTTATTGTTATTGTTTTTAAAGTACTTATTACAATGTTATGAAATCTATTTATAAATTTAAAATGTCATTATTTAAACATTATATATATAACAAATAAAGTTATTTTAACAAAAATGCAAAAAATGAAAAATATTCCTAGAGATGGATATGTTTAAATAAGAAGGATATATATTTAATGGTTAGAAGAATACAGAAGTGATATAAAATATTTAAGAACGTTAAAATGAATATATAAAAATGTATAAAGTTTTTAGTACTATATCACTTTTATAAAAGATCTTTATTAAAATCATTTAGAATAATCTACTGACAACTTTTGAATCAAGCCAATCGAAAAATTATACTATAATTAAAAGTGGTTATAATTAAAAGTCGTTATAATACAATAGTTCATATTCAAAATATTAAAAGAAAATAAAAAAGAACAAATTGAATATATTAAAAGAAAATAAAAAAGAACAAATTGAATATATATATATATATATATATTCAGTCATGTTTAAAAAAAAGAAATAAAGATCAATAATAAAAAAGTATAAGTAATTGATAACAATAAATATCTGGTGAAATTTGTAGTACAGACAAAAACATGATAAAATTAATCATAATATTTAACTTAATTGGAAATTTTAATAGAAATAATAATAATATTAAATATGCAAATGAATCAAGATTTTTAGTAATGTCCTAATGAAAAATTTTACATCTGTGATTTGGATACTCAGTACAGTCAAAGCAGACCAAAATATGGAAAATGTATATTAGAATTAAATAAAAATACAAATACTAATAAATTATATATTATCACAACATTAATGGAATAGTTAAGGGTATAAAAAGTATCTGTAATAAAACATGTTGCTAGAAATAACCAAATGACTGAAAATCTATACTGAATTCTAATAAATAGAAAAAGAATCATAAAAAACTACATGCAATCCTTATTGATAAAAATGTTTTCAGGAATGATATGGAATTGTATTTGGGGAATGTGCATTAAGCTCAGAAATACAAAGAAAATAATAAAACAAAGTATAAAAAGATGCATAAAATTAAGAAAAAAATATAAATTTCATATTCATGCTTATCTATCAAAATAGTCAGATATGTGCATGAATATAAAATCTCATCTAAGCCTTCTACATTCTATTCTATTTTTCAAATGGTAACAAACATCTTTCTTACCTCATATTATCTGCTTTTGCTTGTCTTTTTTTGTTTGTATTCTATAAATTTTTAAAATGCATTCCATCGTAATCCCTTTGCTTTTAATTATATGATCAATATGTTTTTTATTCATTTCAATATTCCTCAATCAATAATTTGATGAATTTTAATTAATAAATTTTAAATTTTAAATATTTATTAATAAATGTGTATGCAAATGTGTAGAGTATAAAAATATTTTTACACTGAAACAAGTCTTCCAGATACAAATATGATCATATGAAACACTGACAGTAGCATATTTTACTGACTACTTATATATCATAACAATATTTTTTAAACATATCCTAAATGTATAAAATATGTGCTTTACTATCAGATCTATTACATTCATTTTTTTTTCTACTAATTATAACTAATTTTACAGTAAAAAAATTATGAAACTTGTAGTTATATCTTTAATAATGTCAACCTTAGGAAAAAAAACATTTTAGACCCAGTAATATAAAAATTAAAGTAAATGAATAACAGCCTTCCTATAATCTATTCTGCAAATATAGTGTATAAGTAAGTGAAATTAATATCTAAAATGAAACTATACTTCATTTTGATTACCTACTGTTAAAAGTAAAAAGTTATAAAATTTCACATCAAAATTATCTCATATGAATGCTAATGATATTATATAAGAGAGAGTACATAAGGAGAATCTTAATTTTATTTATAATATTCAATATAAAAGTTCTATTTTTATATGGACTTTTGATAGAAAGCATACTAAACATGACTGGCTATCTTTGTTTTAAAACATCTAGGAAAGAAAACAACTTCATAAAAAGACCTGAGGTCCCTTCATAGTTACTGACATATAATTGCATCAAGTATGTGGAAAACAATTTAACATAAAGACATTAATAATTTATGTATAACTTATGCACATGAAAATGTAAAAATTAAAATAAACAAATGTGTGCATCCCAAACTGCTGATGCTATTTTAATAAAGCAAAATTTATGCATAAGTTTTATAACTGAAGAATGTTAGAGTATTACCATTAAGTCATAATACTTCATCATTACTAAACAAATTTTGCCCTTATATTTCAATCATTTATTTTTTTCTTAAAAATGCTCAGAATAATAAGTCAGTTTGATTCTGTCATGTCTACATATAAATATTATTTTAAAAATTTGAAAAAGAAAAATGGAAATATATACCACATAAAATTACTAGATATATGATACTTGTAATTTGTATCCTTCATTCAGTTTATTTATGAAAAATATCTTTGATAATTACATTTTATACAAATGTTTATGAATAAATGGCCGATTATTTTTTCACATTGTTATAAACATCTTCATGTGAATTTGATAGCAGACATAACTGAGCATTATTATGAAAACAAAACAACACTGGATCTATGAAAATGTTTATATTTTGTTCCAAGATTATTTGCACAAATTGTACATCACAAATAATAGTTCATGTTTTATTAACAATTATTACAATAGAATAATATATTATATATTAAATTGTAAGTATATTTTATTATGGATGTCTGTGTGTATATATTGTAGCCTGTGATTTTGACCAAAGTTTCATTAGTTTTAAGCTGGTTTTATTAATAAAGTATATATATATCAAAACTGTCCTCATTAAATGCATTAATTATGTTATAAAAGTTATTTAGAGAGTGCTAATTTTAAAGCAGAATAAAAATTTGAATTGATTTTTGTAAATTAATTAATATGCAAACAAAATTCATTTATAAATGCTTAAAACAGGAATCGTTTCATTTATAGTGTCAATTTAATAAAGATTTAAAGATTCAAAAATGGTTGAATTGATGATATTTATTAATTAAGAATATTTTACAAGTCGTTATTAAAATAAAAAAAATATGATGGGGTGGGAGGGTACACATTGGGTTTTATGAATGGACATTTTATTTATATTATATATAATTGATAATCATTTATTAATTAACTCTAATTGAACTTAAATAAACTTGTATAATTATTATCCAATTGTGCAAACAGATTGATTGATTAATACCATTAGAGTCAGACAAGATAAATATCTATATCATAAAATTTATTTTAAATAACTATATCACATAATAAAGAAATCAAATTCCAGGATTAGTAAGTGAGTATGTTTATATTTTTGTATAGAATTCTACAGTTCTTATCTAATTAGATGTAAACTTTATATGATAATCATGAGCAAATATTTGCATGTTTTTTTTAAATTATTATTCATTGGAAAAGTACTGTATTGAGTTCATGGTTGGTCAATAAGATCTTAGTTTTATTCAGTTATAAAGTGAGATATTAACATATTTTGTTCTGTTATGGTCAGAATGTGGCTTTAATTCTAATTAAAATTTAGGTGCCATGAATCATAAATCCAATTAAATATTAAATTTTAGTAGTTTTACTTGATTATAATTAATGTTAATAATTTTTTATATGTTTTAATTGTTATAATATATAGTTTTAATAATTTAGTTAAAGAATTTTTAAAATAAATTGATATGCTTAGTTAATTGTATTTAAGTAAATTTCCAATATAAATCTACAGTTTGTTTTATATACTGGTATGATTGGACATTACAGATTCAAAATTATCTTATAGGTTTATTAATAATACAGCATTATTATTTTTGTCTTGTTATAAATAGCATGATTAGTAATAGTAAATTAATATATAAGTATAGCATGGCTGAGTTAGTATTATTTGTCAATTTATTAAACTACAATTTAAAATTAATTATTGGAACATTAATATATTTAGATATTATGAATATGGTAAACTTATAGAATATACTAAATAAGTTATGTCAATCATTCATTAATTATTTTACTTACATATGACGTTCATTAAATTTCAGTTTAAATTTATATTATTATAATCAATCTTTTCTTCATTAGGTGTTTTAGAATTTGATTGTTGAATGATTTATCATTTTCATTTGATTATAAGTGAAATATATCTTAAGCATATACTATTGTTTTGAGAAAATGATATTTGATTTAGTTGTTTTATTTTAATATATTTTAAGTAAGGATTATATTTAGATTATCTGAAGTGATGATTTTGTTTGTGTTCTGATCATTCCAAATGATGTCTGAACTCATGGTGTTATAGTAAAGATTATCATCCCTCATTCATTTGGTATAATTAACAGTCAGATATGTGATTACAGAGTTCTATTAAGTACTGAATAATTACTCATTGATTGGTATTCATTTGTCTTAGTTTATTATATTCACTCTATTATGAATGATACTATTATTTATGGCAATATGAAATTAGTATTTTTTATTTATATTTTACTCGGTTACAAATATTTCCAAGATCATGACTCATATTTATTCTGTTATACAGGGCAAACAATGACTAGAATATTTTTATTCAGACTATATTAGAGTTATTAGTTTCCATTGCACATTGTTGATATGTTACAAATGCTGCCCATAGTAGTGGGTCTATAACAAAGGTTACCAGACACACATATTTATTCTATTACAAATGGCATTGCAATTTCAGAGCATAATTAAACAGGATCATTCTATCATGGACTTGTCTTATCCAATATGTTATAAATGGTTTTCAAATGTGTGGAGCAGTAAAATAAGAGCATACTATTATTTTAATCTGTTACTAATGATGTTCTAAATTTAAAGTGATAATAAAGGTTATTTCATCACTTTTTTTATGTCAGTTATAAAATGCTGCCCTAATCTCTAGGGCAATATTTTCTGTTACAATATATATATATTGTGCCGGACGAAAGCTTTTAATTTCGTCTACCAATCTATTCTGAAACAGAGGGCGCCACCAGACCACTACGTGACTGGAAAATTTGTTTACTGTGACCAGAATAGATGATGATGATGGTTTGCGCCGACTAGACTCAGGGAGAAACAAGAGATCTTAAATTGTTTAGACAATTGAGACAAAAAAGCACAAAGACAAACGTCAGCCAAATTAAGTTTAAACATATTTCATAAATTTTATTATGAGAAAATAAATTATTAAATATAAGTTTATGATACAATAGATGGGGGTTAACTCAGGCGTGTACCAGACATACTAAAGGCAAAGCTATGACAGACTGACTGATCTTCTAATAAACAAATTTAAAAGGGAGGAAGCAAATTTCATTCAGCAGAGGATTCACCTAAACATTGGTTTTCACTTTCAGATATTTAAACCATATGCCCCTGAAATAGATCAAAGAACCCAGTGCCGATGAGCTTTCTGAGATCTAAGCATGGTCAGATCTCGAATGTCCTTATATCGGTATGAACTGCACCAATTACTATGTTTAAAATAACGGTGATTGATCCATCTCAAGAACAACCGACAAACATGACTGAAAGGAAGAAAACAATAAAAAAAACTGGTGAATCCCAGCCAAACGATTGGCGAAAATTATTTTAAAATTAATAAGAAAAGGTCTCAATAGGAGACAAGCAAATAATTAGAAAAACAGTTCCGTCTGCCCCAGCAATTAAAGAAAAGAAAATGAATTACAAACAAATTCTGAGTACACGCTCTGATAAATTTAAAGCATACGTAATAAATACAAAAATAAATCTATCGGAGAGTGCACATGAGTACGAGAATATTAAAAGTTGTAAACACTTTAGCAGAATGAAAGTATCGCTCACCTGTAATTTAAGAAAGGATAAATTTTATCTTCCTGCTGACGACTTATAAAATTACAAAGAAAAACACAATTCTAATTTCTGCCTTTAGAGATTTTAGAAACAAAATCTCTACCTGCGAAAATCAGACAATAAAGTCATCAGCCAAAAGAGTTTTGGAGGTTTAGCAAGAGGGCAAACATAGAGTATAAAATTAATTATTGAATACTAAATAATTACAGGTAAGCATAAAAAAATATATATACAAGACTGCTAAAGCATTTACAAAAGCGAGGCATAAAATATAAAACTCATTCATCACTCTCCAATAAACAAAACTGAAAGCAAATTGGAAGCTTAAAACTAAGATTCCAGGACACACTATAAAATATTGGAAAACACAGCAAATATTAGATATGAGGCTATATTGATTTAAGAAGACATATTTATGATTAGATTGAACAGAGATTTAATGAGAATTAATTTAGCCTGGGAAGAATAAAAATGAAAATAGTTACCTTTCGGTAAAACAAAGTTCACGTAGAGTGCACACTTTTACTTAAGTTCATTTTCAGGTTCTTTAGGCAGCAAGGTAGATGTAGAGAGGTTCCGGCTTCTTTTAGGTGTTCAAGGCATTACTGGAGCAAACTTGGAAGTCAGGGATCCGTCTTTTGTGGAGTTAGCAAGCCATTCTGGTGGTGGTAACAAGTATAGAATTTTTCATTTTGTTGTAGGCAAAGGTATTTAATCACAGCTGATGTCCTTTAAGAAATTAAATGTCCACGCTGATATAAATTCTCACTTGATAAACAGCTTGTCTATCAATGAACAATGAATTAACTGACACTCCAAATTTTCGGGGCTATTTATACGTTGCTCCATTTTCCGCAAAACACTTTCCTTGTTGTTCAATTTCTTCGCCTTAGGCAGGGCAAATATTAATCTCCCACTCAATCTATCTAAGAATTTTACCCAGGGTTTATTGAAATGAAAACAACAACATAAAAATCAAATCTCCGCTATCAAAATTGTTTACAATAATTAAAATAAAAGCAACAGGAATGCAATTAGCTAGCCAGCTTGTTTTTAAATCAAATGGATTTAAAAACAGGCAGTATATGAAAACTATTTTAAAATAAATCGATAAATATTTTTTAAAAAATCCGTTTTACATATAAACACGTGTATACTTGGATACACGCATTCTTTTTAAATAATATTGCAAATTTAAACTCTACGTTTAAT
The DNA here is from genome assembly GCA_028023455.1 of Epiperipatus broadwayi. Classification (NCBI taxonomy): domain Eukaryota; kingdom Metazoa; phylum Onychophora; class Udeonychophora; order Euonychophora; family Peripatidae; genus Epiperipatus; species Epiperipatus broadwayi. The sequence goes on from JAQFVV010000016.1 coordinate 898,247, forward strand.
TAAAATTAAAAGCTTAATAAATTTCTTTTTTTTTTTGTTTAATAACAACACCATTGAACCGGATTTCAATCAGGTTCAATATATATATAGAAGATTTGAACTCAGATTTTTAAGCACCCTTCAACTATCCACACTATCTCATACAATTGATATACATGACCACACACATGTAAAAAAGATAAATAATCACCAATATATGTATTTCATGCTAAACCAGCACTCATCAGTTGGTCCAAATTATCATTGCTCACACATCTATATATAATCAGTGCTCAGTTTATATGAAAATAGCAAATCCTCATACATTAATGGACAGGCTTCAATCTATTCCAACCTCCAACTTTTCAGCCCTCCATATCATTGGAAATCTGATGATGAAAACCCAAATCCCATGATGATGTCAATATTATTGTCATACCCATGTTGACCTCAAGTCATTCTGACCCCTTCATTTAAATACATAGAAGAGGTATGGGCAGAATACAAGCTTAATGTGTAAATATTTGAAAACCAGGTGCTCTTCACAATCCTGGGAGCATAATTGTAAGTATAGGGGATGTGGCATCAGCATGAGATTTGGGTTTTCATCATCAGATTTTCAATGATATGGATGGCTGAAAAATTGAAGGTTGGAGTAGATTGAAGCCTGTCCATTAAAGTGTGATGATTTGCTATCATAATATAAACTGAACATTGATTACACACACACACATATATATATATATATATATATATATGTGTGTGTGTGTGTGTGTGTGTGTTTGTGTGCTGGAGATGATAATCTGGACCAACTGATGAGTGCTGGTTTAGCATGAAATACTTTTATTGAAGATTATTTATCTTTTCTATGTTTGTGTGGTCATGTGTATCAGTTGTATGAGATAGTGTGGAAAGTTGAAGGGTGCTTGAAAATCAGAGTTCAAATCCCCTATACTTACAATTAGGCTCCCATGTTTGGGAAGAAGAGTGCCTGGTTTTCATATATATAAACATTTGGTACTGTTCTATTAGTCACTATACATCACTTGATGGCACTGTTTTTCTTCAAAAACATATCAATATAATGTTTCTAGGCTGGCAAATTTATTTAAAAACAGCTTTTTTTGGAAATTATGCTGAGGGATTTTCTTTTTTCAAGTTTACACTATTTTATAACCACTTTTTGGAAATTCATTTAAAAAGTACTTTTTGGAAATTATGCCAGGGAATTTTTTTTTTTCAAATTTATGCTATTCTACCTTAAACCAACATAAAAGTCATTTAAAATACTTTTCGGGGGTTCTGTCCTTCAAATTTACATTATTGGATTTCAAACTGATACTTTCAAATTGATTCAATTTTTCTAATACTACTTTAGATATTTCAATAACCAAAAAGACAATTCATTTCAATACTAATTTGACCTGATTCTAGAAACATTTTAATACAAAAGTGGGAAAAATTAAACCCAAAAAAACTATTTCAATTGATTGCATTACAAATCAATCACAACACACATGCATTGATTTCAAAAGTAATTTTATTCAATACTATGAAATTAGTCCAATTCATTTGCAAAAAATAACTACAGCTGCTGGAAACATTTATTTCAATAAACAATTTTGCAGATAATGGGCCAAACTACAGAAACAAAAAAATAAAATAATGCCTTTGCTTTAAAGTAGTTACCAGTTGTGCTGTCCATCATCTTGGCTATTATGGCCCTGAAGAGATTCTCACCTTTGTGAAGACATATGGTGGCAGAATGTTTTGGGTCTGCAGAAAGGCATCAGTTTGGCAAGTCCCACAGTTTGAAAGTTTGCTGTTGCTTTCAGTTATTTTATTTTATCACATACATGTTATCATGAAAACGTCACATTTTCATGAACTTTTTGAATCATACTCTGCCTGACCCTCCCCAATTTCTCACAATTTCCAAATCATAGAGGAATGTGTGTTGATAGGCTGACAATTATCACTATGTAATGCTACATCAGTTGGTGTATACGGCAATTAGTCTGGGAGCAGATTTGAAGAGTTTTGGGAAATTGAATTCCAGCCACCCTCAAATGTAATGGTAGCAAAATGTCTTTTCTGATCATATGCACAAAGTGTCACCAGTGATTTTTCCTTCTTGGTTTTTACACTTTATCTAAAAAAGAATTAGATATCCATTTATTATTAACTGTTATATAATTAATTAGACTGACTATGACTCAATTATTTGGGAGAAAATTTGTAATCTTTTAAAAAAACTTATATGGCCTGTATTTGAACAGGTTATAGTCAGTTAGGTTTGGATGAGCTATCTTTGCATTATGGGGCCTTCTAAACAATTTTAAAGATGTATATTTTTATACATGGGTCAGGTAAAACATTTTTTTCATCCACCCCATCTACATTATTATTAGGACAATTATTTATGAAAGTAAAACCTTGAAAATCACTTATAAAGATATATGGACACAAATAACATTGACATCTGATATGTTTTACTAGCAATTTTATACTTTCAGAAAAGAGCTGTAATAATAAAATTAATTAATTAATACTTTAATAGCAGTAAATCAATTTTAATTGTTATTACCTTAATAATATTTGATTATTCAAAAATCATAAGCAAAATTTAATAATGATTGCTTATCGATCTAAACTCTTTTATTATGACAGGTATTTGCATAATGAATATAAAAAATATAAGGAATTATAGTGTTGCAACTGATAGTCTAACATTATAATATAATTTAACGATTTAACATTTTAAAAAATCCAACTTTATTTAAACTTTTAAATGCATTCAACTGTCAATGATAACACTCAAGTTAATATGTAACACTATGCTTTTTGGTATATTATTCTCCAATTTTTTTCAGGTGGTGCCTGGCCTGACGAGAGATAATACAATTATAGAAATCAAACCTCTGTCATTTAAATTCATGAAAACTGAATTTAAGTTGATGCTATAGCCATTTATGCTTTTCTGTCTATGGCTGCTTGGCTAAAGCATCATTTTTAATAAAGTACTAATGACTCTTAAAATTATTTATTTGGTTCTCATATTAGTACTGTCATAGATCAGTTCGGGCCCACTTGAATAAAAAAAGTAGATAAGACCACTTAAATAAGATTAGACTATGTGTAGTAATTATACATATTATACCCAATGGTTGTCATCCTTATTCATAACTTTTTGAATGTACATTATTGTGGCATCTCATATTTACATCAATGAATTATTATGTAAACAAGTTTTAAAATAAGCAACAATTGTGCCCTGTATTTTTACATATGCATGGATGTTTGATTCTTTTTATATATGATCTATCAATCCAAAATTTAGATTGGTAAAATAGATTTAAAATAATTGATCAAAAAAAAATATTTTCAAAAATAATCTAAAAATAATTGTAGTAATATACATATATACAGAAATACGTAATGTTTGGAGTTATCTATTTATAATTAACTTGATTACAAATCACTTAACCTAAAACAAACGGTACCAGACTATGCTTTTAAGTAAAACCATAAACATTGTTATACAATATTTATATATGATATAATTATAAATGAGTGTGATTATTTTTACTTCAAAGAAATTAAAAAGACAAAGGAAAAAAGAACAACAGATTAGAAATGAGATTCAGAATAAATTTTTAAACCTATACAATAACAGATTTATGTCCATGTGTATCACAAGTTGCTATTTTAGTTTGGTTACTGACACAAGCTATGCTGTATTCTAATTTTTCTGTCCCAATTTTTTTTATGAAGGATTTCAACACTTTACCTAATTGGATCTATTCATTGTGTTTTACCTTCATCTATTTCGTTTTTATGAAAGCATTATGATATTCTTAGAGAGTTTTTGAAATTTTTTTACAACCAAATCAATGTCTCTCATAAAAGAAATGGCATTTAACATTCATTGCTCTTCAATTGTTTTATATGTTTAATACAATTGAAACATTCCCATATAATAATTCAATATGATTATATCCAATAACAAAGATTTTTATTATATTTTTAGAATAGTATGAAACATTTTCAAATATTTTTTTCATTGTCTTTATTAATATATGAATATGAGTTACATGCATGTTTGGGTACAAAAAATTTGGTAGAATAATTATTATGCAACTAATTTAAATAATGTAATTGTTCAGTATGATGAAGCTTGTTATATATATATATATATATATACGGAATAGTATATAGTATGAACCTATGAAATATATATATATATGATTACGAAAATACGAGTACTTAAAAGTTTATAACAAAGTGATCGCGTTTTAAGAATAAACTTGTAGTTTCCGTGTCTAACTAATCACCTTTACAAAGGTACACTTTTTTATAATTCCATAATGTCAACGTTTCCATAATTTCGAGAACTTAACGTTTGCTACCTGCCTATTGTTTGTCATTTATCTATTAATCGGTTCTTCAACTTGACATTTTATGATAATTTCTAGCAAATTCCAATATTTTTACATCACTTTAATTAAAATCAAAAACGATAAATACAGTGAATTAATTAATCGTCATAGGAAAGAAAATTCCAGCGATCAAATTATCATTAATTTTTAGTAATTTTGTTTCGAATTTTGAGACCCTTTAAATAATAAGTGGATGCTTGTTGGTAAGTCTTTTATTCCCAAATTTAAAAAATAAAAAACTCTATTTTACTACTTAGACTTCTGACTCCTAAGTGACAATATATATAAATATGGATATACTATATATATATTCCCATAGTATATATATCATAGATACTATATATATATAGATGTCTGATCAGCAGGTATGAAATGATGGTACATTATAAGTGTGTGATATGTTGGACTATTTCTATCATGTTATGAGTGAATGTAGAGATGTATAGAAAATTGCAAACTTTATTTAAACTTTCCACAATACAAACACCTTGTTAGTAATGATAAACAAATTGACATTAGCGACATATTAGTAATTATCTTCAGAACTTTTCAAGTAGTATTGATTCTCTAACTCTACCTTCAGGTGTTCGCTGGCCTATATGCAAATGTGAATCAATAGTCGCTTAGAAGTTGAACCTTCGCACCTTTAGACTCGTTAAGTATCGAATCTAAGGCAAACGCTCTACCAACCTCGGAGAATATGACTCATGATACATACACCCTGTAACTACACTGGAGAACCGAATTGTGCATTAATCAAATATGCTCAGGTTCCATTTCAGTTTCTCGTCCCAAAGTAGTAATTACTAAGATATTGCTTACACATTCATGAACTTCTAGATCAAAAACTTTACAGTGAAGACTATTTACAACTTGTATTTTTATTTGCTAATGACCAACCAACTGCTAAAGAACTTTCAATATTAATCTGCATCCAATAACATTTTTTAGATCTACTTTGTTAATATATCCTCAAGTAACTCTAATAAAACTAAACAAGGAAATTTTTATTATTATCTCATAATTATTTATTTCCTTTATCAAAGCACAAACACATCTTGATTAAAGTGCTTTATATCCTAATTTGAAAATGAATATCAGAAATATTGAATAAGCAAAATTGGACATTTGTACTGAAAATAAAATTGGAATTGGATACATTACTCCTGTTTTAACTTCAGTTTTATTTCATAATACCTAAAATTTTCTACAAAAGTTACAATTTTGTTTATATTTTAATGGAGTTATATTATGTGATATATAGACATGAAAATTCCACTGCACTATAATATAAATGCACAGAGTTTGACCCATAGATAAAAGTGTAATGTGTATATCTATTTATTTAGTTAAAAAATTCTTTATATTTTTTATGTGTTTGTTGGTACAGTAGAAAATTTGAAAGAATGAACATAGAACTTTACACATTTGAAATTATAATGTAGAATTGAATTTTTTGGATAAAACAAATTCATATGAAAAGTCAAAAACGTATTTAAAAACATAATTTATATCTATTATATATTTTTCTAAGATAAATATTTATTCAAGAGAACTTTATTAATTTTAAATTATTGGTATTAAGGCATGAGTATGTATATTCACTGCCTTTATTAATTAAAATACACAAATAGTATTTTTACAGAACAATTAAAAATATATAAACTATTTAAGACAAATTACGTTTTATTTCAGCTACCAAAACAAATTAACAAGGTAAAGCTAAAAAAAACTATGAATTTATAATTTAAATAGATATTTCTTCATTTAATAATAATGATATATATACAAAAACTTAATCGTGGTAAAATTAGATCTGAAAGTGTTACAATCATTTTCAAAAGCTGTTAGCAAATTCATGAATAATTTATAATATATGCAATGCATAGCTTTAATATTGTCTGATGGGAAAAGAAGCTAAATTAGACAACAATAAATCATTTGCTTCTATTCCTATGACTACCATCAGTCTTTGTTCATTTTTAAATGTTTATTTGTTGGAAAAAAAAAAAACTTATAATAAATGTTAATTTAATAACAGCATATATATATAAAATGATAAAATTAGAAAAGGAATATAGTTACTATTTTGTAAATTTATTATTTACTGTAAAATTCTTTTTAGACATGCAACAATAATGTTTTATTTACACTACTTTAAACACCCACACATACATGCAGTTCTTCACATACAACTGCTCTGATCAGAAAAAAGACATTACGTTGTGGTTCTCAAATTAACAGAAAAATGCAAGTACATAATATGCTTTAGTAATCAAAGAATGCAAACAATATCAAATGATGATCATTTTTTTTATATTTAAAGGCGAACAGTTTTGAATACTAACCTGGGAATTTATTTTTTTAAATATAAATAATCTTTTTTTTTTTTTTTTTTGTTTTTTTATTAAATAAATATAAATTTTTTTTGTTTATTTTTTAACTAACTTTAACAAAAAAAAAATTAAATAAAAAAAAAAAATCATGTATGATTATTTTAAACATTAAAAAATTATTAAAAAGGGAAAATTTTTGATTATGTTTTAAAATGTCATTATTGAATTCATTGTTGAAAGACTTTGGTAATATGCAGATATCAATCCAAATAAACTTAATCATTGTCAAAAGTGTAATACTCCACAAGTTTCATGAAAGACTATGTGATATGTTGTAATTAAGTATAATATTTTAGAATGAAGCTATTTTTGAACAAAATTTTGACAATTCCTGCTCCATGAGAATTAAATAATTTCTAAACAATGACTCGATTTTATATTTACCAATGAATCTTAATTACATATAATATGATTAATTTTATTTATTTGGAAGCTAATGTGCCACTATATATATCATCAATCATTATTAATCCACTGCAGGGTGATAGTCTCTCCAAGTTTAATCCATCTTCTTCAATCTTTAGCTTCTCTTTGCCATATCACCCCTGCACACTTTCTTATTTCATCCATCCATCTTACATGTGGTATATTTCTGGGTCTTTTGCAATCTCTTGGAATCCAGTTTATGATTTCAATTGCCCATATATTATCATCTCTTCTAGCAATATGTCCAGCCCAACTACACTTTAGTCTTTTAATTTTTTCAACAAAGTTAATAACATTTGTTTGTTCTCTTACCCATATATTGCATTTACTCCCAACAAGCATATCACATTACTTCTTTGAAGGTCTAAAGTCTCTGTATTGCTCTTCTATTAATTTTCCAAGTCTCAAATCCATAAGTAAAAACTGCTAAAACATATTTATTTAAAAACCTTTCTTTTCAAACACATAGGCATATTTCTTTTTATTATCAAGTTATTTCTACAAAAAGGACTCCAACCAAGTTTAATTCTATGATTAATTTCATCCATTATGTTTCCATCTGTATTAATAATCTGACCAAAGTATGTGTAACTGTCAACTTCTTCTAACTCGTCACAATCGATATTTATTTTCATATTTTGAGAAAATCCACTAAACATATATATATATGACTTGTGTGATCAAGTTGAAATATCGCTATATCAATATTTAAAATTTTTTAACATGGATTAACCTGCAAAATGTCTTATATATATATATATGGTAGAGTTGTGAGAAATATTTGACTCTTGTTCACAATACTTTGTGTGATGATGTGATAATTCTATTACAAATGTTATAGACTTTTAATTATTAACATTTTAAGCCAAATTATATGTTTCACTTCTTCCTATAGTTGATTAAAAGAATTTAAATGTTTACTGGCTGAGTTTGTCTCCTGATTTATTATGTGATGACTAGATATGAACCTTATTATACAAAATTTTCAAACTTCTCCTTAAATGTCTTATGATAATAGATTAAAAATCTTACATCATTAGATGTTTGTATAACACAACCAAAATGGTGTTTTATAGATATAAATTAACTATTATGTTATCTGTGACAGATTCTGTTTCAAAAATACCAAGTAAACAATAGATATGCATGAGAAGCATTCAGGATATTATTTAAAATTTTGCCTAATTTTTAATCTTTTGCACAGCATTTTTTTAAAAAGACAGCTATATATTAGTGTAATATATATGTAAAGGTCAATAGAGTACATTGATATAATTATCATAATGTTAATAATGGTAATAAAATGAAGTTTAATTTTTTTTACTATTTACAAAACATATCTTTCAAGCTACATTTGACAAAAAAAAAGGCCTGTGCTCCTGTTCAAAATATTTCATTTTAAAATAAATGTTATTAAATGATTGGTAAATATTCAGTAATTCAATAGCTCGTATAATGTCTTCTTATTAAAATGAGAGAATATGCATAAAACTTTGTTATTTATATGATTAGAAAATGAGGATTTTTTTACACAATTAAGGTTTCAAAAACTTTATAAAGAATCTAGATAAGTTCTAAAGAGAAGACAAAATTTTTATTTACTTTGATAAGTCCTTCAAATCTTTGACAACATGCATATATTGGATAGTTTTTAATTATATGGTTCTTGGGTATGTTATATACAACCGCTTAAGTTGGAGCGCTTTAAATTCCAGTTCTAATGCAGACAAATAGTGCATTCGTGATGAAATTCAGAAATCTAGAAAATCAAATTCACCTGTCTTTATTATAGTATATCCATCTACTGAATTCTATATCTTTATATGGGTAAAAATCTTCTCACTAACTTTTTATTCATAACTAAATATTTCCTTAAAATATTACTATTACATATTGTCTTAAAGTTAATTTTTATTCTTTCATACACTCTTCCTCTGATTTCAAAAAGAAATCTGTCTTCCACATACTGTTTGAAAATTTAGTAAATAAATCAGATTTACCATTAATTCAAAATATAGTTTTATTATTTAAGACTCACTTGATATCAAAATTTTATTTGGATATTTAAACAATTGAAGGGATAATTTCTCGAATATTTAGTTGTTTATGCTGAGAAAAAAAAATGTATTTTTCTTTAATTCACAACCTTAATATAGATAGATAACTGACAATACTTGATTTCTTTAATTTTTAATCATTTCCAAACACATTTTTTATTTAATCTTATACTAATATCAACAAATAAAAAATCCTTCTCCTTTTTTCTTTTCAAAAACTTTATTTTTTAGAAGAGGATATTGGTTGTGAAGAAATACATATGGATATGTATTTAATATTGTTGCAGATCCTTGAAAATGACTGTATGAGATAAAACAGTTGAAACGTTGGAGTTTTGTATATTAATGTATATATATGTTCAGTATTGAGATAAAAAATAAAGTTTTTGAAAAGAAAAAAGGAGAAGGATTTTTTATTTGTTGATATTATTGTAGAACATATATATTTTAAAAGAAAAAGTGGATGTACTTTTTGTTATTATATTTTATAAATATTAGTAAACTTTATATGGACAGTATTTTAGAGAGGATATTGGTTGTGAAGAAATACATATGGATATTATTTAATATTGTTCAGATACTTGAAAATGACTGTATGAGATAAAACAGTTGAAACTTGGAGTTTTTATATTAATTATATATATGTTCAGTATTGAGATAAAAAATAAAGTTTTTGAAAAGAAAAAAGGAGAAGGATTTTTTATTTGTTGATATTATTGTAGAACATATATATTTTAAAAGAAAAAGTGGATGTACTTTCTTGTTATTATATTTTATAAATATTAGTAAACTTGTATATGGACAGTATTTTTAGAAGAGGATATTGGTTGTGAAGAAATACATATGATATTATTTAATATTGTTGCAGATCCTTGAAAATGACTGTATGAGATAAAACAGTTGAAACGTTGGAGTTTTGTATATTAATGTATATATATGTTCAGTATTGAGATAAAAAATAAAGTTTTTGAAAAGAAAAAAGGAGAAGGATTTTTTATTTGTTGATATTATTGTAGAACATATATATTTTAAAAGAAAAAGTGGATGTACCTTTGCTGTGTTATTATATTTTATAAATATTAGTAAACTTGTATATGGACAGTATTTTTAGAAGAGGATATTGGTTGTAAAGAAATAAGATCGGAAGAGCATTTAATATTGTTGCAGATCCTTGAAAATGACTTATGAGATAAAACAGTTGAAATTGGAGTTTTGTATATTAATGTATATATATGTTCAGTATTGAGATAAAAAATAAAGTTTTTGAAAAGAAAAAAGGATTTTTTATTTGTTGATATTATTGTAGAACATATATATTTTAAAAGAAAAAGTGGATGTACCTTTGCTGTGTTATTATATTTTATAAATATTAGTAAACTTGTATATGGACAGTATTTTTAGAAGAGGATATTGGTTGTGAAGAAATACATATGGATATGTATTTAATATTGTTGCAGATCCTTGAAAATGACTGTATGAGATAAAACAGTTGAAACGTTGGAGTTTTGTATATTAATGTATATATATGTTCAGTATTGAGATAAAAAATAAAGTTTTTGAAAAGAAAAAAGGAGAAGGATTTTTTATTTGTTGATATTATTGTAGAACATATATATTTTAAAAGAAAAAGTGGATGTACCTTTGCTGTGTTATTATATTTTATAAATATTAGTAAACTTGTATATGGACAGTATTTTTAGAAGAGGATATTGGTTGTGAAGAAATACATATGGATATGTATTTAATATTGTTGCAGATCCTTGAAAATGACTGTATGAGATAAAACAGTTGAAACGTTGGAGTTTTGTATATTAATGTATATATATGTTCAGTATTGAGATAAAAAATAAAGTTTTTGAAAAGAAAAAAGGAGAAGGATTTTTTATTTGTTGATATTATTGTAGAACATATATATTTTAAAAGAAAAAGTGGATGTACCTTTGCTGTGTTATTATATTTTATAAATATTAGTAAACTTGTATATGGACAGTATTTTTAGAAGAGGATATTGGTTGTGAAGAAATACATATGGATATGTATTTAATATTGTTGCAGATCCTTGAAAATGACTGTATGAGATAAAACAGTTGAAACGTTGGAGTTTTGTATATTAATGTATATATATGTTCAGTATTGAGATAAAAAATAAAGTTTTTGAAAAGAAAAAAGGAGAAGGATTTTTTATTTGTTGATATTATTGTAGAACATATATATTTTAAAAGAAAAAGTGGATGTACCTTTGCTGTGTTATTATATTTTATTAATCTTATACTATTAGCTTATTTCCCGTATTTATAATTATATAATTTAATTTTAATTCATTTGCTTATACTTATTTATAAATATTTGAAAACCAGGTACTCTTCACAGACCTGGAACTTTAATTGTAAATATAGGGGATTTGAACTCAGACATTCTAGCACCCACCAACTATCCACACTATCTTATACAACTGATACCCATGACCACACATATGTAAAAAACTTAAATAATCACCAATACATGTATTTCATGCTAAAACAACACTCATCAGTTGGTCTAGATTATCATCTCACACACACATACATAATCAGTGTAAGGTTTATATTAATGTAGCAAATCTTCACACTTTAATGGACAGGCTTCAATCTACTCCCATTTTTCAGCCATCCATATCACTGAAAATCTGATAATGGAAAGCCAAATCCCATGCTGATGCCAACATTATTGCCAAGCCCATGTTAACCTGAAGTCACTCTGATCCCTTATGTATAGGACCTGATCCATTTAAATACATAGAAGAGGAAAGGGCATAATACAAGCTTATTTGTAAATATATATGTTAAGTGGATATGGTCCTATATATGAGGAGTCAGAGTGACTTCAGGTCAACATGGGCTTGGCAGTAATGTTGGCATGAGCATAGAATTGGCTATCCATCATCAGATTTTCAATGACATAGATGGCTGAAAGGTTGGAGTAGATTGAAGCCTGTGCATTAAAGTGTGAAGAATTTCTATCTTAATATAAACTGAGCACTGATTATATATGTGTGTGGGAGTTGATAATCTGGACCAACTGATGAGTGCTGGTGTAACATGAAAAATGTTGATTGGTGATTATTTGCCTTTTCTACATGTGTGTAGTCATGCATATCAGTTGTATAAGATAGTGTGGATAGTCGGAGGGTGCTTGAAAGTCTGAGTTCAAATTCCCTATATTTACAGATAAAGCTCCAGGTTTGTGAAGAGTGCCTAGTTTTAAAATATTTACATATAAGCCTGTATCCTACTCATCCATCTACTATGTATTTAAATGGATAAAGTCTTATACATGAGAGGTCAGAGTGATTTCAGATCAACATGGGCTTGGCAATAATGTTGGCATCAATGTGGGCTTTGGCTTTCCATCATCAGATTTTCAATGATATTAATGGCTATAAAGTTGGAGTAGATTGAAGCCTGTCCATTAAAATGTGAAGATTTGCTATCTTAATATAAACTGAGCACTGATTATATATGTGAGTGGGAGATGATAATCTGGACTAACTGATGAGTGCTGGTTTAGCATGAAATATGGATATTGGTGATTATTTATCTTGTCTGCATGTATGTTGTCATGTTTATCAGTTATATAAGATAATGTGGATAGTTGGTAGGTGCTTGAATGTCTAAGTTCAAACCCCTATATTTATACTTATTTATGTATTTTTTCTATAACCTCATTCCATAACTTTTATTACTTTTTTCTATATTAGTAAATATCAGTTTTAAAAAAATATTTATTTACATAGATGTAAAATATATATCCTTGATGACATTTGACTAAAAATTTTAGGAAGCATAATATCTGTTGTCAAGCAAACTCAATAATAGGAATTGTCAAAAGATGGTCAGCAATATTAATGCGTTCTTTTTCTATTTAAACAGGTAAAAATCAATGTCAAGCTTTTTATTTTTCTATATTAAATGTTTCTTCTCTGAAATAACAAGCATTAGCAACTTCATCTAAAGCAAACTATTGAATGTATACTGTACACCATATTTCATGTTTATTTTGGAATGTTAACTTAATAACTGATAGTAAATATAACAACAACATAAGAATACATAAAGACTTGACTAACAAGTTTACCTTTAATTTTTAAAAGTAATTTTCACTGTTTATTCAAGCAAAATTTGAAAAACTTGTTTCAGTTAAATGTATCAATAAATGTAATATTTTTATTTTCTTCTTTCTGTCTTTTAAAAAAAAATCAAAGAGAAATAAAATTATTAGGTTAAAATATTAATAGAAAAAGAATTCTATGAATTCACAAAAAAAAAAGTCAGTATTTTAAATTATCAATTTTGTTGACGAATTTAAGATTATCGCAGTTCGAGTATATTTTAACAGCAATAAATATTTTCATTTTTATTCATAGCAGAAAAATAATTTTACGTATAAATACTTGCAAAAACTATGGAATATCAGTTTACAAGATGCAGTGCATTACAATTATATTTCTTACCATTAGTAATTAAATGGCTAAAATAAAATTAGAACTCCTCATGTTTCTATCCTTAATAACGCAGGTTAAATAACTACGAAGTGGAAACTAACTCGAGATTAAGTTCATTTAACTATTATAGAATGGATATGTTTTACAGCTTATTTTTGGTATAGATTCTATATTTTTCTGCTCTGTGGGATTTAATACAATGGTAGAATGTCAGATTCTGAAGTGCGTAATGTCACTGGAATCCATCAGATACTAGTTATGGCACATTTTATGTTATTTATTTTTACGAACTCTTGAGTAATAAGAGAATTATATTTTCTCTTCCAGAGAAGCTAGCTTTGAAACTGAATGTTAATCCCAAATTAATTTTATAAGAGGTATCTGTTTTTAGAATCACTCTTTTTCTCTGTATAAATTACATATAAAATTAAATAAACACCATGAATATATGTAATGAGATTTAAACTCAGGATTTTTCACTCTATTTATCCTCCACTCGATCTCAAGCACCAATACACATAAACAAACACTTAGAAAAAGATATTAGATTCTAATATAAGTATCTTAAGCAGAACCAGCACTAACTGGTTGGACAAATCACAATCTTACACACATGTATGCAACCTGTGCTTGGGATATATTAAGACAGCAATTCCTTAAATTTTAATGGGCAGTCTTCACATCTTTCCAACTATTCAACCATCTATTTCCTTGAAAAACTGATTATGGAACAATTAAAGCTTTTATTGTAGTCATATACATGTAAACACCTTATATTACCAGACAATCATATATATATATATATATATATATATATATATATATATATATATATATATATATATATATATATATATATATATATATATATTGTAACCTAGTGTTATTGACACTTGGTTTACTTGGCATTATTTCTGCAGGAAAACAATGCTATTCTTTAAAGAAATAAAAAGATAAAATAACAATAGTAATAATGGATTAATAAAGTATGCTATTCACTCACTTTGGCATGTTTTGGGTGAATAACTAATAGATTTAATAACTCAATGTCATTTTTAAAAAGAACATGAATAATTTAATTAAGATATTAATAATTAAAGCAAATTAATATAGTATAAAAACAAATATCATAAACAGTAATTGATTTTGGATGGGTAGAGGGGAGAGTGGATGAGTGTCTTATCATAAAGCACAATAACTTCTGGTAATTTCTTTTTGTAAAAAAAAAAAATAATAATAATGTTTAAAGAATTATACATCACTGATTGTTAATTTAATGTATTTATTATTATTTTTTTTATATTGTCAAATTACTTTGTAATCCAGGTAAATAATACTGAAAACTATATGATTGTAATAAGTTTTTCCTTTCTTTTGTTTATGTTATAATCAAATGATTATTTTTCTGGAAGAGGTCGCTAAAGTAAAGATTTTTTTTTTTGAAAATATATAGTCTGCTTTTAGTTTTCAAGGAAGGAACAGTGCTGAAATTTGGTAACTCAATTTTTTCATTTTATTTTGCAGAAATAAATGTAATCAAAGTAAAATTTTAATAATATAATGTGTGGCTAAATTTTTTTTGATAAGATATCCTGATTTTCTTTGCCATCTACCTATTTAAAGACCTTTTATACTTAAAAATTTATTGTCTCACGCTAAAGTTCAAAAAATGACAGAATTAACTAAAGGATTCACGAAAAATTATATTATGTCTAAATTAAGGAAGATAAATGATTTCCAAATGAGAAATAATTATTTAGTAACTTTGTATCACTTATTAATATTTTCTTGGTATAGAAAAAAAAAAAAAATAATTGAAAGAAATATTTTGAAACCAAGGAAAATCAACTAGAAACATTTTTGCGCTCTTTCTCAATATTGTCTGCCTTTACAAGTAATGTAGTTACATACGTTAAAATATGTTTTATTCACCAAGAATTGTCTGGAAATAATAATAATGATAAATAAGATTAAATTATGCACCTGTATATTTTTTTTTGGAAAAAAATATAAACTTTCTCAGAGTAAATATAGGAAGAGTTATATAGGGGCATTCTTACGGAGAAGTTACCGTTAAAAATTTTTTATAATTCCTAAAAGTATGAACAAAACCAAATATCTTAGTGTCTTGATGATAAAAATAAATGATACATTATATTACACATCAGTTGGATTTATTAAAACTTCCTATACATGTAAATCAGCTGCAGTTATTATCAGAATAATCTCTCGGAAAAATTGCGCATTTCCGTCCATAAGTAAGCTAGCTAATATGAATTGTACGTATCGTCAATAATAAAAAAAGAAAAGAATTGTGTATGTTTATCGTCTATCGTCAACTGTTCATTATGTTAGAATATGTATATTTTATTTTCTTTGGATCCCAAAATTGTAGCAGTTTAATTCAAGTAAGAATTAATCTTCAATTCTGCTATATGTTTCTTTACCTAATTTTTATAAAAGCACAAAATAAAAGAACACTTTTATTTAAAGGAAATAAAACCATGCGTTTATTGTTTTTAAACTTGCTTAGTGAAATACGACTGGATAAAGCTCTTCACCTGGACCAATTGCTCAACAGAAAAACATTTTCTAATGAGAGAATATGCACTTGTTAATTAATGATTGTTTAAAACTAAGTTATAAATGATATGTATTTTTTTTGTTATATCACATAGGTTAAAGTCTGTATGGTCAAGTGATATTTAATAGCCTTGTAATGACAAAGGTATGTTTTAATATAATTATTATAGGTTAAGTTGATATTTAACACGAAAAAAAAAATCTATAAAATATGTTTTAATTATTACATACAATTGTAGGTAGAAATTTTGTATGTTAGATACGTAAAAGAAAAATATTTAGATATTTAAGGGGTAAAATAAATATTGAAAATTATCAGAAGTAACTAAAAAAAAAAAAAATGCTATAACAAAATATTTCTTGTTAAAGTTTTGAAACGAATTTATACTGTATTAATTGAGGAATTTATTCCTAATTATTCTTAAATAACACATCCACTTTATTTAGTTTAAGATAGTATGCTACCAACTATTTTTGAATGTTCCTTTATTAAAATTAAAATTATTATACTTTTATTCTATGATGTCCATTGATTTCAGATGTTGATCAAAGTATACACGGTAACATAAGTTTATTATAATCAGTGTATTTACTTATCCTGCCCAGATATAGCATTGGTATATGCTTAATATTCGCATAGGTAATAATTATAATGTATTTATTTTGTGGGATGAAAAATGATCTCCCCAAAAGCTTTGTTTTCCATGAGAGGAAGATTTTAAATATAATGTTCGGGTATGTTTATAGCCCAAGTGATCGATTCTCATAGATAGGACGATCAAGAATTTATCTAGCATTTAGTATGCTTCATTCGTTTAAATCCCAGGAGAGGATTGTATTTGGTGTGTGTTCGTTGTATGCCCAAGTAAGAGGCAAGAAACCACCAAAATATTTTAATGTAGTAGATTACTCTACAGACCTTCGTGGTTATTCCATATTCCTCATGTGAAAATAAAGATAGCTCCACCATGGAAGGTGTTGATTATTGTGCTTAATTTTGAAAGTTCGGGCAAGATAAAGGTTATATTGGAGGTGTTAGTTCCTCAAGATCCACTTTAGTATAAATAGTGCGTTAGTAACTAAGATCAATATCTGTATTGTGCTGCTAAATATTGCTAGTATTTGACAAGTAAATCAATGGAGAAAGTAATTAAAATTGCGTAATTTAAAACGCTTATTTACTGAAGGAATATTCAAATGCAATATTTAATTCTGGTTAGTAATTAAATAATACTCATATTTAAAATTATACGTATGAATAAAATTTGTATCATAACTTAAGTTAGCATTAAGTTAAATGTAAGATGGTAAGTGTAACTTCTGATAACTGGCCTATAATTAGAATAGGTTATCCCATTAAAGACCATAAATAAAGTAAATGTATTAGAAATAAATTTAATATTTTGCGTATTGCATATGATTGGATTAATCATTTTAAAAAAAAAAAAAAAATAGTTAGTCAATAATTTTGAATAAAAGCTTCTACAAGGTTACCAAAATTTAATAAACAATGTATTGGTAATGAAATGTACTTTTAGTTAATCAATCCATATGATTGCATACAGGAGAAGTAGTAACCTCTAGTCCATAACCAAAAGAGTATACAGATTAATGTCAGTTATATTTTATATTTTTGTATTACTATGGGATTATTGAATAAATGTTCATATATTTTTTTTTGTGATAATAATAAATTATAGTCTTGTTAAAATTTGTTGTAGATTCATTTTTTTTGTTTTTATATGCTAAATATAAGTGTTTGCACAATATTTGCAAAACCTTTTCTTGAGTCCGAAATCATTCCAAATTCTTAAAAACTTAATATACCAGATAAATAAAGTTGAGCAGATCGGAATATGTCATTATATTTTAGTTTAATGATAATTATTTATGGAGTTGAAAACTTCAGACTAAACATTTTTTTTGTGTGTGTAAAAAATGAATTTATTCCCAAACCATTAACTTTGGTTGCACATTATTCCATTCCCATTTAGTTAAATTGTCTAAGTAATAAATCTTAGTTATATTATTACGATATTTGTGTTGTCATGGATGATGGAAGGACACAAAAAGCACCCTTGTCTTTTTATTATTCTGACTGAGATTCTGGAAAAAAAAGGCTGTGTTATTCAAAATTATACGTCATTATTGAATAGAATTATCATCTCTTTAAATAATATAGCAGTGGATATGAGAGATGAAGACACATTGAATTTAAGTAAAATAAATGTTTCCTATAGCCGACCAGAATGCCAGTCATATGCGACAACACAATACTGCCGAGCATTTCCTTACATGAAACAAAGAACCCTGAGATTAATATTATTATAATTATTCTTTAAATTAATAAGTGATCAATTATTGTTGTTATTACAATCGTGGCATGGCTTAAGAGAATTGAATGTACAATTGTATTATATGAAAAGTATTTTAGATCATATTGGAAAATTAATGGATATGTTGATTTATTTTGGGTTGCCTTAAACACAACCTGAAAAATTGGTGTCAACAAGTGCAGACAAAATAACCTAATACAGCTCAGAGTATGATTAGTGTCTAAGTGCAAACTAAACTAATAAATAATTACAGAATAAACAGAGGTTATATTTTTATTATGTTAGAATATATATATATATATATATATATATATATATATATATATATATATATATTGTAACATAAATTAAATTAGTCCAAAACATATATATAAGAATTATAAACAAATTATGAGCAAATTATTAATAACAAGTATTATAGCAATCATGTGAAGGGAAATCACGTGAAGTGAGTACACTAATAATTCAATAAAATATAACTCAGGTATACAGGCAGTAGGTTTTATCCACTTTCATTTCTTGGTTTGATGTTAAGTGCATGTTTAAACAAATACTAAGTGAATATGGTCTAGCAGGGCGCCACTAGATTATCTGAATCTAGACACGGTTATATCTAATAACCTTTCACATGTACCGGGTTTGAATCCCTTTTTGGTACTTTATTTCTAATAAAAATGAGAGATTTTGCTTTTTGAGCCATATCACTATAAGCACTAATAGTTAGGTAAAAGTAAAACATCTTTAAACCAAAGTGGAGTATATTAGACATAAATCATTTCTCAGATCTTAACATAACAAATGTGTTTCAATATTTTTATAAGTTCACTAGCTCAGATTATATATAACTAATTTAGGATGGCAATTCACTCATCCTTGCATGAAATAGATGATGGGATGTGGTTATAATAATACTAAGAGATCACTAAATATTATAAAATCAATATTTATTTATGGCCTTTAAACAGTTAAACAGCTCATTAATTAAAACGTTGATGACGATGATGATGATGATAATAATAACAATAATGACAAGGGTTTCAATTACAGCTCTAGGACTAAGCCTAAACATAAAACTAATTTTTATAAAGAAATTCATAATTATTGCTTAATTTTAGCATATTTACTTATATCTTAAATAACTAATATTCAACCATTGATGATGATGAATAATCACACTTAACAAAGACTACACTTAATGAAATATATACGCCTCGTTTAATAAAACAAACTAATATTTATTACTACATTTCTAACATATACATAAAAATTTCTAGATAATATGAAAATTGACATGAATAATAATAATAATAATTGATTATATAACAATCCTCAGATTAATTTTAAGTTCTTCCCCCTTTCCCTTCAAATGTATTTTGTATTAAGTTGGACGTCACATTGACCATGATTTTCACTCCATGAGAAAAGTATTTAAAAAAAAATATTATCTGCTCATTGGCACACATACTTTAAAAATCCAACATGTAAATAGAATTAAAAAAAAATGTTAGTAAAATTGAAAGAGCAAGTTTTAGAAAAGAGTTTTAAATTATTTTCTCCCCCTCCCTTCCAAGCGCTGAAATCTATACTGAACTTGAAACAAAATAATCTAATATTCTAATACTACTCATTATTTCACATTCACTCCCAATTATACACATATAAAAATATTATTATGTATGTGCGTGTTTTATCCCATAATAACAAAATATTATTAAAAACCAAAATAATAA